>AP025052.1:8930385-8944789 GCA_036186865.1 Eustoma russellianum
TTGGGTTAAGTCTGTGGGAACTTGGTCAGTGTTTATGGCGTATACCAGATATCCTCGATGTCCTTTCTTGAAAGCTTTACTGGCGCGAATTGCATTTACATAAATGTTCCTAGGGTCCTTCCGTAACTTCGATCCCCCTTGAAACGTTACATCCTTATGTGTGGGGTCCTTAAAAGTAACTTGCTTCCCACTACAATCAATGTTGGCACAGTTCTTGGAAAGCCAGTCCATTCCAAGAATCACATCAAAGTCCACCATGGGTATGGAAATTAAATCAGCATCAAACCGATGGTTCTTAATCTCAAGTTCACAATTTTTGAACACTTGGTGGGCTACAAGCACCTGTTCCCCAGCTGCTTGGATTCTATAGGGCTCATCACTATTAGTTGGGCCTTTCTCAATATTCCTTGCGAATTTCTTGGATACGAAGGAGTGGCTGGCGCCACTGTCAAATAGTACGTTGGCAGGTATTTAACACACTAGTATAGTTCCTGAATTGTACAATTCTTACTGAGAAATCTTAAGGCAATAATGTCATAAAAGAATAGTAGTGTGATTTTTGGAAGATACCTGTCACTACATTGTCAGCTTCCTCAGCAGCTGCGTCAGTCATAGCGTGGACTCTTGCGTTGGCACGCTGACGCTGAGGTTTTTGTGGCTATTGCTGTGGCTGGATTCCCTTCTCAGGACACTCTCTAGCCATGTGTCCCGCTTTCCCGCATCCAAAACAGGTGACTCCTTTTGTTGGACAGTCTTTTAGGATGTGCCCCGTCTGACCACATCCAAAACATTTACCAGCTTGGACATAACATTCTCCTACGTGGGACTTACCACAATGAGCGCATTTTGGAATGGCAAGTTGTTGTCCCTGATTCTGCGATTGGTTACTCTGGGAGCGGCGTTGGAATCGGTTCTTCCCTTGACGTCCGGGCCCTTTAGCATTTTGCTTGGCGGTCTTACGGGGCCCTCCGCTTCCAGCTGTCTCTCTTCCTCTTTTCTGATTAAACTCATCCCTGCGGATAATATCCCGCTCAATCCGATAACAAGCATCTAGGAGGGCACCAAAGTTGGTTGGATTAGCATTAACCAACCACGTTCGGATTCTAGGGTTCAGTCCCCTTTCAAATTTCAGCATCTTTGTTTCCTCGTCATTCATGGTAGATGGTTGGAATCTCCCCAAAGCTATGAATTTGTTGGCGTAATCAGCAACCGTCATTCCCGACTCTTGCATCAAAGACTCAAATTCATGTCTTTTCTGTAGCTTGACCGAAGGGGGTATGTAAAACTTGTTAAATTCCTATAGAAACCTTTCCCAGGGAATTGGTCTTGGCAAGGCTTGGAGATTGGCCTTCCACCATTGGTTGGCTTCTCCTAACAGGAAAGGTCGGACTGTTTGAGTCTTCATTTCCTCTGGTGCCCTAATCAGTTCGAAGCAGTTTTCCACCTCATCGAGCCACTTTTCAGCCATATCAGAATCTCGACTTCCCTTCGAACGGCGGAACATTGGCTCTTTTCAACTTTTCAAAGTAGTACTGAGCATCTCTGATCGGCTCGTGAGGTTGAGGGTTGTTTTGCTGGAGCATTACTTGTCCAATTTGTGTAACCGTTTGGCAAAAGTTTTGAAAGGTGTTCATGTCCGGCATCATAGGTGGAAAAGGTCCTTGTGGTGGAGGGACATTCTGCACTGGCGGTGGTTTTTGGCCTTGCGGTGGGGGTGGTGGAGGGGCCTGAGCGGGCGGGGGGTGGAATAGGCTCTCGCACCTCGGGCCTAGCTCTGGTCGGTCTTCCCCTGGGTCGCACCATCTGCATCACGCAGTGTCGACTTTGTTTAGTATAGGAACGTCATATCTATTAAAATGTAACTGAATATATCGGGAGAACGTAGGCATGCACACATTACGTTTATGATGGGTCATTAGGTGGGACCTATCACTGGGTTGCACCTTTTTCCGTAGGTCGAGGTCGTTCCGTACTAAGGTCAACTCTCGTCGAAGATCAGAACTTAGGTCTAAGATCAAACCTAGTTGACTATAATCATAACTTAGTTCTACATTCTGCCCAGATCTGGAGCATTAGCTCTGATACCACCTGTGGCACCCCGCACCCCGGCCCCGCCGAAGTCGGTGCACCCGCCGTACTTCACTAAGGAGAGTACTAGGCGTCATCCATACGCGTCGTGATCCATGATAGAATTGCATGGATTTTCGAGCTTACGCGTAATTAAGTAAGCGAAACCGTGGCAGAATTTAAAACTTCAAATGAAAGTACCATCACAAGAAGTTGAAGTTTAAATCCCACATAATTGTAGCAGAAAACGACAAAAGTAAATTGTTTTCCATCACAATAACAAAACATCATCATCCTTAATGCTGGTACGCTCGGTCTACTAATCCTGGCCATCCTCCAACGCACTCACGGGTAGGGAACCCTAGGCTCGTCATCAATCCATTCAACTTTATCTCCTGCCACCTCTGGAGAAAAATAGGGTGAGTGACAACGTCACTAGCAAGTATACTATAATAATCATGAGTTAAATGGAAAGTGCAAGCAAGAACCGAACCCCAAATAATATTCGGTTATGAAACATACCTATCCTCCGATCAACATTTGATAAGGATCATCGCTTAATAAGATCGTAACTTAATAACATCACTAGATAGAGTGAAACATACATAAGGAGACTGTAACATGCATTGATTAATTACACAATAATCATCATTACTTAGGATATACAAAATCGTGATAAACTCATTCTAAGTAGCATGTGTCGCTACGTTACGACTCCACGAGTGACATGCATGCATATGCACATGTAATGCGTCATGATAAAATGAGAAAATGCCTTTTCATACTTTACTTTCAAAAACATCATCGTCATAAAACCATAGAGTGTTCAGATCTATCTTCCCGGATCTGAGGCGGTAACTTCTCCCCTTCGAATCTATTATTCCCGGATTCGGATCGGTAACGTCATCCTTTTTTCAGATCTATCTTCCCGGATCTGAGGCGGTAACTTCTCCCCTTCGAATTTATTATTCCCGAATTCGGAACGGTAACGTCATCATTCTTTCAGATCACTTAACCCGGATCTGCTCAGGTTCATACTGGCCAGTTCATGCTCACACACGGTACCGGTGGGGAAGCGTTTTAAGAAAACAAAACGAAGTCATCCTTTTGAAAACGCTTTTCATCATTCTTTCACGTAAAAATCCATACCATAAAATCATGCATGTGACGATGATGCAATGTATGACATGTAACGTGCAAACTATAACATGACACATGACACAAGAACGGGCATGTCTCGTTAACAATGCTGGAATTTTCCAGCTTCGTATCATTCACTTCTTCTAAGGAATTTCTTGCTAAATTGCACGTGTTAGACCCGTTTAATCCCATGTACTCATCCGTGACTGTCATAAGCGAATGCCATGCATGCGTTGTGAGCTTACGATGTCATTAAGAGACCCATTTACTCCTTTTCATGAATCAATGCAATTGAAATTCTGAAACGACCATATTTTACTATAAAATTTGTTGTGGCCAATCCTTTGATCTTTTTCTGGAAATTCCAACCTCCCTAACTTCATAAACTCATTGGGCTAGCATCCTGCCAATTTTTAGCCCAAGACCAATTCTTTAAGGCTTTTTCCCAGATCACGCAAAGTGGGTCATAAATTCTGTCTATCCAGTCCAATTCGGGTTTGACCAGTTTTAGTAGAAAATTAATTAAAAATAAACCACAACTTATTTTGATATATCTCCAACTGCCATTTCTTCTTTATTCATGAGGCTAGTACCATGCCGAAAATTAGTGGATTTGCACACCCCTAAGGTCCATTTTTAGGCTACTAAACATGTTGCTTAGATTCTGTCCAGTACAAATTTTCTAGCAAGACCAATCTTAGTGGGAAATTCATTAAAAATAAACCGTGGCTCTTTTTAAGGTGATTCCAACTCCCACTCCTAACAAACACATAAACCTATTAGCATAACAAAAATAAATGAAATTGAAGGTCCCTTAGGTCCCTTTTCTGGCTTCCCAAATCAGCCTAATTTCTAATCCAGCTCCAGAATTTTCCCATTGGACATATATTCTTCCTAAATGTTCTTGGCTCACCTTTTCGTCACCCATACTTGGTATCAACCTTAAGATGAACACATACACACACCACGTCAGCATCATTATTTGATGTTAGTGAGAAAATGACCAAAATCAAAAGTATTTCAAGCCTAACATGCACAAGATCAAATCTTGCCCTCATTTCCTTACTATGTTGTTATTTTACATGCAACTTCACCCCACTTCCCCTTATCCCTTCCACCAGTGGCCCTTTCACCATAAAAGAAGAAATCTTTAACACATTCAAGCCTAGATTAGGACATAAACATGCATAAAGTCATCAAAGAACTCATCTTTAGAATAAAGTGCTCCCCCTACACCCTTACATGCATAGGGCCTGAAAGCTTTTGGCTTAAAACTCACCTTTTCACAACTAAGATCAAATCCTTAGATCTTTTCTAGTCATTCATGCACACACTTTCACATTCAAACCATAAAAAGTATAGTGTACTTGCCTTGTTTGCTTACTCTTCTTGGATATGTGTAAAAGTTGGAGTCTTTCTTCTTCTCTACACAACATTCCCCACGGTGGAGGGGAGAAGGAAGGAAAAATGGTTAGTTTATGCTTTTAACTCAATATTCTTTCAAAAGAAAGCTAGAGGGCTTACCAAAAGATGTGTGATTTGTCCAAACTTAAGCTAAAGTTCTTGAAGGCTTGGAATCCTTGAGCCTAGTGACCATGAAGGTCACGGTTTTGGAGCAAAGAGGAACACCCCATGAGTTTCATTTCCATAAAATCATAAATGTTTTTCTTAGGAGGTTAAGAATGCTTACCTAAGCTCACTTGGTCTTGAAAGAGTTCACTTCTCCTTGGTATTTTCTTGGCCGTGGTTGGGAAAGGGAAGAAAGGAAAGGAAGAGATTCTCTTGCTTTGAAATGTTCAAGTGTGTGTGTTGGAGGGAATTTCTCCTTTCCTTGCTATGTTAGCCGTTGGGTATAAGGGGTGGGGGTTAGGGTTTTGCCCTAGTTTCTACAAGTTAAATGGCTTAACCTTGGTTGCCTTGGGTTAACCAAGGTTACTTTCCACTTACCATAGTTACTTTTGGGTCAACCATAGTTTCTTTTGGCTAACTATGGTTTCTTTTTAGGGTTGGTTAGGTTATATCTCTTTATTAGCCACCCTTCTCTTTAATTAGTCCCCCCTCCCCTTCTCTCCTTAATGTGGCCGGCGGTTGGGGTCTTAAATGACCCCAACTAGCCTTTAAAATAAATTCTTGCTACCTTCTCCTTATTTTTCTAAAAAATATTAAAAATACTCATTTTATGCCATTAGGCTATCTTCCTTATTGGCCATGGGCCGAAAATCATAAGGCCATGAGACATTTGGTCCTTGCCTTGTAAGTACATGTAGTTTTCTTACAATGATTATTGACTAAATCAACTCCAAGCACAAGCGTGCATGGCCACATATTCACTGATTCAACCTTAGGTACAAGAAGGATTCTATAATTGGGTTACAACATTTTAATAAACATTTGGTAGCTAGCATTATTTGAAATAATTTCTGGCCATTCTAAGGCTTGAGGAGCACATTTTCTAGTCTATAAATAGGGCCTTTTGGCCGAATGTTGGGAACACCTTTTGATGAATAACAATTCTTGATATTTCCTTCACTTTGTGTGTCTTTGTTTTCTTGGTTTTGCAGTAAAAACCGAGGTTAAGATCCTTCAAAGTTGAGCATTTTGAAGGCGTTGCCATTGCTTAAAGGTGCCGTCCAGGAGGGCCTTATTGGTTTGCCTGATCAACTGCCATCTTGAAGTGTAGGACTTGCTCGTTTTAATCCATACGTTTTGTTCACTAAGGAAGCAAGGGGAAGTGTTCTTCCTTGTGCCTAACCCTTGTGAAGGACGTTTGGAAGGTGGAATCATTGGGGCCCACGAGTTGCACGCATCATAAAATCAGTTTCATAAATCATGCAAATGATGATGATGCAATGTATGACGTGCAACATGAAATTCATGACTAGATGCATCACATAATACTCATCCTGCCTTGTTCTTTAAGGTGGAAAAATTTCCAGAATTAATGTTCTGTTCATGCAGCCTCAACCTCACAATTCGGGCCTCTTTTCATAACCTCAAGTCATACACATACATAATGGAGTCCTATCTACTTGCCATAAAATTTTCGTAACGTTTCAAGACAAAAAGACTCCCAAATCATTAAGCTACCAAACAGAGTACTGCTGAATCCAGCAACGTAGTACCCGTCTTTACCTTTCTTTTAAGCCAATAAAAATCTTATTTAATTTGGCTAACACCTGGAAAACATAATAGACACATCAAGAAGTAATATGCATAGGCCCAAATAGTTAATACATATCCAAAACCACAAGACTAAGGCCTCTTAACTTCTTCCATATTTCTGTCCGGCTTTCCAGTTTTATAACGCCAAATTTAATTCATTAGTTACCCATCAAAACTACTATTCCAAGTTGATTAATTTACATGGACATGCTCATCTATGTCCTAAGTAATTGCCATAAAATTTCCAAAGCAATCCAATAAGTTTATAGGGGTCATTTAATTACTTTCCTAAGACTAGGTACATGCACAATCTGGATTGACCAGTTGTCACTACAAATTTCATTGCGGATGAACCACATGTCTTTTTTCTAAAATTCCAACTCACAGATCTAATAAACACACAGGTCTAACATCCTACCAAAAATCAGCTCGTTTACACACTCCTAAGGTCTATTTTCGTATCACACACCATGCCACATAATTCTGCCAGTTCCAGTAATTTTCCCCTTTTTGTGATTTTTCATGCCAAGTGGTTACTAACTCAATTCATTCATCTAAAATGACTTACTATCTACCGTATACACCTTTTATCATCGATACTCTAGGTTCCATAACATTTAATAGACTACATAGGGTACATCCAAAAAAGTTTTGGACTTACACATAACACACATCATCATTGTACACTTTGTACGAAATAAAGTCTACCTTTAGTCATAACTAAAGTATAGGTCGCACCATCCCCATAAACAGACCGTTTCTTACCCTTGGAGAAATTCTCTTTCTGTTTTTAAAGTGAGTATGATACACCCATATAATATATCATACAACTTTCTTACATCTTTTGCTCCACAAGATATATTCTTCACAAAAATAAATGCTCATTCCTACTATCTCCTTCTAGCCGTCCCGTACATGGTGAGAAAGATGAATATTACCATGTTTGTCATGGACATGCTACACATTCATATTCAATGTAGGCAAAGAACACACCTTTGGAAGAATTTCACACATGCAAGCCACTTTTCTTAAGGAACACTAAGCTCTCATGCTTCAAGCTTAATACTTTCCAACTAAGATTAAATCTTAATAATAACTAGTCATTCAAGAATACACTTTCACACATAAGTCAAGAGCATTTAGAGTATACTTGCCTCTTTGGATCTTAGAGCTTCCTTCTAGCTTGACACTTGTTTGAAACAAAGTGAAGTTTCCTCCAACCTCTTCCTAATATACACGATTTGTGAAGAATAGTGGAGATAGATGTTAGTTCATTATTTAATCATACAATAAAGCTTAGTTGGAGGCTGGATTGTCTTACCAATTTGAAGCTTGAATGGGGGTTGAGATGAACCCAACCCACTAAAAAGCTAACCTCTCTTAGTATCTTGAAAACCTTCACCCAATGACCATTTGGAGGCCATGGTTTCAGCAAGAAAGGAAGGTATCGTGTTAGCTTCACCATTTGAAGTATGGAATTCACTTAAGAAGGTTAATATGTAACTTACCTAGACAAGACTTGAACTTGAAGATGGTTCTTGGATCTCCTTGGATCAAGGTTGGCCGTGTGAGAGGAATGAGGGAGGGATTGCTCAAGTGTGTAGGGAGTCTTGATTCTTTTGCTTTTTGTGAGTTCTTGAATAGTTGAATATAAGAGAAGATTCTAGGACTCTTGGTTATAGTTTTTCCTTCAATGGCTAAGGTGTAGCCGTTGGAAACCTTAAGGAAGAAAGAGACTTTTCCTTTGCATGGTTTTTCTCATTAGGGCTTACTACCATTACTAACTTGAGTTACTTTTGACGTGTGGTTAAGATAAAGTAACTCTAGTACAGGTTTAAGGTGTCTCTTGGCTTTTACCATGGTTAACCGGCGGTTGGAGCCCTTTAGCATGCTCCATCATGCTTTAGTTGCTTTTGAGGGTGTTTAAATGAAAAGTTACTAAGTAGTTGGAGAAGAGATTAATGGTAATGTTGATCCCATAATTCCTCCATTTTCTTGTAACCCACAATTTTAGTGAGTTACCCATCCTTAAAATAATATCATATTATGACTACTACATGCATAAACTACTTCATAATATTGCTTTAGTAAGCATTTAAAGTGAGTAGTTGAGGCCTTTTAGCAAAAGTAGTCTCATGTCCTCTAATTATGTCTCTTAACCGGCGGTTGGGGGGGAAGGGAAAAGTAGTACTTTTTCCCTTTTTACCTTTTTAATCTCCATTTAGTAGGATACTAAATGCCAATGTAAACTTTTCATGCTTGCTTTAAGAAGACTACTAAGGGTTAGTTGGCTTGTAAGAGGAAACCCTATTATAGTATCTCTAAGACCCGTATGGCCGAGATTTATGAATAATCTTGGAAGACTAAAGTTGTCATCTCAAATACTTCATAAGACATGTTTGTGTCATTTCAATTTTTTTATAGAATTTACCTTAAGGAAAAATAATTGACGTAGTTGTAATAAAACTTAATAAAATGTTCTTGGCAAAAATAACGTTCCAGTACGCAACTCCATACTAGTCTCAGATACAGTATGATTTTTTTGGTGGGGTACAACACAAAAGATGAGAGAAAAGATAAAGAAGGAATATAGAACATGTCATGGTCACTTCTATTTGGCATGTAATGGCCGAACCATACATTATAGAGATAGGATGAATTTTGACTTTGATGTGCATTTCAGTTTGCATACAAGGTGCGAGATCTAGATGCATTAGTATGATATGAATGTAACATATACATCAATGGCTTTCTTTTATATTTATATGGCACGTGATTATACTTTCCATGCTAAGAAAAAGAAATATTACGATGTCATACGATAGGTAACTCGCTAGTTTGTGTCTTTGTCTTCTTAGGCTTTACAATCGCTTTAAATACATGTGATTGCTTAGATGAATGTAAAACAAAATTTGTAGATTTGCGTTGTACCTGATTATCTTCAATGTACCCTAATTCGGTTTTATCAGATTCATACTTTTGGGAAGAGATGAGATGATCTAACATGCAAGTTCCTGTATCAAATTGTTTTACTTTCTTTTCAGGATCTGCATTTCTTGATCTCAATTCTGAAATCTCGTCTTTCATCACAATATGTTTTGATGTCAAAGATTCAATTTCAGATCTCAATGATGACTCCATTTTTGAATCGTTTAATTGAGATACAAGATTTGTGTTGGAAGATTCTAACAATTTCTTGTCTTCAATTAAGCGTTTCTTTTCTTTTGCAAGAGCCTTTGTAAAATAATCTAACTCAAGATATTGACCAAAAAATCATTATAAGAAGGTTCAGAATCAGAATTTACCTCACCGGATGCTTTGGATGCAAAACATACTTGACCCGTTCCTATTTAGCTTCTTCATTTTCAGAATCAGATGAATCACTCTACGTAGATGCTTTGAGGGCTCTACTTGTACTCCTTTGGTTAGGTTCTGAGACGGGTCTAGTTTTTGTCCATTCTTTTTCACGGTTTTTGTTTATAGTTTTGTTTGAGTCCTTGTTCGGGCAGTCATAAGAGATGTGTCCAAGTCTTCAACAATCATACACTTAATATCTTTATCATTTTTCTTATTTCTATTGTTCTTAGATGAAGTAGGCTTAGGTTTGTTTTTAAAAGACTTTCTCATAAAATTTGTTAATCCTTTAGCCAACAAGATTAGATCTTCTTATTAGAACCCGTGTAACTATCATCTACGGGATCAGAAGAAGCAGAGACGTATTCATTTGATTTAAAATCTATGGTCTTGCCTTGTTTAGTGGTTGATTTAGATTTCCTTAGATTGAGTTTGTTTCCATATACCCTTAAAAGATCCGATAAATTTTTCCATTTTTATTGACTTTGTTTCTTTACTTTCTTCAATTGCTGTTACTTTAGGATCCCATTCGGATGGGAGGCTTCTCAAGACTTCCTCTACTTTTTCCTGTGTAGAGAAAACTTTTCCAAGAGACTCAAGAGAATTATAGATGTTAGTCAATCTCAAATCCATATCAACAACAGATTCATTTGGAAATAATTTAAAGGATTCAAGAGTAGACATAAGCATATTGATGTTAGACTCTTTTACTTAACTAGTTCCTTCGTGCTTAATTTCTAGACACTTTCACATCTCTTGAGCATTAGAGCAATTAGAGACATAACTAGATTCATTTTTTACTCAAACCATTTAACAGAAGTTGCATAGCTTTAGCATTCATACGCAACTTCTTTTTATCATCATTAGCATATTCTTGTTTAGGTTTTACAACCTCTAAAGTAACACCATCAACAGCGGATATTTTTAAAGGAACAAAAGAACCATCTTCTATTATAGGTCATAAACCTATATCAATAGCCATTGGAAAAGCTTGATGCAAATTTTCCATTGATTCAACGACTCACCATCAAAATAGTGAAGGCCTTTGGCTTGACATAACATCGTGCTCGGTATTGTGGCTAGTCGATGCCGTCTCACAAAGATTGTTAGATCTTCTTGTTGTGAGCAAACCTTGCTCTCATACCACTTGTCGGACCTGTATAGAACCATTAGAAGGGGAGTTGAATAATGAGCGCTGAAAAATTGGTTTTTAAAAATGTTTATCGACCAATATTCACTTCTGAAAACAGATTCTATTTTCAGACTCCGTTTTTGATTAATTCAATGACTATGTTCTGGACTTCCAAAATTCATGAAATTTTGTGACACTGTAGTTTAAGATGTTATCTATATGTCATAAAAATTTCAGATCAAAATTCAAAGTTTAAATCCCTGAAAAAGTGTTTTTGATTGATCTCTGTCAATCAGTAAAAAAACTTTTTCTTATAATGAAAAATTAATTCCTAATTAATGAAAACTCCAAATGATCTAAATTTTTTATGAGATGTCTCTTAAGATGCCTTGTTTAATGGGATGAATCATTTTTTTCAAAATGCGTTTGGCAAATATGTCAACCAAGTTGATGTTATTAACCTTTGCCAATCTGAAAATCAGATTGCACTAGTCTCAGAACTTTGAACGTTTGGATGACTTATGCTTATCCAAACTCAATGAAACTTATCTTAAATTAAACCTAAGACCTTCATCTATGTCTCTGTAAAATTTTGTGATTTTTGAAAAGCTTTTGCTATTTTCTCAGTTATTTTTGGAAACATTTTGAAAATAGTACTGAAAGCAAAAGTGCAGAAAAGTAAGAACACACAGATTTTTATACTGGTTTGATCAATGTGACCTACTTTAGTCTTTGAGGACACCTTCCTCGGTATTCACTTATCACCAAAGTCACCTTAGATTAAGGGTGGCTGGAGTTATACACCAACTCTTTAGTGTCCAACTCTTTTACAACAAATCACAACAACAATCACCAAAATCACTACCACATCACTAATGAATGTTTGATCGCACTAGGGAGCTGATTCACTTTCCACCAAGAAGTAAACTACTCAAATGCAAGAGGATTTTCAAGAAAATTCTGAAAGAGGATGGGTCTATCAACATGTACAAGGCGTGGTTGGTAGATAAACGCTATCGACATAAGGAAAGATTTGAATTTTTTGACACCTACTCACCAGTAACTAGAATCACTTCTATAAGTATGCAAGTTGCTATTGCTGCATTCTACAACTTAGAAATCCACCGTATGGATATGAAGACTGCCTTTCTGAATGGTGAGTTGGAGGAAGAAATTTATATGGAACAACCCGAAAGATTCCTTGTCCCAGGACAAGAAAGGAAAGTCTGTAGACTTGTTAAGTCCTTATACGGACTTGAGCAAGCACATAAACACTGACACTTGAAGCTTGATCAAGCGATCCTGCCTAATGGTTTCAAGATCAACGAGTGTAACAAATGTGTCTACATCAAGAACACGCCAAATTCCTATGTAATAGTATGTCTCAATGTAGACGACAAGCTAATTATTGGAAGTACTCATGATGTCATCATAAGTACAAAGAAGATGTTGACGCATAACTTCAACATGAAAGATATTGGAATTGTCAACGTTATTCTAGAAATTAAAATTTCAAAGGTAGGCAAAGGACTCGTTTTGTAACAAACTCACTATATTGAATCTGCTCTAAAACGATTCAATATGTTTGATGTGAAACCAGTAAGGACTCCACTTGACTTGTGTACACTTAAGGAAGAACTAAGGTGAGCAAGTAGCTCAATTGAAGTACTCATAAGTGATTGGAAGTCTGATGTACATAACAAACTGTATAAGACCAGAGTTAGCATGCTCAGTAAATAAACTAAGCATGTTTACCAGTAATCCAAGCGATGATCATTGGAAAGCTCTAAATAGAGTTATCAGGTACCTGAAATATACAATGAATCTTGGAATACATTACACAAGATATCCAGCAGTGTTAGAAGGGTATTATGATGCCAAATGTTTATCTTATAGTAAAGACTCTAAGTTCACCAGTGGATACTTATTCACAATTGGTGGTGGTGCTGTGTTGTGGAAATCAACAAAGCAAACGTGCATAGCTCTTTTGACTATGGAAGCTATATATAAAGTGCCCCGGACCCAGGCTCTGCCCTTGTACGGTGCAACTGCCGTACTTCGCT
The DNA here is from genome assembly GCA_036186865.1 of Eustoma russellianum. Lineage (NCBI taxonomy): Eukaryota > Viridiplantae > Streptophyta > Magnoliopsida > Gentianales > Gentianaceae > Eustoma > Eustoma russellianum. The sequence goes on from AP025052.1 coordinate 8,943,304, forward strand.
AAAGAAAGTACAAGGCGTCGATGCGTGTCCATTGCTAGTCCATGACTATGTCATGTATTACTGGCGGAAAACATCAAACAGTGGCGATAAACAGGCATAATTAGAACATTAAACATTCAGAGTCCATAATGTCATAAATAGTAGAAATCATGAAAGCATAGTCCCAAAGTATTCTCAATAGTCCTCAAACAGAAATAACTATCAACCCTAGCCACCAACATCTGTCATGGATAAGGCACCTGCGGCTCGTCCTCGACATACTCAACCTCAGGTTCCTGCAGCTCTGAAAATGATAAATAGAGTGAGAGATAAATCACCCAGTAAGTAACCTCTATTCTACCGAAACAGATCAGAATCTATTATAGTCTTATCTTGTAGTCGTGGCACTAAATCTCATACATCATTTCTTACAAATTGATTAAGTTCATCATGCATAGCATCAATCCAAGAAGAATCACGTAAAGCATCAAACACATTTTTAGGTTCAATTTCGGATATCGTGGCATGAAATTGATTTATTTCATCCACATTTATTCTTCTACGTGGTCGCACACCGTGAGTGATATCGCCTAAAATGAGATCGTGTGGGTGAACTCTATGCCATCTTGGTTGATTATTTTCTACATTCTCATGCATTTCTAAGTCATCATGCATTTCTAGTGTATCATGCGTGCCATCATCATCATCCAACACGGGTTTTAATTCAAAATCATCATCATATTCTTTATCTTTATCAATCTCACCAAATTCATTAAACTTGACATGAATGGGTTCAAGAATTTGCCTAGTGATGGGATCATAACATATATATGCTTTTGAATTCACAGAATATCCAACAAAGATGCATTCAATTGATTTAGATTCAAACTTACCTAAATTATCCTTCGTATGTAAAACAAAGCATTTGCAACCAAACACACGAAAGTAATCAATTTTAGGCATGCGATCATTTAATATCTCATAAGGCGTCTTATTAATTTTCTTTCTAATGGACAATCGATTAACTATATAACATGCACAATTTACGGCTTCTGCCCACAAAAATCTAAGCAATTTATTTTCACATAACATGGTTCTAGCTATTTCTTGTAGCGTCCTATTTTTTCTTTCTACTACTCCATTTAATTGTGGAGTTCTAGGTGGCGAAAACTCATGTTTGATTCCTTTTTCTTCGCAAAATGCAATCATGTCCTTGTTTTTAAATTCACCACCTCTATCGCTTCTAATCTTTTTCACATTTGAACCATATTGATTTTCAAGTTGTTTTATTAGTTTTGCAATCTCAATGGCACTATCATCCTTATGTTCAAGAAACAAAGTTCAAGTATAATGATAAAAATCATCAACAACCACACAAGCATAATGACGTCCACCAAGACTCGTAGTGCGACTAGGACCAAACAAATCAATGTGTAATAGTTCTAAAACTCTAGACGTGCTTATTTCATTTTTTAGGTTTAAGTGACTCGTGTGTTTGTTTGACTTT
>AP025052.1:8952739-9394025 GCA_036186865.1 Eustoma russellianum
TAGAACACTTTAGAATGTATAGAGTATGTAAAAAGTGTCTAGATACATGTTCTATGTCATGCAAAAAACGTTCCATGTGTCGTGTTTGTAGAAAACTGAATTTTCGACGTTTGTCGATTACCCGATTTTTCTCCGATTAAATTCCAACTTTTTGCACATGTTATATATATTATGTTACACATAATATATATAAATTAAACTTTATTATTCAGCACTCATGGCCGATTAAAGTGACACCTACATGTGCTTAAAAATTGAATTTGAAATCTCCACAATTTGGCCTTAATTTGGGGTGATTTGTTTGTTCCAACATGGAATGATTTTATGGCTGTATATACCATGTAAGCCACGAAATTTGTGGCCATTTTGAAGTGTAGGAGCTGGCCATCTATATATGGCAAGTACGCGACACGTTGGCGAAGTTTCGGTATTCACCCGATACGACAATTTTGGTTTAGAACCTTTTAACGTGTTGTAATAATTTTGTCATCACCATAACTTATATCATATGACATAATAACTGAATATACTCATAAATATGAGGCAAATATAGTGGTGTGACGTTAACGTACGTTCGTAAAATATGTAACGTGTCGGTAATACGTTGAAATATATGTGTATAATGCCTTTAAAAAATTCTGAATATATATATATATATGTTAAAAGGCGTGTATATAAAGGAGAGGAGAAGACTTTCCATTTCTTCAATTTGTTGCCTTTGTGCCTTCTCCAAATATATCACCATTTAATGAACTACTTAGTTCATTTAACTAAGTACTTCACTTAGTGAACTAATTTAGTTCATTAATGGTGGCACCTGAAAATAGTTCAAACACAACAAATATTCGCCATTTGATGTAAGCTTTAAAGCTTCATAGCTCGTTAGTACGGCAACAATATATCGGAACTATATAAAGCAGATATTATACAAAAACGTGTTAGGTCATAACAAGTGTCATGCATTTCTTTGGTACACGTTATTTAAATCATGTATTTTGTAATCACCCAAACCCCTTTTTCTCTACATTGATAATCATAGCCAAACAATCCCGGGTCATAACTTGCTCATAATGTAAAGATGAAAATTTGAGCTTTGAACCGTAACTACTTAACCCCATGGTTTAACCCCAAAACGGTTTAATTACCAAAGTTCTTTCACCATCTTATTAGCTTAGGTCTATTATCGTTTACTCATTCATTAAAAATGATGTTAAGTGGTTTTAAAAAGCCGAACCAGATTGTTTTCGTAACATGCCAAATCAGCCCACTGTTTCGGTCATAAGCCCATAAATGGCGCTCAAAAATTATTCTCGTGTCGTCTTTTACTCTTAGCAGCCCCTTTAATCCTAAGGTTTAATTTACTCAGTCCCTTATGCTTCCTGTTTGTTTATTAAACAGTGAAAACAACTGTACATGCCAACGATCTTATGCGACAGTCTAACAAACTTAATCCACTTTGTTCTCGGCAGTTCCGAGCTTCTTTTTAAGTCTTGTAACCACTCCTATAGGTCACACCTTTAATCACTTTTCAATAGATTCAAATAAACATATCCAAATGTTAGAGTTTCACATAAATATGCCCAGGAAAAGGAGGTATATGAACAATCTCATAAACACTCATATTCTGTCATGACAAGCAACTTAAAGCCCCTTAAAACTTATCAACTAGTGTGATCCACCAAAACAGCCCCTTAACCATTAATATTAATGAAATTTAGATGTACAAATAATCTCCAAAACTCCCTTGACACAAGATAATAAATTGGTTCCTTTCTTCCCCATTTTACCGAATAAACTGTGGGGGTGAGTGTAGTATACCATCCAAGGTGTCTTCTTTTTCCCTTTAACATTTATCCAACCATTCAAGTGACATATCCCCCTCAATTATTGTTCTCCTAGTCATATTAACACACTTAATAACATTCCTTAGCCACTCATAGGTCACGTCATAAGCATACAAAACAGCCCTTAACTTTTATCATTCAAGAAAACTTAACCCTTTATGTGATATCTTAAACATTCTAGTAACATAATGAGGGTGAATTATCCCATTCCCCTAAATCTTCCTCAAAACAGTTGTTAGGGGGTCAGAAAATCTTAAAACTCCCAACTCATTGTATTGCATAAGGTAGGTCATTAGCCTAGATACTAGCCTATTTCCTTTGTTTCGTTAACATGCTTCAAAAGATCATCATAGCCATTCTTACGAAAAATTCTAGCATGATATATTTATTAAATGAGCTCAACAAAGGCAACATAAAGACTTAAAAAAATCTAGACATCTTATTTAAAGTTCATCAACATCTTAAGGAAGAATCCAAAGGGTACTTGCCTCTTTTGTTCAAAAGTAGAGCCTTGGATGATTAGTCTTCCTAAGAGCCTTGAGAGTCACCTTATTCTTCTTATGGTGACACATAGTTTACACATGAGGAGTGGTGAATGAAAATTCTTTGAAGAGAGAGGTAAAGGCTTAAGAAATATGTGAGAGGCCTTTCCTTGATGAAGCTTCTTAACGTTTTACACCTCCTAAAGTTTCTTCACCCTTTGAGCTTGACAATACTCCTATCATGATGAAGGAGGGCCATGGGTTTGGGGTGGTTAGGAATAATACATCTTAGACTTAATACAAAGCCTTAAAGAATAGAAGATTTAATCTTAGGAACTATACACTTACCTTGATAGTTTGAGGGCTAAACTTGCAAGATCTTGGACGATCTTGCTCTTGGTACTCCTCCTAGTGGCTGAAATTTGAGCGTCTGAGGAGGGATTTGTGGTAGTTTTATGTTGGAAGATGGTTGAGGTTATTTTGTTGTCTTGAGATTAATTGTCTAGAAAAGGGGAGGGGTGGTCAGATTAATGGGGAAGAAGATGAACACAATGATTTCTTTCTTGCATGCATAGAGGAGGTTAATAAATAGGGTGGGCTATTTAAGAATGTGTAAGCCTTTGTCTCAAGAGGATTCTAGAATAGGAGATATTTTGGGGCTTTTTGGAAGGAAAGTGGCCGGCCTCTTTAAGGGGCATTTTGGTCACTTTCCTTCCCTCTTGATGCCCTAGTATAATTTCCTTTTTCTTTCTTCTTTTTTTTGTAGTAATTAAGAAAAGGATTATTTAGTTAAACAAGTTAAGGCATGCATGAAATAATTCTTCATTGCCACTTGAATATATGAAAATAGATATTATAGGGTTCGTAAATTTGAAATTACATCCACAGACAGGGTGGTTACAACATCCTTTCCCACCATTATAGAAAGTTTTGCCCTCAAAAATTTATTGAAATAGCTGTGGGTATTGCTCTTGCATGCGTTTTTCCGGCTCCCATGTTGCTTCCTGCTCCGAATGATTACTCCACTGCACTTTTACGAATGGAATGGAGCGTCTTCTCAGAATCTGTTCCTTTCGATCTATAATTTTGATTAGCACTTTGGCATAGGTAACATCTTGAATCTTCAGAGGCTGCTAATTCAGGATATGGCTCAGGTCATGGATGTATCGTTGCAGCTATGACACATGGAAGACATCGTGCAAGGCAAGGTAGGAGGCAAGGCTAGCCGATACGCCACTTCTCCAAATCTCTCTAGACTTCATAGGGTCCGACAAACCTACGGTTTAGCTTTCCTTTTATACCAAATCGCGTCACTCCCTTGGTCAGAGACAACTTCAGATATACTTTTTCCCCTTCTTGAAACTCAATCGGGCGTCTCCCAGTGTCGGCCCAAATCTTGCTTCAGTCTTGATTAGTCTTTAGGCGTTCCCTGATGATCCTCACTTTCTGCAGTGTTTGCTCCACAAGATCTGGTCCAGTCAAGACTCTTTCTCCTACTTCATTCCATTATAGTGGGGATCGGCATTTGCGACCATACAATGCTTTGAATGGATCCATCTCAATCGACCGGTAATAGCTGTTATTGTAAGAAAATTCAATCAGCTTTATGCTTCTATCCCAGCTACCCTAAAAGTCTAGGGCACAGGCGTGGGGCATGTCTTCGAGAGTCTGAATGGTTTGCTCTGATTGCCCATCAGTCTATGGGTCGTAAGTTTTGCTCATTCGGATCTCGGTCCCCAAGCCTTTCGGGAAAAAAGTCCAAAATCTCGATGTGAATCGGGGATCCTGGTTGCAGATTATACTCATCAATACGCCGTGTAGACTGACTATCTCATCCATATACATTGTCGCTAATCTCTCCATGGATGCACTGATAGACATGGGCAAGAAGTGGGCAGTCTTTGTAAGGCGATCGACTATCACCCATATAGTATCATTGTCGCTTCTGGTTTTGGGAAGGCTGGTGACGAAGTCCATAGTCACATGGTCCCATTTCCACTTTGGGACCTCAAGGGACTGCAAGAGACTGGCAGGTCGCTGGTGTTTGGCCTTGTGTTGCTGGCATACAAGGCACTTCTCTACGTACTATGCTATTTGGCGCTTCATTCCAATCCACTAGAAATTTCTCTTCAGATCTTGGTACATCTTTCTTGCTCTTGAGTGGATGGACAGTTGGGAACTATGGGCCTCCTTCAGCACTTCACTTTTAAGGTCATCGTTATTCGGCACACAAAGTCTTCCCTTGAACCAGAGGCTTCCATCATCTCTTATCTGAGTCACCAGCGGGCTTTTCTTTTAAGCGGCTCATAATCTTCATCAATGCATCATCCGTCCTCTGAGTATCCTTAATTCTGTCGATCAGGGAAGGAGTGACAACTAAGCTGGCCAGAAAATTTGCTACAGAATCAACGACATCCAATCCAAATTCTGCCATTTTGCTCTCCAGCGGGGGTTGACGAGGGTGATTTGAAATTCGACTTAGAGCATCTGCCACCTTGTGTGCTTTCCACAGGAGATACTGGATGGTAAGGCCGTAATCTTTAATCAGCTCGAGCCATCGTTGTTGCTGCATACTAAGCTCTTTTTGAGTAAAGAGGTATTTGAGGCTCTTATGATCTGTATATATCTCACATTTTCCGCCATATAAGTAATGCCTCTAAATCTTTAGAGTGAATACGACAGCTGCCAACTCCAAGTCGTGAACCAGATAGTTTTGCTCATATGGATTAATATGTCGAAGCATACGTAATCACTCTTTCCTTCTGTATCAATACACATCCCAGTCCGTTCTTTAAGGCATTGCTGAAAACAACAAATCCTTCACCAGAGACGGGTTGTGCCAGAACTGGGGCGGTAGTCAACTTCTTCTTAAGCTTTGTAAAACTCTGCTCGCAATCGGGAGCCCACTCAAATTTAGTGTTCTTCTGGGCCAGCCTTGTGAGTGGAACCGGTATCCATGATAATCCTTCAACTAACTTTCGGTAGTAACCGGCAAGACCTAGAAAGCTACTTACTTTTGTCACGTTAGTTTTTTTTGACCACTCAATTATAGCTTCAACTTTCCTTGGATCAACTGAGATACCTTGTTCTGAGATCACATGCCCTAGGAAATTCACGCTGCGTAGCCATAATTTGCACTTGCTGAATTTTGCATAGAGCCTCTTCTCTTGTAGGATGCCTAGTACCGTCCTGAGATGTCAAGCCTACGCCTCATTGTTAGGTGAAGAGATCAAGATATCATTGATGTACACTAAAATGAATTTGTGCAGCTGTTCTCGAAAGACTAAATTCATTAAATCCATAGACACGGGCAGGGGCATTTGTCAGACAAAAAGGCATAACAAAGTACTCGTAATGTCCGTAACGAGTTTTGAAGGCAGAATGTGGCACATCCACATCTTTAATCTTCAGCTGGTAGTAACCGAAGCACAGGTCGACCTTACTGTATATTTGGGCTCCACGTAGATGATCAAACAGGTCGTCGATCATGGGTAGCGGATACTTGTTTTTGATAGTGATTTTATTGAGTTTGCGGTAATTGATGCATAGTCGCAAGCTCCCATCCTTCTTTTTCACAAAGAGCACCGGCGCTCCCCACGGTGAAACGCTCCGTCGGATGAACCTCTTCTTGATCAGCTCCTTCGATTGCTCTTTCAGCTCCTTCAATCCTGCGGGCACCATCTGGTATGGTGCTTTTGATATGGGCTCTACACCAGGGATGAGATTTATCTCGAACTCTACCTCTCGATCCGGTGGTAGTCCGGGTAGCTCATCCGGGAAGACATTAGGTAATTCATGTACTATCAGAACTTGATCGAGGGAGGGCGTGTCCTGTTCTGCACTCAGAGCATAGACAAGAGATCCATCGTTTTCATTCTTATCAACTGGTATGTTCAGACGGCGGTCATATGTATGTTCTTTGGATTCTTTCTTAACTTGATGTTTCCTTGATATGTCATTAACTCCCCAATAGGATCCTTGATGATCGCATGTTTGCCTCAGTAATCAATATGTGCATGGTTCTTGGATAACAAGTCCATGCCAAGGATAATGTCAAAGTCCCCCATTGGAATAGGGATCAAGTTTGCCTTGAATTTCTACACTTCCATTCCAAGGCACAATTCTTATATAGATAATGTGATACAAGCACCTGATCGCCAGCTGCCTGCACACGATATGGAGTCTCCATCCAGATGGGACAACCACTCAGGTTCTTGGCGAACCATTTAGACACAAAGGAGTGGCTTGCGCCACTATCGAAGAGCACGTCTGCAGGTACTTGGCATACTAGTATTGCGCATAAAGTATTCACACTTTAAGAAAATAATGCATACGAACATAAAGTACATATTAAGTTATTAACTTCAGTCATACCTGTCACGACATCGGGCACCTCTTCAACTTCCACATCCGCCATCATATGTACCCGCGCATTTGCATGCGGGCGATTCCTCTGTTGCTGAGGATGTTGTTCTTGAGCTCCCTTCTTTGGACAATCCTTTGCCATGTGGCCAGGCTTCCCGCAGCTAAAACATCCTCCAGTCTTCCAACGACACTCGCCCAGTAGTGGTTTCTAACAGATAGCGCACCGGCGAATCGCCTGCTGCTGGGGCTGAGGCCGCGGATGTGGTCCTTGTTGTTCCTATTATGGCTGTGGTTGACAAGGAGGTCCTTTGGCCTGGCGTATGGGTGTAGCCGCATCCTTCTTTGTCATCATAACCTGCCTCCCATACTGCTCCCTTCCAGATTCTCTTGGTCTCTTCCCTCTTGCTTCCTCATCCCTTCTAAGTATGTCTCTGTTTAAACGGTAACAAGCGTCCAACGATTCTCCAAAGTTCCCTGGATTAGCATTCACCAGCCACATGTGGATACGGGGGTTCGAACCCCTCTCAAATTTCAGCATTTTAAGTCTTTCATCATTCATGGTCGACGGCTCATATATTCCCAAAGCAGTGTACCAATATGCATACTCGGCGACGGTCATACCCGCCTCTTGCCTTAGTGACTCAAAACCGTGCATCTTCTGGAGGGTCACCGATAGAGGGATGTAAAAATTATAAAATTCCTCCTGAAAATTTGTCCATGCAATTGGTTTTGGCAGGGCTGCATGTTCATGTTCCACCATTGATTCACTTCTCCAATCATGGAGGGTCTTATCACCTAGGTCTTCAATTCGTCCGGACTTGGATGAGCTCAAAGCAAATCTCCGTTTCATCAAGTCATTTTTACGTGATGTTAGGATTAGAATCTCCTCAAAAGATGGGACCCTAGCCTTCTTCATTTCCTAAAAATAGAATTGGGGTTCCATTAGCTGTCCTTGTGTTTGTGGTGGGGGCGAAACCACTTGGTTGTTTAGCATGGCCTGCCCAACCTAGGAAATCGTTTGAAAGAAAGCCTGAAAAGCAGCTATGTCAGGCATCTATGGAAAGGGATTAGGTCCTTGCTGTGGCGTTAGTAGAACTTGGTTCTCCGGCGGAGGAGGTGGCCGAACTTGTCCCTCTTGGGACTGGGCCGGTACCTGCATGACTGACTCCTGTGATCCGGTCCTCGTAGGCGTGGCCCTAGTTGGTCTGCCACAGTGTTTCACCATCTACACTACCAAAGCATTTCCAAGTTTATAGGTTAAGCTAAGATTAACTGATAGTGATAATGTGAAGAAAAGGAATTTACGATCTACTTAGGTTTTTCTTGTTTAGTTAAAGGAGCATTATCAATTTATTAGCTTATACATGTTTACCTAGTCGGAAGTTCTAAGGGAACGGTTTCCCTAAATCCGTGCTACGTTTCCTAGACTAAGGTCATTTCTCATGCTAAGATCATTACTTAGAATTTCTAAGATCAGCACTTAGTTTCTACGTTCTGCCAGGAATCTAGAGCCTAGGCTCTGATACCACCTGTAGCGCCCCGTACCCAGGCTACACCAACGTACTGTGCACCCGCCGTACTTCGCTAAGGAAAGTACAAGCCGTCGATGTGATACCAGTATTGTTCCATGATTACGCCATGGACTACTGATGGAAAACATCAAACAGTGGTAATAAACGACAGAATTAAAACATTAAACATACATCGTCCATAGCGACTTACATATTACAAACCATAAATCCAAAGTCCCAAAATGTTCCAAATAGTCCTTAATACGGAAACATAATATCACATCCTAGTCTCCAGCGTCTCTCAGGGGTTGGGCACCTGCAGCTCATCTTCAACATACTCTATCACCGGTTCCTGAGGCTCCGAAAAATGATAAATAAAGTGTGAGTGGTAAAATCACCCAACAAGTATGCCATCATTCTTCCAAAATATATAAGAACAATAAATAAGACCATAAACCCACAAGTGTAAGGATTTAATTTAATTGTCACACCTGTCGGGTAAAACTCTACGATGATAAACTTATCGTCTATAACATACCATCCTTCTACAAGCTGAGGTTCATGCAATGCAATGCAGTATAAAGACATGCAGAACAAGACATGAAAGAACTATGCGGGGTATAACAGAACAGAGTAGGACAGAACATAACAGAACAGAACAGGACAAAACAAAACAGTATAGCCATGGCCTCTGTTTTTCTCCGCATGAAACGAGCGTCTACTACGAGTGATTCTGACAGAGTAATACCCCGTATGAGTCAGAAAGAACTACTACCACATGTGAGTCAGAACAGATCATACACCTCGGTGGGTCTACTAACTATCCTAGTGGAATAACCAGGCAGAACAGAACATATACCTCACATGGGTCTACCGATCACCACAGCGGGATAACCGAGCAGAACAGAACATATACCCATAAGTGTCTACCGGCGATTCCAATGGAATAACAAGGTAGAACAAACATACACCTCATAGGGGTCTACCGGCAAACCGCATGGAATGACCGGGCAGAACAGAACATAACCAAAATCAATCATAAAGGTAGCACGTTCAATACGAGGCTTTAAACTGGTTTTACCTTCTTTAAAAACAGAAATTTCCTTAGGAAAAGAATGTGTCATGCTGTGCATTTGATGCATAATGCAGTATGCAGGGGATACTAGGAATCCCAAGCATCCTTATGATCATAGCCAAACAATCCAGGGTCATAACTTACTCATAATGCAAAGCTAAAAATTTCAGCTTCAAACCGTAACTTCTTAACCCCATGATTTAAACTCAAAATGGTTTAACTACCGAAATTCTTTCACCATCTTATTAGCTTCCCATTTGTTCATTAAACAACAAAAACAACCGTACATGCCAACGATCTTATACGACAGTCTAATGAACGTAATCCACTTTGTTCTCAGTAGTTCCGAGCTTCTCTTTGAGTCTTCTAAACACTCCTAGTGGTTACACCTTTAATACCTTCTTCAATAGCTTCAAATAAACATATCCAAACTTTAAAATCACATAAATATGCCCACGAAAAGGAAGTACACAAAACAGTCCCATAAACACTCGTATTCCGTCATGACAAGCAACTTACAAACCAAAACAGTCCCTTAACCATTCATCTTAGTGAAATTTAGGTGTACAAATCATCTCCAAACCTCCCTTTACACAATATAATAAAGGGTTAATTGCACCTGGTATCCATTCTTTTCCACCAAGTTTTAAGTAGCATCCAATGTTTCATGAAACACACTTGCCATCCAGACTTATAGGGTAAATAGACACCTGGCATCCGGCAACCGGGAAATGACCTGCTGTAGGCGGTTTTTATGAAATTTCCTTTTTTTTTCACTTTTCCTACAACTGGCGCCAAACTCTTTCCAACCCTGGTTAATTTCATCTTCCCTCCATTCCTTCCAATAACAACAACAAAATCCTGCTCTTCAGGAGACAGACTTTACCGCTGAATGCTATGCCGGAGGTTGCAACACACAGGTCTGAATAACAGTATTCTCTTGCCTGGTAAAGGGCTGCTTCAAAACCCCAGATTTCTCAAGAAACTTAGTCCACGTCTTCAAAAAGAAGAATCCCAAAAGCCTAGCAGAAACATTCAACGAAGGAATAATCCCTAGTGGTGAGATTCAGCTTCATAACAATAAAGGTAATAAAATCCCAGAAAAAGGCCACCTAAGAAAGCTCTGAAAGTCAGCTGATTCTGCCATGGGGGGAACTTCTTTGGACTCAAAAATTCTTTCTACAGATTCAGGATCCTCTTCCTCTCCCACCATTATGATCATGATTATTATTTCTTCCCTTGTCGTCGTAATGTGGGCGGATTGGGCCGCCGTTTTCGGCGTCGTTGGGTGGGGATCCATTTTAGGATGCTCGAAAATTGATGTGAATGAGATTTCATTTCAATTCTCTATGGAGCAACATCTGCTCATCATATCATACCATAGTAGAATTTCTTGAGGCACCACTTTGGTACTGTTTTTCTCTTGGTCCTGTTATAGGTTTTTCTCCATCTTCATTTACACTTCTCTCCCATAGCCAGGGCATCCAAAACCATGTCGCTATCCGATGGAGACAGCGGTTACTGCCGTTACGAGTCGAGTACGGTGGTCGTCGCAGTGGCAGGAGGTCTAGAAACGACGACGGAGGACAGAATCTAAATTAATCTTAACAATTCACAATTGTCTCCAATGGATTTTGCAGGGGAAGAAGATGAAAGGGGTGGGGATGAGGTGGGGTGTAGGTTTTCTATTGATTTTTGAATTAATTTTTTCTTAAACTTTTAATTTTTTTTGACTTTATTATTTTATTAATTGTAAACTGTGGTTAAAGTCGGGTTAAAAGTAGGGTTAAGTCTGGTCAAAGGTCGATTTCAGCGGTCAACGGCTCGACCAGCAGGTTATCTGGATGCCAGGTGTCTATTTACCCTATAAGTCTGGATGGCAAGTGTGTTTCATTAAACATTGGATGTTACTTAAAACTTGGTAGAAAAGAATGGATTACCAGGTGCAATTAACTCATATAATAAATTGGTTGCTTTCTTTCCCCATTTTACCGAATAAACCTTAGGGGTGAAGGGTAGTATACCTTCCAAGGTGTCTTCTTTTTCCCTTTAACATTTATCCAACCCCTCAAGTGACTTATCCCCCTCAATTATTGGTCTCCTAGTCATATTTAACACACTTAATAACATTCCTTAGCCACTCATATGTCACTGCATAAGTATACAAAACAGCCTTTAATTTTATCATTCAAGCAAACTTAACCCCTTTATGTGATATCTTAAAGTAACATAATGAGGGTGAATTATCCCATTTCCATAAATCTTCCTCAAAACTGTGGTTAGGGGGTGAGGAAAGCTTAAAATTTCCAACTCATTATATTGCACAAGGTAGGCCATTAGCCTAGATACTAGCCTATATCCTTGGTTTCATTCACATGCTTCACAAGATCATCTTAGCCATTTTTACAAACATTCCAGCATGATACGTTTATTAAATGAGCTCAACAAAGGCAAGATTAAGATTTAAAAATATCTAGACATCTTATTAATGTTCTTCAACATCTCAAGGAGGAAACAAGGGTACTTGCCTCTTTTGTTCAAAAGTAGAGTCTTGGATGATTAGTCTTCCTAAGAGCCTTGTGAGTGACCTTAATCTTCCTATGGTGACACACGGTTACGCATGAGAAGTGGTGAACAAAAATTCTTTGAAGAGAGAAGTAAAGGCTTAAGAAATATATTAGAGGCCTTACCTTGATGAAGCTTCTTAATGTCTTACACCTCCTAAAGTTCCTTCACCCTTTGAGCTCGACAATACTCCTATGGTGATGAAAGAGGGCCACGGGTTTGGGGGTGTTAGGGATAATACATCTTAGACTTAATACAAAGCCTTAAAGAATAGAAAATTTAATCATAGGAACTATATGCTTACCATGATAGTTTGAGGGCTAGACTTCGAAGATCTTGGATGATCTTTCTTGGTACTCATAATGTCATCAGTACATAAGGGACATGGATACATGCTAGGGATAACAAAGCTACAAATCAAAGCCAGCTGTGCCACTAACTGCTCATGGGTATCCTACCCTCGGCTCGTCCTCTATGAGGTCCAGCTCAGACTCTCGGGGCTCTGCAAAATGGCAAATAAGGAGTGATCGATAATGAATCGCCCAGCAAGTATCTCCGCCTAGGTTCTTCATGTGGATCATGTATGATAGACAAGGTAATGGGGCAAATACCACAAAAAATGAACATACACGTCTCCATTTATGAATAAAGTGACGAGCAAATCATGACATTCAAAACATCAAATAATCATGTAAAGTACATGAAATAAAATCACAGAAGAACTTACATGTTTCCATATTCCTTCATTTGTTTAACCATTTGACGTGTTTTAGCCCTTGTCTCCTGTTAAAACCCATGGAATATATTCGTGTTAGGAATCGTTTTCTATAAGTTCATCTTAAGTCTACCCATGGTCTAAATAGGTATACAACAGGGTGGCTCGGAGGATATGCATATGCATAATCAAACTGTAACATGAATCTTTTCGTAAGCATTTCAAAAGATAACATATTCATAACTTTCAGACTGTATCAAATACATGTCTATACATTTTTCATGTATAAACGATGCGCATGATAGAACGATTGATTCCCATATACTCATGTGTGCTAATCAGTGGGGAACTCTATATGCCTATGACACCAACCTCTCCTAGGTTTCAGTGTCATGACAGCCTCCAGTAACTGTAATATATTGTATGCCACTGACATCCTATCTTCTCTACCTAATGTCAGTCTAGCCTCCAATCACATAACATATGTGCTGTAAAGCAGCGAATCGTATCATCGTATAACTGTGTAATTGTATCATAAACTGTGTCATTGGAATCAATCGTCTCGTGGCATGGTTCGTTACAATCCCTTTAAAAGGTATCATGTGATCAAACCTCTCTGTAAAAATATATCTTGTAGTATAATCTCTTCAAAATATATCGAGTGGTGAAAACATTTCGTAAACATGTTTCGTATGATAAACGTATCGTTTTAAAACTTTGTTCGTGTATGTATGCATGTATGCTCGGTTGTGGAGCTGATTTTTGCATCTAATACTTTCAGCTCCTAAGTCCAATAGTTGGCTTATGTTTCATATAGTATAACTCGTGTGAAATTTCCTTTTTGCCCCTTACTTGAAGCTCACAATTTTTAGCCCTTAAAACAACCCACTTTTGGGGCTTAAAATACTAATATCTTTTCCTTAATTTGTCTCACTCTTGTTTTATTTATTTCCTTCCATTCATCACACTTTTCTTTATGTCTATAAAGTCCCATTCTGCCCTTGGATGTACTCGGCCAAAAAAGCCGCTTACTTAGTCTTGTGCATTTCATTACTTCCCCATTTTTCTTGTTTAGCAATTCCTTTTGATAGGTCCATATATATATATGTAAGAATGTTTCCCAATTCTTTTCCATGCACAAAACTTTTCTCCTTCTACTAACTTACCAAGCCATCATTCATCCTCCACTACCTTGTACCAATTCCGGCCAATTCCACTCACTTAGGCCAAATGCATGCCTCTTTTTAACATCATCTTAGTCTCAAGCATGCATATACTCAAAAAACAAACAAGCCTTTATACATTTAGCACGCAAGATCCATTCTTTTTATATGATCATAGTAGAAAACCCTATGAACATATGCATGTATGATCCAATTTGATAAGTGAGAATAAATGACACGTTTTGCAATATGCATGAAGAAATCAAGAAGAGTACTTGACTTTTCCTTTGAACTTTTACTAATTTGAGACAAGATTTCTTCTTCCTTCCTACCTTTGGTGACACACGACCTAGATGGCCAAAATAGTAGAATATTGTTAATTTTATGGAGAAGAAGGTATTAAGAAGATCCTAAAATTAATTCTTAATGCAACTCAGCTTTTGGATTCTCTGAAGTTTCCTACTTTCCAACTTTAGGGTACTTTTTCTTCCTTCACCATGAACCCATGGCATAGATGAGGAATGAAGAGAAGATTGAGTCCTTTTTGGAAGATGGAGGATGGAAATAAGCTTAGGAGGATGAGTTTGATTTTTACCTTAATGATTCATATTATTGGGACTTGTTTTCTCATTTGAAACTTGAAGAATTTCCTTCTTATTGCTGGGTGAAGGTCACGGGTTGGGGGCTTGGAGAGGGAGGGAGGAATTTTGCTTGAAGGAAGAGAGAGGTTAAGGAGATGTAGGAGTATATTAATTGAAATAATTTTGGTGAAAATGAAGAATAGAATGGAGGAAGTGTTTTATTCCTCCCTTTTCTTTGATGTAAACCGTGGGTAGTGGGTGGATGTAAGTAAGATGTTGTCTTGAGAGAGAGAAGGGGAAAGTAGAGAGAAGGAGGAGGATCTTATCATCCATATAACTCAAGTCCATACACCACTCATATAGATGCAATACTATTATGATGCGATGTCTCTAAAATGGTGTCATAACATACACTGTAATCTAGTAACAAAAAAGAATTACGATGGAAATAAAGTGTGATCCTTGTACCGTACTTAGTATAATAAGTGTGTAAGTGTACTAAAATAAAAATTAATAACTACTAAAGTCTCATAATAGAAATAAGAATAATTAAAATAAACATATAAAGAAGAGTACAAATTTTATTAGGAATTAAATTAAAAGAAAAAGAAATAACACATAAGAAAAGAGGAAGGCACAAAATGGAAAGTTAAAACCCTACCCATACCATGGCCGCCACACACACCAAGTCATGCAAGACAAACTTGTCTTGCATTTTATTTCATTTCCTTTAATTATTTCCTTCACACCCTTATTCCATACAATGGCATTTCATGCATTCCTTACACCCCACTTTCTAATTTCTTGCATTTATTTTCTTTTCATTACTTTATCCTCGTCATTATATCTCTTACAACATGTAAGAATGTTTCCCAATTCTTTTTCATGCATAAAACTTTCTCCTTCTACTAACTTACCAAGCCATCATTCATCCTCCACTACCTTGTACCAATTCCGGCCAAAGATGGAAGACTAAGGCTTAAAAGCCTTTCATTCCACATTAGTCCTCATCTCTAACCTCTCATTTCTCTCCAACACTTTTTCTCTCCAAAATCTCTTCATTCACTCCCTCTCTCTCACTAGCAAGAAATATTTCTTCCACTCCTATTTCCTCTAGTAAAGCCGAGGGAACCCAAAACCAATGAGGAGGAGAAAATTCTTTCATTTTCAAGCACACTCCAAGCTCAAAATCAAGAATCTTGAAGGTAAGAACCTTCATTTTCTCCCTACACCTTTCTCTTACCATCTCATATTTCTCACAAGGCTCACCACACCTCCCATTCTAGGCCTTTAACCGCGAGCAACCATCAAGATGTTAGAAGGAGTTGTTTTAGTCAAACAAGTAGGAATCTCCAAGGTGTTCAAAGGTGAGTCCTCTTAAGAATTGATTTTAGAACCTTCATACTGTTTTCTTCCATAATAAATGATCAATCTTTCCCTCATTTCAGCCATCTTGGCCGAAAGGTACCAAGGAAAGGAAAAGAAGATATCTTTTCCATCTAAGTGTAAGATTCAAAGGAAAAGGAAAGTACTCTTCTTAGTTCCTTCATGCATGTTGAAAAGCATATCATTTATGTTGTTATATCAAATTCGATCATGCATGCATATGTTCAAATGGATTTCTACTATGATCATACAAAAGAATGTATCTTGCCTGCTAAATGTATAAAGACTTGTGTGTTCTTGAAAGTATGTATACTTAGGCTAAGATGATGATAAAAAGGTGATGTATGTGAAGTTTATAGTATATGTAGGTCTCGTATGTATGTGCATGTCATGTTTAATGGAAGATTAGACATGCATGTTCATTCTTAAAAAAGTATTGGCTATGACTTGCATATTCTCAAGAAAGTTATATGATTCGTTGCTTCTGCAGCATACAGTTATTGGAGGCTGGACTAACATCAGGTAGGGGATGTCAGTAGGCATACAGTATGGCGCAATATGTTACAGTTATAGATGGTGCCATGACGCTTGAACCTATGGGTAGGTTGTTGTCATGGGAATAAAGTGTGTTTACAGGATTACATGGGTATCAATCAGTCTGTCGTGCGCATCATTTATGCAAGTAAAGTGATACAGCATGTATTTGACATAGTTTGAAAAGAAAAGACATGAGTATGTTATGTTTTTAAATGCTTATGATAAAGTCATGTTACAGTTAATTGAGCATATGCATATCACCAAGCCACTCTGTCAGATACATGTTTAGAGCATCCGTAGAATTAAGATGAAAGGATAGGATATGTGACTCGTGAAATATATGTAATTAGAATGTGCTCATCATAGAATATAAGATATAAGTGAACGGATAAGCAAGACGAAAAGAGAGATTGAATACTATACCAGTTGTTATGTGATTTTATTTCTGTACTTTATCTGTTGTATGTATTCAAGTGGTTTATACTACCTATTACTGTATTTGCGAATCGGAGACGTGTTAGGTTCCTGACTTTATTGTATTTTTTTATCACCCCATCTCTGATGCATCATCCACATGATGAACCCATGTGAATATACTTGCTGGGCGATTCATTATCGCTCATCCCTTCTTTTTCATCATATAGAGCCTCAGGATCCAAAGCTGGATTACATAGAGGACGAGCCAATAGAGTAGGTTCTGTGGACAGTTTAGTGGGCCTCAGCTTCAACTTTGTATTTCGATATCTCAGCTCTTTACTTTTGTTGTTGTACTAATGATACTATATTCGGATTGTAGTTATTTCGTACCTATGTCAATGTTTATTTCTGTCTATTTTATGATATTTCCGCTATTCGTTACATGTTTATGACAATGCGCATATAGATGTTATCGACATCTTGTAATTTTCGTAGCAGAGTATGGCGGATGCATCGTGTCGAGACCCTGTCCCAAACAGCGTGCTACAGTTGGTATTAGAGCAAAGACTTCAGATCCACAGCGGGCAACATAAGATAAACAACGACATGTACGTAGGCTATGATCTTAGAGTTTGAGTTTGACTCTAGACTAAGTGAGCCAGCTTTAGTATAAGTCCCTTAGAACGGTTTATTAGGGTATAATCCTTACACATAAGAAAAAACATTAACTGAATTTTATGTGTGATTTATGAGGTCTGATTGTGGAAATGACTTTGTTGATAGGATGACTTCGAGACCACGAGGTAGACCCTGTGTAGATAGACCAGCGCAGTTACCTCCACCTCTACTGGCACCACCAGTTGAGAATTCAGTGCCACCACCACTGGATCAGATTCCACCTCCGCAGGCACAGGGCCCTGGAGGTATTCCATAGGCATTCTTCGATGCCATGATTCAGTTGGGTCAGACAATCAGGAATGCTCAGGCTGCACCTGCACCACCACCCCACAACCGCCTCAGTAGATGGGCATGCAATTTTACTTTGGACAGCTGAAGAGGTCCCAAGTACCCAACTTTGAGGGGGACCCCATCCAAATGAAGCTGAGAAATGGATTGATCATGTGGAGAATTGCTTGGAGCTACTGCAGATGCCAGATGAGATTAAGACACATATTATCTGGATGTTTTGGATTGGCGAGGCAATCAGCGGTGGAAGACCATTATCCAGCCACTGACCAGGCCAGTTTCATGGACTAAATTCTTGGATGAGTTTCGAAGGTTCTACATTCTTCCATGGGTGACTATTCGGAAAATTTGGGAGTTCGAGGCTCTGAGATAGGAGATCGGCGTTATTGTTTCGGAGTGTGCTAATTGATCAATTGCATTGGGGCCGCTATGTTCCATCTATTATGGTAGATGAGAGGCTCAAGATGATTAAGTTTGATTGCAGCCTCAATTCGACAATCATTACTTGGATTGTCAATGCAAATCCAGATAATTTATCACAGTTGCTAGATGCCTGCTTCTGAGTAGAGGAGGACATTGCCCAGAGAGATGAGGAGGCCAGAGGCAAGAGGCATCGGGATATTACTAATGATCAGTTTGGTCAATGGGCCAAATTTCAGAGAAGGCCAGGTGGACAACACCAGTTCCAGCAGCTGCACCTACCACATCGTGCTATCTGATATGTCACACTTGCCAACGACAACACACGGGTGAGTGTCGAATGAAGACCGCCGCATGTTTTCGCTGTAGTAAGATAGGGCACATGATGAGGGACTGTCCGAAGAAAAGAGTTGAACAACAGGAAGGTGCATAGTTGTAAGGAGGACACCCACGGGCTAACGCCTGTGTCTAGGTTATGACAGACGCGATGGGTGGGGATGCACCAGATATGGTGGCAGGTAAACTTAGATACAAAATGTAATTGTAATTTATATTATCAGTATCTGAATTTTGTCTACTAGGTATAAATTGTAATTGCTAAGATACGATCTAGTAGTGAGACAGGAATCCCTAAGGCATGATTTACCACCAATAGAACAACGAAGTTCATGACATAGCAAGACATGAATATTAACGAAAATAAAAAGAGATGATTGATCAGGGTAGCGAAACGACAATGCATAATGTCAAGGTAAATAATCTAGGGATAACTCTCAAAAGCGATAAATATCCGATAAACCAACAATCAGATTTCCAAATAGAGCCACGCAAGTCAAAATCCTAGAAGGCATGTCCGAATGTCAAAGCGGTGCATCAAACGATGGATAACAATTCG
This sequence comes from Eustoma russellianum, assembly GCA_036186865.1. NCBI lineage: Eukaryota > Viridiplantae > Streptophyta > Magnoliopsida > Gentianales > Gentianaceae > Eustoma > Eustoma russellianum. The sequence goes on from AP025052.1 coordinate 8,971,662, forward strand.
AGACTTGTGATAAGAGTGAAATAAATATAATAATGCCAGGCGATGGATGCGATTGAACTTTCAAGTTTCGAGGACGAAACTTTTTATAAGGGGGAATGAGTGTTACGACTTGGCACCCCCAGGCTTGTGGAAAAGAGAAAAAAAAGGAATTATGATGGAAATTAGAGTGCGATCCTTGTACCACACTTATTATAATAAGAGTGTAACTGTACTAAAATAAAAAATTAAGAACTACTAAAGTTTCACAATTGACATAAGAATATTTAAAATAAGCATATAAAGAAGTGTACAACTTTTATTAGGAATTAAATTAAAAGAAAAAGAAATAACACATAAGAAAAGAGGAAGGCACAAAATGGAAAGTTACCACCCTATCCATACCATGGCCGCCACACCCACCAAGTCATGCAAAACAAACTTGTCTTGTATTTTATTTCATTTCCTTTAATTATTTCCTTCACACCCTTATTCCATACAATGGCATTTCATGCATTCCTTACACCCCACTTTCTAATTTCTCGCATTTATTTTCTTTTCATTACTTTATCCTCATTATTATATCACTTACAACATGTAAGAATGTTTCCCAATTCTTTTTCATGCACAAAACTTTTTCCTACTAACTTACCAAGCCATCATTCATCCTCCACTACCTTGTAAAAATTCTGGCCAAAGGTGGAAGACTAAGGCTTAAAAGCCTTTCATTCCACATTATTCCTCATCTCTAACCTCTCATTTCTCTCCAACACTTTTCCTTCATTCACTCCCTCTCTCTCACTAGCAAGAAATATTTCTTCCACTCCTATTTCCTCTAGTAAAGCCGAGGGAACCCAAAGCCAATGAGGAGGAGAAAATTCTTCCATTTTCAAGCACACTCCAAGCTCAAAATCAAGAATCTTAAAGGTAAGAACCTTCATTTTATCCCTACACCTTTCTCTTACCATTTCATATTTCTCACAAGGCTCACCACACCTCCCATTCTAGGTCTTTAACCGCGAGCAACCATCAAGGAGTTAGAAGGAGTTGTTTTAGTCAAACAAGTAGGAATCTCCAAGGTGTTCAAAGGTGAGTCCTCTTCAGAATTGATTTTAGAACCTTTATACTGTTTTCTTCCTTAATAAATGATTAATCTTTCCCTCATTTCAGCCATCTTGGCCGAAAGGTACCAAGGAAAGGAAAAGAAGATATCTTTTCCATCTAAGTGTAAGATTCAATGGAAAAGACAAGTACTCTTAATGGTTTTTTTCATTCGTGTTGAAAAGTATATCATTTATGTTATTATATCAAATTCGATCATGCATGCATATGTTCAAATGAATTTCTACTATGATCATACGAAAAGAATGTATCTTTCCTTCTAAACATATAAAGACTTGTGTGTTCTTGAAAGTATCTATAACTGAGGCTAAGATGATGATAAAATGGGGCATGCATGTGAAGTTTATGATATATGTAGGTTCTTATGTATGTGCATGTCATGTTTAATGGAAGATTAGGCGTGAATGTTCATTCTTGAAAAGGTATTGGCTATGACTTGCATATTCTCAGGAAAGTATGTTAAGGACTACACTTTGCCTCATCTTCTTGTACATTTTCTTGATGATCATCGTGCATGTGTTCATCCATGATTTTAGTGTTCATGAATGTTAAAAGCCTTGATTTAGCATGATTATGATTCACCGTAATTTGTGCTATATTGCATGTCTATTAAAGTGTGTTCTTTGATGATCATCATGTCATCTCCATGGATATTCATCTTGAAATAAGGCTGTTTTGAGTCTCCATTATTTGGCATGATTCATCACCATCGTTGGATGTGTATTCTTGGTGATCATGGCCTAAAGTTGTATACTTTCATGGGTTTGACTCTCTTATGTATTTGCATGTAGTTTTCATGATGACCATCACCATAATCATGACACTTATGTTAATCTTATGGTGAAAAATATATGCATGTGTCTTCATATGTTCAAACCCAAGATTAATGCATCATTATGGTAGAAATTCATGATAGATTAAAGAATAAGAAAGATGTGAGTAACATTTCATGTATGGTACAATGAACAAGTCGCAAAAATTATGTGTGTGTGCCTAGATGATTCTGGCCAGGAGGCCTTATGGAGGTGTCATGAAGATGTTTGAAGATCTATGGGGATACATTTACGTAAAGATACGTATATTGATATTATATGTATGGCTAGCTAAAAGGTGCGTAATCAAAGGAATTTAGGAGGTGGACACATGTAAAAAAGCAAGGATACAAGGGTTGTTTTGGTAAATGGGCTGAAAACTCCTAGATGGGCAAATTGGTAATTTCTAAATTTCAAAATATGTGGAAAAGTCGGCTGATTTAAAAAGCTATAAAACAAGATAGAAATGAGACAAGTTAAGATGATGCCAAAACTGGGAGCACCATATGAGGGGTAAAATGAGAATTTCACCTGAGTTATGATATGAAACTTAAGCCATTTATTCACCTTAGGAGCTGAAAGGGTCACAGGCTAAAATTAGCCCCACAACCGAGTATACTTGCATATATACTTGAAAATAAGTTTTTAAACGACACATTTTATTATACGACACATGTTTGCGAAATGTTTTCACCACGCAATACATTTCGAAGGATTTATACTACATGATATACATTTAGAGAAACATTTGATCACATGATATGTTTTAAAAGAAGTTTAACGATGTATGCCATGAGACGATTGATTCCGATGATACAATTTATGATACATGATATGTTTTGCTGTTCACAGCATACAATTATATGATTCACTATTTCCGCAGCATATAGTTATTGGAGGCTGAACTGACATCAGGTAAACGATGTCAGGAAACAAACAGTATGACACAGTATGTTACAATTATAGATGGTACTATGACGCTGGAACCTATAGGTAGATTGGTGTCATGGGCATACAATATGTTTACAGGATTACATTGGCATCAATCGGTTTGTCGTGCGCATCATTTATGCATGTACAGTGATACAACATGTATTTGACACAGTTTGAAAGAAAAGACATGAGTATGTCATGCTTTTACATGCTTATGATAAAGTCATGTTACAGTTAATTGAGCATATGCATATCACCAAGCCACCCTATCAGATACATGTTTAGAGCATCGGTAGAATTAAGATGAAAGGATAGGATATCTGATTCGTGACATAGATGTAATCAGAGTGGCCTCAGCATAGAATATAATATATAAGTAAACGGATAAGAAAGACGAAAAGAGACATTGAAAACTATACTAGTTGTTCTGTGATTTTATTTCTTTACTTTATCTGTTATATGTATTCAAGTGGTTTGTACTACCTGTTATAGTGTTTGAGAATTGGAGACACGCTAGGTTCTTGACTTTATTGTATTTATATTATCACCCTGTCTCGGATGCATGATCCACATGACGAACCCAGACGGAGATACTTGCGGGCCAATTCATTATCTCTCGTCCCTTATTTTTCATCATGTAGAGCTTCAGGATTCAGATCTTGATTTCACAGAGGACGAGCCGAGAGAGTAGGTTCTGTGGACAGTTTAGTGGGCCTCAACTTCAGCTTTTGTATTTCGATATCTCAGCTTTATACTTTTGTTGATGTACTGATAATACTGAATTCAGATGTGGTTATTTTGTACCTATGTCGATGTTTATTCTGTCTATTTTATGATGTTTCCACTATTCGATACACGTTTATGATGATGCGCATATAGATGCTATCGACACCTTGTACTTCTCGTAGCAGAGTACAGCAGGTGCACCGTACCGAGAGCCTAGTCCCAGGTGTGGCGCTACTTATATCGTCATGGAAACGGAATATTCCCCAATATAGAAATATGTACGAATATGAATCCCTATGAGTCCATATGGTGTTACATCATATATACATATTACTAACGGTAACCCGGTATGCTGGTGATCCCTTGTTCGTCGACAAAGATACACAACCGTTATGCCCATGGCACAACTCCCTGGGTTCCGATATCATGTGGCGCTCCAAACAATAACATCATGTATGCCTTCATGATATCAACCACTTCGGTTCAGATGTCATGACGGCGCACCAACTGAACATATAAATACTGTGACATGACATGAGATATCCGACTATATGACATAATTCTACGTGCAAGAGTGAACTTTTTTAAAACACTTTCTGAAATGCAATATATATGCAATTGACTCCATGTCTAATCCTTCCAGTTTACATACTCCAATATCCTCATATCTTTATAGCATACTATATATGCACTTAATTTATAACTTAAATCATAAACTTTCCATCTTATTTTCCCTCTTCATATACTCAACCAAACAGCCCTCTTTTGACACAATTTAACCATCAACATTTATTAAAATATCCATAATACAATTAACAAAAGGGCCAAAAACCGTAATTTAGTATACATTCCTATGTACTTTCGTATTTTATATAATATACATCAAGTAATGATGTCTGCTACCATACTTTATTTAATACCTCTTTATATCCAAAAATATATACAAAGCTATTTATTCATTTTATCAAAATCCATATAAACCGTGTATATGTATTTTTATCCCAAAACTACCCTTTGTCCGACATATATATATACATATATATATGTATGTATGTATGTATGTATGTATACGTATATAAGGAAAAATGCTCCGGTGGCGCGATCTCGGTTGGCGGCACACATTGACTAAACATGGAATTTTGTGTTTCAATGATTGATTTTTATCTTTGTTTCTTGATTTTGTCGTCTATAGAAATTCGTGGTGTCATTTTCAGTTGTTGGTTTTTTCTATTTCTGCATCCGTTACATTGTTGCAGACTCGTTCCTGTCATCAATCTTCGGCTACATGGATTCTTTGCAGACGGAGGCTCCACCCTCGGTGAGATCCTTTGTGGATGTTGTGGCTCCAAAATCATTCACGCCGTCAACAACAGTCCGCTCTATTCATCTCTACAAGGGTTTACCCTCTATTCGATTTTCAGCCAACGAGGTTAGCCGTTATTCTCTCCCTTATCAATTTTCCTTCATTGGCTCCTTTGGAAGGTCGTCCAAATATGAAGCAGTTAGCCAACTGTTTTGAACGATTTGGGTTTCAGTCTACTCCAAATTTGGCATCTTGGATGAAAACCATATTTTCATCACATTTCTCTACCAAGAAGATTATCATCGTTGTTTTTTTCAGCGATCGTGGACTTTTAATAGATATCATATGCATGTTACGAAATGGATTCCTGATTTTGATCTTTAATATGATACTCCAATTGTTCCTGTATGGGTCTCGATAAAGGGCTTGCCACTCTTTCTCCATAATAAATCTGGACTCTGGGAGATAGCTCATATGATTGGTACCCTACTTAAGATGGATTCGACCACTTGTAATGGTCTTCGACCCTCAGTAGTTTGTTTATGCATTAAGCTAGACATTTCTAAGACTTTAACTCAACGACTACATATTCAGGGAGAGGATTATGAATTATACCCCTTAGTCGAATTTGAAAATGTTCCTTTATTTTGTTTTGTTGTTCCTGTCGCACTTTAGGCCATGAGCCGCATCAGTGTGGTATTGATACACGCCAGGTCCCCGAGGACATTCCATCAAAGAATGATTCTCGTCCCAAACACCAACATATGAGTATGGACGAAAGATTGTAACGCTGGACTCCAAAAAAGTGTTGGAGAATTTAAGGTTGGGCTTTGGCCCATCGTTGGAGATTGAAGATTTGGGCTTTGGCCCGTTAATGAGTGTTGCTAAACTTGGTTGAGCAACGTACTTTGAGCTTAATGAGTTTCCGATAATAAATCGAAAACTAATGAATCCTTAATTATCTACGTAACGAGTAGTTAATGTTAGGATGTGGAATCACTCAATTTTGAGATTGTGTGAATGTGAAATTAATGCTCAAAGTAGATGGAAATGTTGTGGATGGGTGAGGTGTCACCCGTATGGAGGAATGCCACGTTGGAAGTGTCCATGTGGCAGGAAAAAGGCGTCTGACGGACATCGATCGATCGATGTCACTTCGATCGATCGATGTCATCGATCGAAGTGGATCAGGCAGCTTAGATCGATTGTTGGATCGATCAAAGACGATCAGAGGACATCGATCGATCACATCGATCGATCGATGTCACTTAGATCGATCAAAGTGATCGATTGAAGTGCTCTGTCACACATCGATCGATCACATCGATCAATCGATGTCACTTCGATCGATCGATGTGATCGATCGAAGTCTGACAGCGGGCAGAATCGATCTGTTTAAGGTGTTAAGTTTCAAACGTGAAACTAACACCATCCTCCTGTTTAAAATAAGATCAATCTGTTGTGATCTAACGGTGGTAGGGAAAACAGCTTTGATCTAACGGCCGAGATTTAAAACTGTCTTAACCGCTTAACCGAATATGGTTTCCATCTAACGGTCCAGGTTTAAACCTGCGGATCAATCTTTAATCTAAAGGCTGAGATTAAACCATCCTAATCTAGATAGGAGGTTTTAATCTAACGGTCTAAATCAAACTTCGGTTTTGATCCAACGGTCACGGTTCCTTGTTCTCCAACCGACTCCCCTATATAAAGAGGGCTAAGGGTGTTCATTTGAGATACACCAAGCTCCAAGCATTTCATAAGCATTCTGCATTCGTAGCACGTGAGTCTTGCATATTGTCCGGGAGAAGTCAGGATACTCTAGCGTTCGAAGGAGTTCAAGTTCAGCAGTGCCGCTCAACTGAACAGGTACCCGTTGTATCCTGGGAGACGATTGCTCACACCGGTTGGGCACAGTATACCGGAGCAATACGTCTTAAGGACAGAGTCCTCGACTCGCCCGGGTTTGATTTATTTTGTTTCATATGCACACATTGTACGAACAGTAGTGCAGGAGTGATTGTCTCCAACAATCTTAAGACGTATTATTTATTCAATTATTTCCTGTACTATTTTGTTTATTACGCAAAGGCAGTTTCGTACTGATTTGCAGTCTTTTTCTACTCATTCTTTGGCCTGGGTCTGTTCTGATCTTTACATTTTGATCGAACTGAACAGGAATGGAACACGAGAGCTCAAACTCTGTTCAAGGCTTCAATGGTGCTCGCTCCGTGTCTGCACCTGAAGGGGCTAACAATGTGGCTGCCGGACCGCAGTTCAATACGGTTCCGTTGGCAACAACTAGAGGGCCTCAAATGAATCCGGCTGCCACTGCTGCTCAGGTGGAGAAGCCGGAAAAGTTTGCCGGCAGTTTTTTTCAAGAGGTGGCAGCAGAAGATGCTGTTCTACCTCACGGCGCTGGGATTGGCCAGAATGCTGTCCGAGGATCCACCAGTGGTTGAGCCTGTGGAGGATCAACAACAGAATATGCAGAACGCCTTGGGTGCTGAGGTCTGGGCGTATACAAATTTTTGTTGTTTGAATTTGATTCTAGGTTGCCTAGATAATACACTCTATGGCGTGTTTTGTACATTTAAAACTGCAAAAGCTTTGTGGTTGGCTTTAGATAAAAAGTATCGCACAGAAGATGCGGGGTACTAAAAAATTGATAGTTGGGAAATTTCTCGACTATAAAATGTTAGATTCCAAAACTGTAATTTCGCTGGTGGAAGAAATACAGATGTTGGTTTCTGAAATGGAAGAGGAGGGCATGACGCTCAGTGAATCTTTCCTAGTTGCGGCTGTGATTGAGAAGCTGCCTCCTTCGTGGAGGGAATTCAGGAGCTATCTCAAACACAAGCGAAAGGAGATGAAGATGGAGGATTTGATAGTCCGTCTTCGTATTGAGGAGGACAACCGTCGCTCCGAAAGAAAGCCGTCCATATCTTCTGGTCAAGCCAAGGCTCATGTTGCTGAGGCAAAGAACAAGAAGAAACATAACACTTTGAGTGTGAACTCCAAGGGCAAGGAAATTGCAAAGAAGTTCACAGGTAAGTGTTATAACTGTGGTAAACCAGGGCATCGAAGCAGTGAATGCAGGAAGCCCAAAAAGAATCAGAATCAGAATAAAGCGAAAGAAAATCTGGTCGACGCAATGGATGACTTGAACCTTTGCGCAGTGGTGACCGAGTGCAACGCAGTGGGAAACCCACGGGAATTGTGGGTGGACACAGGAGCCACTCGACATGTGTGTGCGAACCAGGCCATGTTCAGAGATTACGTGCCCACGACAAACAATGAGCAATTGTTCATGGGAAACTCCAACAGCTCGAAGATCGAAGGATCGGGCAAGGTAATACTGAAGCTGACTTCAGGAAGGGAGTTGACTCTGCAGAATGTGCTGCATGTTCCTGATATAAGGAAGAATCTGGTTTCTGGCGCGCTGCTAGTCACTCATGGATTCAAGCTTGTATTTGAGGCAAACAAATTTACACTTTCTAAGAGTGGGGTGTATTTGGGGAAAGGGTATCTTTCAGATAACATGTTCAAATTGAATGTTATGACAATTGTACCCAAAATGTTGCGCCCACTGAGGCTAATAAAATTGTTTCCTCTTCTGCTTACATGCTTGAGTCTTCTTGTTTATGGCATTTTCGTTTGGGACATGTAAATTATAAGTCAATACAACGAATGATTAGTCTTGACTTGCTACCCAAACTGGACTTTAGTAATAAAGAAAAATGCCAAATATGTGGTGAAGCAAAATTAACAAAAACGCCATTTCCTTCAACGGAACGAAACACTGAATCGTTGGATTTAATTCACACAGATTTGTGTGATTTAAAGTTTGTGCAAACAAGAGGTGGTAAAAAGTATTTTGTAACTTTTATCGACGATTGCACACGATACTGTTATGTATATTTGCTAAGTAGCAAAGACGAGGCCCTTGATGCTTTCAAGGATTATAAAAATGAAGTTGAGAATCAACTTAGCAAACGAATTAAAGCAATTCGGAGTGATAGAGGTGGCGAATATGATACACCGTTTAATGAATTCTGTTCAGAACATGGCATTATTCATCAAACGACTGCGCCATATTCACCTCAATCAAATGGTATTGCTGAACGCAAAAACCGTACTCTAAAAGAGATGATGAATGCTATGTTGATAAGTTCGGGTTTAGCTCAGAACTTGTGGGGGAAGCAATTCTCTCAGTCAACGTCATTTTAAACAGAATTCCGTCCAAAAAGACGGATAAAACCCCGTATGAGCTTTGGAAGGGATATAAGCCTAGCTACAAATACTTGAAAGTGTGGGGGTGTCTGGCAAAGGTTGCTATACCTAAGCCAAGAAAAGTTAAAATCGGACCTAAAATGATTGATTGCATATTCATTGGTTATGCAACGAACAGTAGTGCATATCGTTTCTTAGTGCACAAATCGGACATTCCTGAGATACATGATAACGTTGTCATGGAATCAAGGAATGCAGTGTTTTTTGAGAATGTCTTTCCAAAGAAAGACAAAGACAGTGAAGAAGCTAGTTCAAGTAAGCGAGTGCGTGAGACGACTCCTCAAGAAATTGAGGAACCTCGTCAAAGCAAACGAGCCAGAATGCCAACTTCGTTTGGACCAGATTTTCTAACCTATATAGTAGAAAATGAGCCAAGGAGCTTTTCCGAGGCTATGTCAACTCCAGAAGCTCCATTCTGGAAAGAGGCAGTTGACAGTGAAATAGACTCGATTCTTCAAAACCACACTTGAGAGTTGGTTGATCTTCCACCTGGAAGTAAGCCACTTGGGTGTAAGTGGGTTTTTAAGAAGAAACTGAAAGAGGATGGGTCTATTGGGAAGTATAAAGCCAGGTTAGTAGCCAAGGGCTATAGACAGAAAGAAGGCTTTGACTTCTTTGACACCTACTCACTAGTGACTAGGATCACTTCTATAAGGATGCTGGTATCCATTGCTGCAGTCTATGATTTGGTAATCCATCAAACGGATGTGAAGACTGCCTTTCTGAATGGTGAGTTAGAGGAAGAGATTTATATGGAACAACCCGAGGGGTTTGTCATTCCAGGACAAGAAAGGAAAGTATGTAGACTTGTTAAGTCTTTGTACGGACTTAAACAAGCACCCAAGCAATGGCATTTAAAGTTTGATCAGGTAATGATGTCAAATGACTTCAAGATCAATGAGTGTAACAAGTGTGTCTATATTAAAAGCACACAGAATGCTTATGTGATAGTGTGTCTCTATGTAGATGACATGCTAATCATGGGAAGTACTCGGGACATAATCTTAAACACAAAGAAGATGTTGACGAGAAACTTCGATATGAAGGACATGGGAATCGCCAACGTCATTCTAGGAATTAAGATTTCTAAGGTGACTGAGGGACTCATACTGTCACAAACTCACTATATTGAATCAGTTCTGAAACGGTTCAATATGGATGATGTGAAACCGGTAAAGACCCCGCTCGACTTAAGTATGCACTTAAGGAAAAATCGAGGGGAGCCGGTAGCTCAGCTAAGATACTCTCAGGTGATCGGGAGTCTGATGTACATAACGAATTGTACAACACCAGACTTAGCGTGTTCGGTAAACAAGTTGAGCAGGTTTACCAGTAATCCAAGTGATGATCATTGGAAAGCTCTTAACAGAGTGATGAGGTATTTGAAATACACAATGAATCTTGGATTACATTACACGAGATATCCAGCAGTGTTAGAGGGATACTACGATGCAAATTGGATATCAGATAGTAAGGACTCAAAGTCCACCAGTGGATACTTGTTCACGGTTGGTGGTGCTGCTGTGTCGTGGAAATCCACAAAACAAACCTGTATAGCTCGGTCCACAATGGAAGCTGAGTTCATAGCGTTGGACAAAGCTGGGGAAGAGGCTGAGTGGCTTCGGAATTTCTTGGAAGATATTCCGTGCTGGCCTAAGCCGATCGCTCCTATAAGCATACACTGTGATAGTCAGTCAGCTATAGGACGTGCTCAAAGCAGCATCTATAATGGTAAGTCACGACACATATGTCGGAGACATAACACCATTAAACAGTTGATCTCTAATGGCGTGATTTCCATTGATTATGTGAAATCAATGGAGAATCTTGCGGATCCGCTTACAAAAGGCTTGCCTAGAGATCATATGTCAAGATTGACAAACGGAATGGGATTGAAGCCCATAATGCATGAATCTTTGTAATGGTAACCCAACCTTGTTGACTGGAGATCCCAGAATCTTGGTTCAATGGGACAACTAAGTTATGAAGGTTCAGTTAGCACTTACTCATTCCGTCTGATAAAAGTGACGTCTGCAGAGATTTTAGGGTAAGCTAAGGCTTTTAATGATGTCCTGTATCTTGATGCGTCAAGTAGAGTATGGCAGAATACTCTTGATAGGAATCACCTATGTAAGTGTGAAGTGTGGCCGCTTCTATGAGAAAGTCTAGGCGGCAAGATTTCTCTAAAACGCTTTCTGAAACCAGGTTGTTCATGGCCAAAACGAACACAACCATGAGAACCAAAAGGGTGTTAAAGGAAATATTGTGTGAGTATCGTTGTCTTGGTTCACAACAAAGGCTGACTAGTTCAAGACATCAAGTCACTATTTAGCCGAGTGAATCCGATGGTATATCACTAAGAAAGGTTCAAATCCAGAAGCTACCTCTTCTGATGCAATATTTCCCTGTCTGACTTCTCCTCAGAGTCTGCATATGCATTTGCATTAATTTCCATTCATGTGGGGGATTGTTGGAGAATTTAAGGTTGGGCTTTGGCCCATCGTTGGAGATTGAAGATTTGGGCTTTGGCCTGTTAATGAGTGTTGCTAAACTTGGTTGAGCAACGTACTTTGAGCTTAATGAGTTTCCGATAATGAAATCGAAAACTAATGAATCCTTAATTATCTACGTAACGAGTAGTTAATGTTAGGATGTGGAATCACTCAATTTTGAGATTGTGTGAATGTGAAATTAATGCTCAAAGTAGATGGAAATGTTGTGGATGGGTGAGGTGTCACCCGTATGGAGGAATGCCACGTTGGAAGTGTCCATGTGGCGGGAAAAAGGCGTCTGACGGACATCGATCGATCGATGTCACTTCGATCGATCGATGTCATCGATCGAAGTGGATCAGGCAGCTTAGATTGATTGTTATCGATCAAAGACGATCAGAGGACATCGATCGATCACATCGATCGATCGATGTCACTTAGATCGATCAAAGTGATCGATTGAAGTGCTCTGTCACACATCGATCGATCACATCGATCGATCGATGTCACTTCGATCGATCGATGTGATCGATCGAAGTCTGACAGCGGGCAGAATCGATCTGTTTAAGGTGTTAAGTTTCAAACGTGAAACTAACACTATCCTCCTGTTTAAAATAAGATCAATCTGTTGTGATCTAACGGTGGCAGGGAAAACAGCTTTGATCTAACGGCCGAGATTTAAAACTGTCTTAACCGCTTAACCGAATATGGTTTCCATCTAACGGTCCAGGTTTAAACCTGCGGATCAATCTTTAATCTAAAGGCTGAGATTAAACCATCCTAATCTAGATAGGAGGTTTTAATCTAACGGTCTAAATCAAACTTCGGTTTTGATCCAACGGTCACGGTTCCTTGTTCTCCAACCGACTCCCCTATATAAAGAGGGCTAAGGGTGTTCATTTGAGATACACCAAGCTCCAAGCATTTCATAAGCATTCTGCATTCGTAGCACGTGAGTCTTGCATATTGTCCGGGAGAAGTCAGGATACTCTAGCGTTCGAAGGAGTTCAAGTTCAGCAGTGCCGCTCAACTGAACAGGTACCCGTTGTATCCTGGGAGATGATTGCTCACACCGGTTGGGCACAGTATACCGGAGCAATACGTCTTAAGGACAGAGTCCTCGACTCGCCCGGGTTTGATTTATTTTGTTTCATATGCACACATTGTACGAACAGTAGTGCAGGAGTGATTGTCTCCAACAAAAAGAAGACTTCTCAGTCTGCATTTTAGCCATCTGTTATTGAAGAAAACTACAATTTGCAGTTCACGCAATTCCAGCTTATGAATTGCGTACAGAGAAACAATCGAGCAACAAGAACGGCTAACACAAAGTTCAACTTGAATCAAATCAACGAAGTTGAACAGGAAGAAATGTAAATGAATAACAAGCTAGAAGAGAAAGAGACGAGAGAGAATCAGAGATGATGAACAATTGGAGAATTTCTTGTTGTTGATTCTGATCTCAAAATGTCGAACAGTTCTGTACATAAAGGGGGCTGGGAACAAACTGAATAACCGCCAGTGTGTATTTACAAGAAAAGCCCTGCATCTAAACTTTTGTCTATTAACTAAAGGAGGGCATAATAGTCTTTTCATGTTTTTTAAATTGCTCCTGCCTTCCTTCCTTCTTCTTCAGCGTCTCCTCCTTTCCAGCACCACCTCTCGCCTACTACATCAACTGTTATCCCTTTTGCACTCCATGATCTTTGCGTATTCCATTTTGCTTATTTCGGTTATTAGTGCTCATCTTGTATTGGTGCAGTTGATTTCCCTTCTCACCATCACTTGCATCATCATCATCATCATGTATCTTGCTAACCTCTGCACCATCATAATTTTGACACCCCCTCAAGTCTGACTTGGCATACATGTTGTATGCTCCCAGCATCATCAGTAATTGGGTAATCCTTTTCCTATCTATTGCCTTGGTGAAAATATCAGCTAGCCGCAACTAGGTACAAACAGGCATCAGCTTGATTGTTCCATCCATAACCTTGTCCCTCGCATTGTGACAATCAATCTCAATATGCTTTGTTCGTTCATGGAACACCGGATTCTCAACAATGTATAAAGCACTTTTGATATCACAGAATAATTGCGCTGCTTCCTGATTATCTAGCCCCAAATCCTTGGCTAAGTATAGAAGCCATTGTATCTCACAAGTCGCAAGCGCCAGTGCTCGATATTCAGCCTCAGCAGAGGATCTTGACACCGTTGTTTGCTTCTTAGCTCTCCATGAGATCAAAGCTCCTCCTAGAAACATACAGTACCCAGTAATTGATCTCCTGGTCTCCTGAAGGCCAGCCCAATCAGCATCTACAAAACCGTCATGTCTCCCATGCTGGGAAACAAGAGTCCTTGAGCAATAGTTCCTTTTAAATACCTCAAGAGCCTGTGTCCAGTCCTCAAATGATTCAATATAGGACAGTCAAGGAACTGGCTTAATTGCTGAACCGTGTAGGATATATCTGGTTTAGTAATCATCAAGTAAATTAACTTCCCAACCAATTTCCTGTAGTGTGTAACGTCTTCCAACAACTCTGAGTCATTGTGCATCAGCTTCTCATGACTCTCCATCTGGCTTACTGCTGGCTTACAACCCAAGAATCCCATTTCCTCTAATAGCTCCATAGTGTATTTCCTCTAATTAATACACAGTTCTTTATTTGATCTAGTAACCTCTATGCCTAGAAAGTATTTCAAACTCCTAAGGTCCTTAATTTGAAATTATGAGTGCAACCTAACCTTGATATTCTCTATTGCCTCTATGTCTTCGTAGGCAACAATCACATCATCCACATAAACAAGAAATGCCAGCAGGTTTCCTCTGATTCTCTTGGTGAATAAGGTGTAATACTAGAAAACTTGTCAATTTTGCGTTCCATTCTCTACTGGCCTGCTTCAACCCATACAAAGACTTCTGTAACTTGCAGACGAGCTGAGGATGTGGTAACTTGATTCCTTGTGGAGGTGCCATATATATCTACTCATGAATATCTCAGTGCAAAAAAGCATTGTTCACATCCAATCGATGCACATGCCAACCATACCTTACAACCATAACCAGTAGCATTCTGAATGTAGCCATCTTCGCTACTGGGGAAAACGTATCCTGGTAATCCACTCCATATTGTTGACTGTAACCCTTAGCCACCAGCCTTGCTTTATATCTCTCCACTGATCCATCAGCTTTACGCTTTATCTTATACACCCATTTGCACCCAATTGGTTTCTTGTCCTGAGGTAGCGGAACCAGCTTCCAAGTGACATTATTCTCCAAGGCTGCTATTTCTCTCTCTATGGCCATCTGCCACTCAGGATCACCAGAAGCCTCTGCATAAGAATTATGTTCTGTGTGTGTGCTAATATTCAATGCATTCTGTACTTAGGTGCCAAAAACCCAAAAGTGAGGTGTTTGTCTAAGGTATAAGGAGTGGTGTGATTTGTGGCTGTGGACTCCAAGTGTTTTAGAAAGTGTACATTTGAGTATAATGAGGCCTGATTGCAGTAATATTGTTCCAGATTTGATGGTGGTTTTCTTGTACGTTGAGGTCTAGAAAGAGGCAAAGGAATACTAATGGAAGTGATGGGAATGTCCATTGAAGATAATGGTATGTCATGTGGAGGTATAGAAGTGGTGTGACCACTGGGATTATTAGGATCAAGAATTGAGAGATTGTTATGAATTCTGACATGATGAAATGGATATGGAGAGTCAGAATTATCAGTTGGATGTCTGTTGGGTTGAGGTGTAAGTTCAGGTGTTAGAATGTCAACATTGGACTGTGGGCTTAAGGCATGATGATTACGTGCTGATATAGGTGATGGAATTGATGGATGAGTTGAAGGAGGTTGACGGGTCAAAGGTGCCCCCTCAGCTGGGTAACCAGATGAATGGACAATGTCTGAAGTATGGCAAAAGGTAAGTTGTGGTTGGTTGTAGTTCAATGGATGAGTATGAAGAGGACAAGAAACCAATTGGGTCTAGCTGAAGGGAAACATGTGCTCATGGAATTGAGCATCTCTAGTTATGAACACATCGAAGGTTTCAAGATCTTGGACAATATTGCCCTTTGTATTGTATGAAAGTCCCAAGAAAATACACCTTCTAGCTCTTGGACTGAACTTGTCCTTCCCTGGGAGAGTGTTTGTGGCATAAGTCAGGCACCCAAATATTCTGAGGTTTGAATATGAAGGAGGCTTCTGATAAAGGAGGTCAACTGGTGTATGATGATAAAGAATGGTAGATGGTGTGATGTTAATTAGGTACGCAGCATGCTGCACTGAAAACCCCCAATATTTGATGGGCATGTTGGATTGGAACATTAGGGCCCTGGCAACTGACAGAAGGTGTTGGTGTTTTCATTCAACTATTCTATTTTGTTGAGGGGTGCATGTACAACTGGTTTGATGCCTAATTCCTTTTTCAGCAAAGAATGAATCCATCATGAACTCAGATCCATTATCAGTCCTTATGGTCTTGACTGATTTATTAAACTGTACAAATACAAAAGAACAGAAACTTTGTATGATACTTCTCACTTCAGATTTTGCTTTTAGTAGATAAGTCCAACAAAATCGAGTATGATCACCCACTATATTAAGAAAGTACTTCTGATTATACAAAGTTGGATGTTTATAAGGACCCCAGATCTCCATATGAACAAGGTCAAAAGGAAAAAGAGATACATAAGTTGAAATTGGAAAAGGTATTGCTTTGCCAACAGGCATATACTACAAGTGCCTTCATCATTTGAAACTGTCACTTGAGGATCAATCTTATGAATTTCAAGCATCCTAGAGACTGCAGGATGGCCAAGTATTGGGTGCCAAATGGTAGGAATGGGAGAAGGAGCTGAACAGAGTTGTGCACTAATGGCAGGAAGAGAGTCTTTATCATGACATAGCTGAAATGGTCTAGGGATTCGATAGAGGCCTTGATTCACTTTAGTTAAACCAATCTTCATCTTAGTCACATGATCCTGAAGAATACATGTATTTGAATGAAAATATACATCAATTTCACCAGAATGCGTTAACTTGCTCAATGACATCAAGTTGAACGTAAAGGAAGGTACATGTAAAACATCATTAAGATTGATGTGTGTACTGACTCTCACAGTGCCTATATGGGCAAATGTGGCACATTGTTTATTTGGTAATCTTAGTGACATGAAGGTTACTGGATGGTATGATTCAAAGACTGAAAGAGAAAAGCAAATGTGGTCAGTGGCACCTGAGTCAAGAACCCATACATTTGAAGATTTGCATAACACATTACCTTTATCCTTACCAGATGATTTGGTGAACGGAGCAGACATCACGGCATGATGCTTCGTTGAGCCTCTTGTCTCCCCTTGAATGCTTTTAGACTTGTCTCTATAATCTTACAACATACTCATTAGCTGAGTGTACTGATCAAGTGTGAGACTAGGGCCTGACTGTGTTAATGAATCTCCAGCATTCTCACTGCTCCCCTCATTCATCTGACCATCATCATATTCATTTCTTTCAAATTTTCCAACCTCCAAATCACCAGTTCCCTCATTACTAATACAGTTAACCTGATTTCTTGGTTTGTATCCAGGAGGATAGCCGTACTTCTTGTAACACCTATCAACAGTATGTCCAAGCATGTTACAGTGTGTGCACAACGGTGTTTTGGCATTCCCTTGTCCATTTCTTGAAAAATCCTTCTTAAAGCCTCTCCCCGAGGATTTTTGCCATCCTTGACCTACACCTCCAGCGTTTCCAGTCTAGGCATGTAACTACTGTACTTACCATTATTGTTCACATTCATGACCAGAGTAGGATTATTGACAAATTGATTCTGGACACCCAAATAATTCAACTTACGTTCAAGATTTACAGCCATGGAGAATGCGGTTTTGAGATCAGGTAAAGGCACAGAAAACAAAACTTGTGATTTCACAGGTTCAAATTCATCATTGAGGCCCTTAATGAACTTGATGACATAGTCATCCTGGACAAATTTATTAATCTGGCTGGTCACATTACAAGTACATCTATCACAAGTACAACATGGAATTGATCTAAGTACCATAAGTTCCTCCCAAACAACCTTCAATTTAGTATAATATTCAGTCACAAATGACTCACCTTGCTTTATGGCATAAAATTGCTCTTGAAGATCAGACAGTCTGAATGCATCAGCATTCCTGTATCTATGTTCAAGATCATTCCAAATGTCAATCACGTTATCAAACCACATCACACTCTGTCCAATTGAAGGAATGACAGAGTTAACAATCCACGATGCCACCATATTATTCGCTTTGCTCCATGCTGTGTACCTTCTACTTCCCTCAGCCGGCTTAACGACTGCTCCAAATATAAATCCTATTTTGTTGTTCGATTAAGGCTCTCTTAAATGTTCTACTCCATCCGTAGTAGTTATTTCCATCTAACTGAGGCTGCAAAAGGACAAGTGAGGGATTATCACTTGGATGAATATATAGAGGATCTTCAGATGGACCCATGGTTGCTGAGATTACAGGACTACTTGAAGTACGTGGTGAGTGCGCATCCGAATTCATGAATGTGCCAACATTCATTCGCGATTAACACGAACGTTCTGATACCATGAAGAAAACTACAATTTGCAGTTGACGCAATTATGAATTGCGTACACAGAAACAATCGAGCAACAAGAACAGCTAACTCAAAGTTCAACCTGAATCAAATCAACGAAGTTGAACAGAAAGAAATGTAAATGAATAACAAGCCAGAAGAGAAAGAGATGAGAGAGAATCAGAGGAGATGAACAATTGGAGAATTTCTTGTTGTTGATTCTGATCTCAAAATGTCGAACAGTTCTATACATAAAGGGGGCTAGGAACAAACTGAATAACCGCTAGTGTGTTTTTACAAGAAAAGCCCTGCATCTAAACTTTCGCCTATTAACTAAAGGAGGGCATGATAGTCTTTTCATGTTGTTTAAATTGCTCCTCCCTTCCTTCCTTCTTCTTCAGCGTCTTCTCCTTTCCTGCACCACCTCTCACCTACTGCATCAACCGTCCTTTCTGCACTCCATGATCTTTGCGTATTCCATTTTGCTTATTTTGGTTATTAGTGCTCATCTTCTATTGATGCCGTTGATTTCCCTTCTCACCATCACTTGCATCATCATCATCATCATCATGCGTCTTCCTAACCTCTGCAACATCCATAATTTTGACAGATATCGTAGCAACAAAACTTTAAAATGATACTCCACCAGAAGAGGAGCCACATCCTCTCATTGATAATCCACCAGGTGATTCCTCTCTTCCACCAGTGGAGTTACGGGGTCTGGATATCTCGAAGTCATCTTTTTTATAGGTTGATCCCGCACCTCTTTCACGTAGCAAAATCTGAATTGGCACTTCTTTGGAAGATGAACTTGAAGACTGTGATGATTTGCTATGTGCTACTGCTTTTGATTCTGAGATTGGTGGCTGCTACCAACAATCCGAAAATGTACATCCTAGAGAGGACTATACGGATGAGGCAATAATGGGTGATTTATCAAATGATCTAGTTTCTTTAATCTCGTCAGCATGGAAATTAAAAATGAAAGTAGCAGCTGAGGAAATACAAAAATGGTTAAAGGCTGTTGCAGTGCTAGATAGCGATATGGAGGCCTCTTTATGTCAGGACGCTAGAACTCGTCCTCCAGATACTGCTCCAAGAAAACGTCAAACCAATAAAGAGATGATTCGACAATCTGCACAGGAAACACGTTTGACTCGCTCTTCACTCTTTCACTCCTCTCCTACACAATGAACTGTCTGATATGGAATGTGGGAGGTCTCTCCACCTCTCTGGTGTGTTTACAACGATTATTGATGTCTCATAAGATTCAATTGTTAACTGTCATTGAACTGAAGCAACCTATTACGCAACTCTCTCGATATCGCATGAAACTTAAATTCTCTCATGACGAGGCAACATGTGAAGGAAAGGTTTGGGTTTTATGGCATAATTCTATTCTCCATTTTGTTTCTCTTACACATGGTGAGCAATGCTCTCATTTCCATTATTCTTTGGTGGGCACGGACTATTCTCTTTGGGTTACACCAGTACTGGCGGACACACAATTACTGCTAGGCGAGTGTTAAGGAGTCGTAAGAATCCTCCTTCCATGCAACTCGTGCGTTTGGTTGGGTGCCAACCGTGAGGACCAAGATACAAGGTGGTTGTTAATATCACAACCACCTATCCCAACAAGTGTGTGTTATTTGATTATATTTGTTGTAATCTCTATCTTTTGGTTGTAACTTCTTACTTATATCAAAACCCTAATGCAGGGAAATCTATATATTCAATTGTACACATCATATCAAAGGTATGAATGAAAACACCATTTATTTGGTAAATCTTTCATGGTATCAGAGCCATAACGACTCCAACGAGTTATCCTCAAACCCTACAGCGTCTATTCCTCATGGCCGAAACATCCACTCAAAAGTATGGCTCGCTTGATGAAGTCATCACTATTAACGTTGCAGCTCAGTTGCCCATTAAGCTAACTAAGAATAATTTTCCCTCTTGGAGGGCTCAATTTGATGCATTACTGTTTGGTTATGACCTTATGGATTTCCTTGATGAAACCAAGTCATGTCCTCCCAAACATACGTTGGACAATGAAGGCACTACACAACCAAATCCAGATTTTGCTATCTGGGTTAGGCAGGACAAGCTGCTCCTCCATGCGATTCTAGCTTTGGTTTCGGAAGCCGTGGTTCCTCTCATTGCCACGGCCAGCTCTTCACGTGATTCTTGGACTAAGCTTCATAAGTTGTATGCAAATAAATCACGCTCTCGCATCATGAATCTTAAGGAGAAACTCACCAACATTACATGTGATTCTCAGTCAGTCGCAGATTACCTTCAAACTATCAAGGGTATAGCAAATGAATTAGCCCTTGTTGACAGTAATCTGAGTGGTGGTGGCCTCACGATCTTTGCTCTCAATGGGCTTGGCAGCAGCTTCAAGGAGATTGGCGCTCCTATTAGGGCGCTTGACACGCCTATTTCCTTTGAGGAACTTCATGACGAATTGGTCGAACACGAAGCGTTTCTTAAACGCGAAGAGAGCCGCAGTGCTGCTGCAGTTACCATTCACGCGACTAAAGCAAAGGCTGGTCGCGGCGGGGGTTCAGCTGGGACGAACAGAAATGGCGGGCGGCAGCAGTTTTCTGGCCGGGGGCCACCCCACTAGGGCGGACAGCAGCACTTTTTCGTCAGTCCCAACCAGCAGCTGTCCACCAACGGCAGGTTCACCCGTCAACCTGGAGTAACCTGTCAGTATTGTCAAAAACGGGGACATACAGCTCGTCAATGCTACTCTCTAAAACAGTCCTTGCAGCAGCAGCCTGAAGTCCATCACACCACATCTGGATCTTCGAAACAAAACTGGGTTCTTGACTCTGGGGCATCGCATCATGTCAATAATGATCTCAATTCTCTTTCTCACTATCAATCTTATGAGGGTCCTGACGATGTCTTCTTGGGCGATGGTTCTGGGCTTACCATAGCCAACACTGGTTCTTCTATCATCCCTTCGTCCTCTAAATCTTTTGTTTTGTCTAATGTGTTACATGTGCCGCTCCTCACTAGAAACTTACTTTCTGTCTCTAAATTTTGCCAACATAATCACACTTCTATTGAATTTTCCCGTTCATCCCCTCTTGTTCGTTCCCCCTACCCTCCGTACTCTCCTGTCCACACCGACCCTCCACTTCCTGATCACCCCAACCCTCCGTACTCTCCTGCCCCGCGTCTGCAACCCCCCCGTCCCCGTCGCCCCATTCTACCCATCCTATGGTCACTCGTGCCAGAAATCAAATCCACTGTCCTAAGCAGTTTCCTGACTATGTCACCCACCACACTACCACTAAGCATCGTCTTCCTCCGTCTCTTGAACCAACCACGGTTAAGCAAGCCCTTCGTGATCCCAACTGGTGTGCTGCGATGGATGACGAGCTTGCTGCTCTACATCGTAATGGTACGTGGGTCTTTGTCCCTCCTCCTCCGGGTCATAATGTTGTCGGCTGTAAATGGGTCTTCCGCATGAAACGCAACCCTGATGGTTCCATCGCCCGTTATAAGGCCCGTCTAGTTGCTAAAGGGTTTCATCAACGTCCCTGTGTCGACTATCATGATACTTTTAGTCCGGTGGTAAAACCCACTACTGCACGCGTCGTGCTCTCCCTTGCCCTCAGTCATGGTTGGTCTATTTCACACCTTGATGTTAAGAATGCCTTTCTTAATGGTCACTTAACCGAACATGTGTACATGACTCAACCCCTTGGCTTTATTGATTCGGTCTACCCCACTCATGTGTGTCATCTCAAGTGCTCTCTTTCTGGACTTAAGCAAGTGCCATGGGCTTGGTATACTGAGTTGGGGTTTTGTCAAGACATCAACAAGTTGATGTGTAGTAGAAACGTGCACAACACAGAGATCACCCGTAGCCACTTTCACGCGAACAAAATGATAATCAAGGGCAATATGCTTCATGCGACTATGAAAGACGGGGTTAGCAGAAAGCTAAGTGGCACTCAAATTATCACAGTAGATAGTGGGAGAGGTAGAGAGCCGAACGCCCAGCTCAGTGAGGAGATTCGAAACCCATGTGAGTTCGGCAGCAGCGGATGCAACAGCACGGTATTCAGCTTCAGTGGAGGAGCGAGCAATCGTCCGTTGTTTTTTGGAGCACCAGGAGATGGGATTACCGCCTAAAAAGAGAAGAAATGCTATAGTGGAACGAAAAGTATCATGATCCCCAGCCCAGTCCGTATCAGAGTAGGCGTGGAGAACAAAAGGCTGGTTGCGCCGAAGGAACAATCCGTGGTGAATAGTGTGCTTTAGGTAGCGGAGCAGGCGCTTGGCGGCAGTCCAATGCGTCTGCGTGGGAGCATGCATAAACTGGGGAAGTTTATTAACAGCAAAAGATATATCAGGCCGCGTAAGCTGGAGATACTGCAGTGCACCAATAAGGCTACGATACTGAGACGCATCAGCGGATGGTGTGCCGTCATGTAGAACCATCAATGTACTCAACAGGGGAAGGCCCTCATACATCAGAATAGACCAAGCGTAGCGGACCTCGACTTTCGACTGAAGTACTATGAAAAGGAAGTTTATGACTTTTACTACTAAGACACGACTCACAAAAGAACTTATCAACTGACGTGCCAGTATGGGTTCCGTAATTCACAGTCTGATACATCTCTGTTCCTCTACCGCTGTGACAATATTGTTATATATTTTCTTGTATATGTTGTTGATTTACTTGTGACATGCAACTGTAATACTGCCATTCGCAAGTTTGTTGGCTCTTTAGGGTCCCGTTTCTCTCTCAAGGATCTTGGTCCTCTCAAATATTTTTTGGGCATTGAGGCCGTGTTTACCACTGATGGCCTATATCTATCTCAGAACAAATATATCAGGGATCTTCTTGATAAGTTTCAGTTAACTGGTGTAAAAGATGTTGCCACGCCTATGAGCTCTAGTGGCCGAGTGGTTCTACATGACGGCACACCATCCGCTGATGCATCTCAGTATCGTAGCCTTATTGGTGCACTGCAGTATCTCCAGCTTACGCGGCCTGATATAGCTTTTGCTGTTAATAAACTTGCCCAGTTTATGCATGCTCCCATGCAGACGCATTGGACTGCCCCAAGCGCCTGCTCCGCTACCTAAAGCACACTATTCACCACGGACTATTCCTTCGGCGCAACCAGCCTTTTGTTCTCCACGCCTACTCTGATGCAGACTGGGCTGGGGATCATGATACTTTTCGTTCCACTATAGCATTTCTTCTCTTTTTAGGTGGAAATCCCATCTCCTGGTGCTCCAAAAAACAACGGACTATTGCTCGCTCCTCCACTGAAGCTGAATACCATGCTGTTGCATCCGCTGCTGCCGAACTCACGTGGATCTCGAATCTCATCACCGAGCTGGGCGTTCGGCTCTCCACCTCTCCCACTATCTACTGTGATAATTTGAGTGCCACTTATCTTTCTGCTAACCCCGTCTCTCGTAGTCGGATGAAGCATATTGCCCTTGATTATCATTTTGTTCACGAGAAAGTAGCTGCGGGTGATCTCAGTGTTGCGCACGTTTCTACTACACGTCAACTTGCTGATGTCTTGACAAAACCCCTTCCCAAGGACCAGTTCGTTTTCCTTGGATCCAAGATTGGCCTTTCCGACGGAACTGTCATCTTGCGGGGGCGTGTTAAGGAGTCGTAAGAATCCTCCTTCCATGCAACTTGTGCATTCGGTTGGGTGCCAACCGTGAGGACCAAGATACAAGGTGGTTGTTAATATCACAACCACCTATCCCAACAAGTGTTTGTTATTTGATTATATTTGTTGCAATCTCTGTCTTTTGGTTGTAACTTCTTACTTGTATCAAAACCCTAATGCAGGGAAATATATATATTCAATTGTAAACATCATATCAAAGGTATGAATGAAAACACCATTTATTTGGTAAATCTTTCAGTGAGGATTGTGGCTAGACCTTCAGTGGCAGAAGGACAACATAACTGGACCATGGCTCCTAAGTTGTGATTTCAATACATATTTATCAACGGAGGAACATATTGGTTGCTCCTCTCCAGTTATATCGTCTTTGGAGGAATTTAATGACTGTCAGCATTATTTTTCCCTTCTTGATCAGTGGTCACAGATTAGGGATAGTCAAACGATGATTGGATAGAATGCTGTGTTCTGAATCTTTCATGAATTTATTTCCAAAACTCAAGGTGCGCCATCTACCACGGTTGACATCCGATCATGCATTTATTTTATTGCGTTGTATTATCCAGCCATGTCAAGGACCTAAATCATTTAATTTTTTAAATGTTTGGACGGAACACCCTGATTTTTACACATTTGTTCAAACATCATGGGCTGCGTATCCCACGCGGGGTGGAATGAGGGGTTTATATGATAATTTACAATGTTTAAAGAGAGACTTACAAACTTGGAATACCAAAGTCTTTGTAAATGTCTTTCACAAGTTACAGGTAGCGGAACAGGAAGTTATGCGATGTGAGCGGATCTTTGATCAGTCTTCAACTCCTGCTTCTCGTATGGCGTATCATGCAGCCTAAGCAGCATATAGGCTTGCTTCTAGTCGTGAACTATTATTTTTTGAGCAAAAGGCTTGGATACGGTGGTTGAAGGCTGGAGATGCCAATACATCTTATTTCATAACCTTGTGAAGGATCATCATCAGTGGCAATGCATTTCATTTATCCAAATGACAACTGGAGAGGTATGTACTTTTCGGGAAAGCATTCAGCAGGAAGCCATTGATTTTTATACTAATTTATTCTCGCTGAGCCAATTTCGGATGAACTAAATATTTTGAACTTTATACCTACGCTTATCTCTTCTTCGGATAATAATCAATTGGAAGCTCTCCCAACTTTGATTGAGGTTAAGGATGCTATTTGGACATTGGATCCTAATGATGCTCCAGGTTCGGATGGATATAATGGACACTTTTATTGCATTTGTTGGGATATTATTAAGGATGATGTCTTCAAGGCCATGCGGGAATTCTTTTTAGGTTTTCCTTTACCTTGGGAAATGGGCAGTACATTAATCACAGTTTTATCTAAAATCTTTGCACCACGTAATTCATCTGATTATCGTCCTATTTGACTTTATAAATTTATTGCGAAGGTGGCAACGAGGATTATTGTTTGAAGACTACATGTATTATCTAAGCTTATCTCAGTGGAGCAGGCTTGTTTCCTTAAGGGTCGTGACATCTCTGAACACGTGTTGTTGGCTCAGGAAATGGTGCAAATGTTGGATAAGAAAGTTCGAGGTGCAAATTTTTTGGTTAAATTAGATATGATGAAAGCTTTTGATCGCATCAGCTGGATGTTCCTTAAGGAAGTTTTATCTCGTTTTGGCTTCTCAGCACATTTTATCACATTGATTTTTAACCATCTACAAGGTACTAGTTTGTCCATCTTGATTAATGGGGTTCCATTAGGTTTCTTCAAACCCACTACAGGGGTTAAACAAGGTGACCCCCTTTCTCCAATATTATTTATTCTTGCATCTAAATCATTCTGGAGAGGATTGAATCATTTGGCTGTCTACGGTATTATTCAACCTTATAATATTAGGAGGGTTCGGCCAAGTTTCACTCACTTAGCCTTTGCTGATGACTTACTTATTTTTGTTAATGGCATGTTGAAAAACTTACACCAGTTTCGTGATTTTATTCAACTTTATCAGAATACCTCGGGTCAATTAATCAACTTTAGTAAGAGTCATTTTGTTCCACCATCGTATCTGTCAGCTTCTAAGGTGAGCAGGATGGAAAGTACCTTGCATACATCTTCCAAAGCACTGCCTATCAAATATTTGGGGATTCCTTTGTTTTGTGGTCGACCGCGTGCTGCCTATTTTCTTCCTCTTATGGCATCTCTCCAGGATAATTAAATATGTGGCAATATAGATTCTTGAGCTATGCACGTAGATTGGTGCTTATTAAATATGTTCTTGGAGCGATTCATTTGCATATTATTTCGGATCATCCTCTCCTCCTCAGCACTATTCAAGTCTTACACCGCCTCATATGTAAATTTTTTTGGGGATATGAGGCTGGGGACGAGAGACATGCATGGGTAGCCTGGGATAGGCTATTTTTGACTACTGAGGAAGGTGGGTGGGGCATACACTGTTTGGACGATCTTCAGACTACTCATGCATGTCGCCTTTGGTGGCGGTATCATACCAGTGACACTCTTTGGAGTTATTTTACACACTCAAAATATGGGGATCGACGTCTTACAGATTAAATTATATAGAAGCGTATATGTAAGGTCCATGATAACTGCCTTCTAAACACTCATGATAGCACAGGCCAGGTTTGCTGGGTGGATACCTCTGATGGTTTATTTTCCTTATGAGTGGCTTTTGATCAACTCCGTCATGTTACGGTTCATCGGTTGTCCCATCGTTTTATCTAGCATAAACTGATTTTGCCTTCCATTCGACTCTTCCTTTGGTGATTATATCATGATGCTCTTCCCCTCCTTGAGGTTTTATCATGGTTTGTAGTGATCCGGCCCACTAGATGTCCTTTTTGTTTTTAGCAGATATTACCAAAGATCATATCTTTTTACACTGCTCTAAGGTTATTGCTATTTGGCGCTATTATTCTTCTTGTCTAGATGGACCTCCTCTATCTTCCTTACCACTCACCACATATCTGTTACAATGGTGTACATCTACTCAAGAACTTTCCTTCAAAGGCCGTTTTCGCATTGTCACACCCGGTATCATTGCATGGGAACTTTCGAATGCATATTCATCCATCATATTTGGTGAGTCTGTTTGGTCTCGCAGTCGTGTTTTAGAACTTAGGCGAGCATACTATGATCGGGCGTCTGAACAAAAGGGATCTAAATATTCTACCACTGATACATATCTGGTGGATTGTAGTCTGTCGCCTGTCATGAGCGCTTCACACTGTAGGGTGATTCGTTGGTTACTTCCACCATCGGGTCGATACAAACTGAATGTCGATGCAACTCATGGTAGGTTTACTGAAGCAGCAGGGGCAATGTTACGGCATAGTCACGGATACGTCATGTCAGCTCTCTCTTTTCACTTGCCACTTTCAACTCTAGCTGAGGGCGAGTTACATGCTACAACTCTTGCCTTAATTTTTTTGCTATGCGATGGATGTATATTGATGTGAAAGTGGATGCACAATTTTTCTTGGGGGGGGGCGCTCGTCATGGGCAATCCTTCTTGTTCATATGCATCGTACTATTTTGCAATTGTGAGACATTCAACTCTATTACATTCCAAGGGAAACAAATGTGACATCACATTATCTTGCTCAATATGGTTAGATGCGGAATACTCTCACGATCTTTCGTACAACTGCTGAACTTCCCTGCATGGCTTGGACTAGTCTACAGACTGATGGCATTCCTCAGTTACAACGGTCATAAGGCATACTTGCTTTTTTGTTGCCCACATCATTTTATGAGATGGGCAATGCTGGTATGGTTCATCTTTTACATGCATGGATACACTCTCATTATACAATTTTCCACACTTACTTTTAAGCATCACTTTCTTTTTTTTGCAATGACAACCTTTGTATGGATGGTGCGGGTTCGATCTAACCTTCCCAGTGTTTGGACTTCAGTGTTCTATTGGCAGTTTGCTAATTCAAGATTCCGGAGGGATGGTTCAATGATGGTCTTTGTTTCTCCTGCCGCTGGCATGCTGTTCATCTCCAGCTCACAAATTTTTAGTTGGACTGTATTGTACACTCGCAATGGTCCAATCACATAAATATGCATGCTTTTTCCTTTCCCAAGGTTTTATCCACAAGGCTGATTTTACTTCGCAAGTTTTTAATGCGGCATATCATATGTCGTTGGCCATTGGCACTCTGTTTGTACCTTCATTATTCTTTTTTGCACTCTGTTTTGGGTCAAATCTTTATATGCCATCCATAACCATATTTGTAAGATGTCACAAAGTTTATTTTCTATGCTTTTTGGCCATATGGCCGAATGATTATATATATATATATTTTTGATGGAAGGCTGGTGGTACCGTCTGAGATTTTATTTATATAGTGCCCTCACTTATGGAGGAAGAATACCGTGGTTACATATGAGCCCTGTAGCTATGGGAGACTCTCCCAAAAACAAAAAAAACCATGATATACAAGAGTCCTTAGGTAACTTAGCAAAGTATATACAAATGCCTATAAACTGAAGTAAAGATATCTGTGATGTTGCTGCATCGCGCGATGTCCATGTAGTCCTTCGATGTCATCCCTATGCAGTATAGCGAAACAAGAGGGGTTAAAAAATGTTGGGACCTGAAAAAGGAGATATAACAGATAAAGCAGTAAAAACATACCCACGTTACCTTGGCCAAGAGAACCAAGGTAACCAACCGAAAAAGCGAGCCAACCCCTATGGGAGTCATCCAGCATGCATCCGTTCAGTCGCAGCTCCGAAAGTGAAGTAGATGAATTAATAGTCATATATATAAATTTATGAAGGAATGATAAGAGAGGAAACGAAGGCGTACCCATGTTGCCCGTAGCTAATGAGTCTACGGCAACAGATAGCAGTCATGGCCAACCCTTATCAGAGACAAGTGCTGTGACGCGCAGTCATGAAGGTTGAGGCCCATTATGTATGGCGTGATCATGATGACGAAACATCAAAAGTGAAGCATCTGTCATGATGACATCCCTTAAGCACGGTGATAATGCTGACATTGAATCACAGGCTGTAAAAGTCTGAGTGGAGAGCACAAGCCGAGCTAATAGATGCGCAGGATGATTTGTTTCTCTTTGTGTATGTACAATGGCCACAGGCATCATGAACAGGAGAGAATGGAGGCGTGCTAAATCTGGAGCTAGGAATGAAGTAGATGAGGCAGTGAGTCTCAGCAATTCCGCACAATCGACTTCTAAAAGAAATGACCCATAACGTGGAAGATAGTATAGAAGAGCAAGTATAGCAGCTTGAGCTTCCACTATCAAGGGATATCTAGACATAGTGGAAAAGATATTCCATGAAGAAAAGAGCCAGGTGAGTTACGAAGAATGGCTCCTCCACTAGCATGTGTACGACTAACTACTACATCTGTATTAAGTTTTAAGCGTCCCGACGGAGGTGCGCACCAACGTAGTAAGGGGGGGCGATGCACTCTTAAAGGTGCTGAGAGGCGAGTTGTGACTAACCTGAGAATCGTGGCTACTACGAATGTGCCTGACATTGTTGATGCCCAGGAGTTGAGGTCTGTCTGGATGTAGCAAATGAGCAACAGAGGAGACCATGAGTCCTCTCCAAATATAATGTATGTATACATCTTCCATATGTTCCAAAGTATGACTCCCGGTAAATAATATGCATAGCTCCTAAAAAATTTGAAGACACCGAGCACCAGAGCTGCAAAAGATAGGATCGCCATGAGCCAGTGCATATAGGGAGTATGTCAAGCAAGGAAGTAAAATGGGACCGAATTGTGCGGACTTTTGTATAGTCAAAAAATAGGTGCAGAGCGGATGCAACGTTCGATCTGCAGAAGGGGCAGATGGAAGGTAGTATCGACATAAAAGAGCACAGATTATCAGGCAGTGGAAGGGCTATGCGATATAATCGTCATAAGAACAACTAAAGATTGGGTCACTGCATGCGAGACCAAATGTAATCATAGGAGAGTAATGAGGCTTGCGCTGGCCTTATGATAACATATGATGCTCTCAACGTAAATGCTCTAGACATAGTTGGCCATATGGGAACTACTGAGAGAGTAGTATGAGCCGAGCATAAAGGTGTATAGCACATATCTTGGCGAGGGCCATATCGCGCTCGCATATACTGGGCCCATAAGGAGATGCTGCAGTGATATAAATGCCAAAGCTTACAAGAGTAAGCCGCTTGTATAGATGTTAAATCGCGTATGCCTAACCCCCCTTTGCTAGTGGGTAAACAAATCTTCCACCAAGTGAGCCAATGATGATGTCCAAGGCCCGATAAGAACTGCAAAAATCGTTGCTCAAGAGCCTGAATGATGCTTCTTGGCAAACAGGAGGCCGCCATTGAATGTATCAGAATGGAAGAGAGCACGGATTTAATTAGAACTAATCTGCCTGCTATTACCAAAAGTCTTTGCTACCAACTTTGTAGGCGTCGATCAACATAAGAGAGAAGATCTACATAATGCAATGTGCGTGTGATACCTTTGTGTAAATAAGATCCCAGATATTTTATAAGAAGATATGATTGAGGCATATTGAGCAGGCCAAGAAGCTCAGTCTGCCGGTAGCTAGGGGTCACCATAGAGAATACCACTATGCTCTTGTGATAATTAATTACCTGGCTAGAAGCCTGCTCATATGTGGTAAGAAAGCTCTTGACATGTCGTAAATTTCATCTGTCAGCCAAAACAAATAAGAGAATGTCATCTGCGTAAGACAAATGAGAAATATGCAGGTGAAGACGGCCGAGAGGAAAAGGCCAAATATAGCCAGACTTAATATGTAGATGAAAAGCCTGTGGAAATGCTTCAGCCACTATAATAAAAAGTAATGGCGAGAGGGGATCATCCTGCTTAACACCCCGTGTGGGCTAGAAGAAACCACTTGAAACTCCGTTAATTAAGACGGTGAAGTATGTACTACTGAGATGATTGTGTATTAGTCTACCAAAGAATCCCGATAATCTGAATTCGGTTATAACCGAGTGTAAGAATGTCCAGTTTACCCGATCAAAAGCTTTTACGAGGTTTAGTGTAATCAAATAGCCGGCCGATCGGGCCGTGTGATCAAGCCAATGAATCATTTCATTAGCTAGCAAAAATGTGTTCCGCGATACCTTTGCCTTTTTGAAATCCCTCTTGCTCAGATGTAATAATGGAAGGAAGCAATGTGCTCAAGCGTGTGGCAAGGATCTAGGTCTGAATTTTACTTAGAAACGTACACAATGCAATAGGTCGATAATCCGCAAAAGTTGTTTGTGTGTTACCTTTTGGAAGCAGAACAATCATAGTATGGGCAGCCGCCTTAGCTAATGGGAAACCCAAAAAAAACTCTTGCACAACTTTATAAACATCAAGGTGAATAACACTCCAATATGTGCGATAGAATTATCCATTGTAGCCATCCAGACCTGCTGTGCTTTGAGGATCAAGCGCCCAAACTGCCGTCTTTACCTCATCCTCAGTGGGCATAGCTGTCAAGAAGGTGTTATCTGCTGCAGAAATGAGAGCCGGAATAGAATCTTGTATCGACGGATGATGGTGAATTTCTTGCGCGGTGAACATATGTGTATAAAAATCTATAGGCGCCTGCTGGATATCATGCTGCGTGTCACATAAGGTGCCGTCGGGACGCCTGATCTGATGTATATGTTGCCGACGGTGACGATCATGGACACGTGCATGGTGGTAATAAGCCGTGTTTGCCTCACCCTCTTTTATCCATTTTATCCTAGCCTTTTTCCACCAATATTCATATTCTTGCTGACAAGCAAGATGAAAATCTGCCTCTGCTGCATGATATAACTGACGGTGCTCCTTAGTAGGCAACTGATCATAAAGCATTTCGGCATGTTGTACCATTGACTTCGTGTAAGCCACCTTTTGAAATATATTACCAAACACCTCTTTATTCCATGCAGATAAATCCCATTTGATGCAAGGTATGACTCCCATTTCTCCTTAACATAATCTAGAAATTACGTGTGAGTGGTCCTTACAGAGAGAAAGCGAAACTGTCTGGGTGAAGCAGTAAGAGATGAAAGACAATGTATCAGAAGTGGACAGTGGTCCGAAGTGACCCTGCTCAGGTGATTGAGTTTTATGCTGGGGTACAGATTGAAGAATGTTGTGTTACAGAAAACCCAGTCTAATCGGTGATGGACTTGCCCCAAGCTGCACCCTCCAAACCAGGTGAAACAAGATCCCAAATGAGGTACAATATGTAATGCCATGGCATCAATAGTAGCAGCAAAGTCTGTCAATGAGGATAGAGTCGGGTGGCTGCGACCCTGATGGTCCTCAAAGGAGAGAAAGGTGTTAAAGTCTCCAGTTAACAACCAAGGTGATGTCCTATCGGTGCCAAATGATAACAGGTCCGTCCACAGTTGACGACGGTCCATAATAGTATGTCGGCCATAGATGCAAGAGTGCCAGAAAGTAACATTTACTGTGATACATGACGAAGGTGAAAATGAGCAACCTGATCCAAGCTATGGATATCCTGCAATCCAGAGTGTCTCTATGCCAAAAACGATCATTAAATACATATAAAGCATATTAAAATCCAAGATGCAGTTGTGCATGTTGTAAGCAAGATGAGGGCTGTTGTGGTTCAATAGTAACAAGAAAAGCTACAGAATGCTAATGTAATAATAAACGTAAGCGAGATAGCAAGGTACTTAAACCTCTATTATTCCATGTGAGCAGATGCACTATGAAATAGTGGACGAGGAGTGTGAGGCTCGAGCAGAGCTGCGAGTGAGTTGTCCAGGAGTGCGAGCGACTTGAGATGCTGGACGACGATGACGCTTTTTCACATGTAGGACAAATCTATGGTCGTCTGAAATGGCCGGAGAATGCAGCATCTGCTGAAACAAGATCTCGTCAGAAGGAGGAGGTGGTAAATGAACCTTTCGACGAGAGATAGCATCGGATGCCGCCTGATAGTCTGAGCGAAGATCTGAAGTATTTATAGGATCCGTTGATGGTTGCATCGAATTATATACTTCAGTATTTGAATGCCCATGTGCAAAATCGTCGGCGTTGGAAGATGATTATTGTGCGTCCTCCAATGGTGCTTGTACGGAATCTGCCATAGTTTGAGGAGGCAACGACAACATAGGGTCTGCTGGCATTGTAGGCAGTGGATTAGCCTGCAATACAGGTGGTGGAGCAGTGGATATTTTCTTTCCCAGACTTTCACGTGTGCATCGTGCTGAACCACTTTGTCCGGGGTTGGGCGGCCACCAGTTTTATGGCTCAACACACAGCATGTTGAACAAAATAAACGGATATCTTCATAGATTACTTGTTGAAAAAACTCATGATTCTTAATTTGAATATGTAGTTTAGCAGGCAATTCTTTCGAAACATCTATTTCGAGACAAACACAAGCCATCGAAGGCCGAAGAAAATTTTGAGTAGCGGAGTCCAGGCGAAATGGGGAACCAATCATGGATGAAATAGCAAAGAGCGATGCCTGATGATGGAGATAAACGGGTGGGGCAGGCAGTGAAATCCACACAGGGACAATTGGAGCATCATACCTGGGATCAAAATCATGGGTGTATTTCTTAACGCGCATTGGATAACCAAGAATATTCCACGTGCACCGACAGAAGCAACGACTGTAGTCACGTTCCTGATCAAAACGGATGAGGATATGAGATTTATAGAACAGGCTGAGATTGGCTGAGCAAGAGAATCCGATCCGGTCAAAAGCTTTTTTCAACCCAGCCATTGATGGCCGACCATGCCATAGCGATCTGACAAGAATGTGCTGAAAGGGAGCGATCAATGAATCCACTTCGTTGTCCGTAAATTGGATTGATTGGCAGCCTTTGAATCTTATATGTGGTTTCGGCTGTGTCATCGGAGGAGAGTTTCCACAAAGCACATCAGCAAACGACGGCGGAGGTGGCGGGGCTGCTGCCTGTGGCGGCTGCTGCATTACAGCGCAATCACAGATGCGATATCGCAGGAGCCTGGCGGCATCAAAAATTTTTGTTAATGATTATATATATATATACATATATATATATACATACACATATATATATATACATATACATATATATATATACATATATATATATATTGTTGAGAAATATGTTTGGATAATTTTTAAAGTCCTGATTTTAAGTGTTGAATGCATAAAAATATCACACATGGTGTTATATGTGATTAAAAGTTGAAAAAGTTGACATGGATCTCTCAGGTTGTTGCACTTCGATCGATCGATGTACTTCGATCCCTCACATCGATCGATCTATGTAAGGCAGAGAAAGTTAAAGACCTTACTGTGAGACATCAATCTTTAAACCTGAGACACATCGATCGATCGATGTACTCATCGAACCCTCACTTCAATCGATCGATGTGGGTCAGAGACAAACTCTGAAACTCACTGTGAGACATCGATCTCTGAAGCTGATGCACTTCAATCGATCGATGTCTAGGGTTTTTAGAAATATTTTTCTAAAATGTGATAAAGTGGTTGTTTTCATTTGTACATGTTTTATATATGTTTATTATGTGATTATTATGTGTTTTTGACGATTATAAATAACTTGTGACTAACGTGCCTCGAAGTTTCTACAACTTACCAGAAAGGGCAAAATTGGTATTTTGAGTTTTGTAGGAACATGATATGGTGGAAATACTTCAAGGACTTATTCTCGTCATATTTATCAAGACAAACTTGTTACTATATTCATTTCTGACCATCGGGGTCATTTCTGGAGTTTCTCTCACCAGGGGCATTTTGGTCAATTTACCCCTGAGGGTATTTTTTGTATTTTCACTCAAGGAATCTCTTGAGTATATTCTTATCTTCATTCTGGAGTTGAGTTACGATTATCTTGAAGATTATATGGTGGTTTTATAATATTTTTCTCAAATGATGATATTATCGACAGTAGCGGGATATGTGACGGGTTGTGATGTCACATTCTATTTGTTTCTTGAAGACTCTCTTCTATATGTTATTGAAGTGTATTTATCATCATTTTACAGAGAATTTAATGGTGTTAAATGTGTGGAAATGATCACAACATACAAGAAGAAATATTGGGAATTTTGGTGTTACAGGTTGACATAATCTTGTCAACTATTATTTGTTGATTTCTTCTTCAAAAATCTAAGTTGATATACATGTATATATGTTGAAAAACGTGCTTATGCATTTGGTGATGATGTGTATTTCATTTTAGTGCTTGGTGACAAGTGGACCAACCAAAAAGAAGCTAGTTGTCAAAAATTGCCAACTACGAATTTTCATAGTAGCAGCTATCGGCTACTAAAGTATTTGGAGCTGTTTTTGGTATGAATTTTTCAACTCCCACATGCTTATTCTCAAGCCAAGGAGTTGAGGGGATAGTGGAGTAAAGCCATTCTATTTTCTTTGTATTATCTTCATTTTGCAAAGGATAATGAAGATATTCCAAGGTGCGAAATTCGGCCAACATAAGGTGTTCCAAGGTGGTCCAATCATTTTTCTTGATGTTGCCAAGTGTACAAGGCCAACCAATGATGTGAAGACAACTAAGACTTGATGATGAAGATGGTGACACATTGGAGGTCTTATCTTCAAGAGCCATTTCACACTATAAATAGGAGGCAAAGGATCAAGAAGAAGAACACACTTGAAGCTCACTTGAAAGCAATAGTTGATTTGTCTAGCTATCTTCTTCTTGTCATTCTTGTTCCATTCTTTGTAGCCAAGGTGTCCTTGTTATATTTGTTGGAGAGCTACAAGTCTCTTGAGCTTTATTTGTAAGATTGATTAGCCAATTCTATAAGGCTACATCAATAGGTGGTAGAGGTGTTGCAACTAAGTGTTGCATTGAAGGTGTTCATCCAAGTATTGAATAGGCTTGGTGTTTAACCCAAGGATCAAGCTTGATTCTTGTTATAATTTGGTTCATACCATAGTGAAATCAAAGGAAAAGTGTTCCTTGGGACCGGAGTATGTCACATTGACCAAATTAGAATAAATTCTTGGTGTTCTTATCTTGTCTCTACATTTCTGCATTCTGCCCGTTTTTCGCTGCAGTTTTCACACAACGTCTCATGTTTTGAAAAAAATAGCTAAACACTTTCAAAATTCGTGATTTTTGTTGGAGTTATACTTCAGACTGTTAGCTTTCTTTGAAACAAGAATCACTTGATTTGAGCAAGGGAAAGTTAGTCTTTCAGTCTCTGCAAGATAACTGCTCCAATCTGGCTGCAATCTGACCAGTTTTGAGAAAACTTGAACTTTTTTTTAACCAAGAGTTGTTTAAGGTTAGAGCCTTTTGGAAACATAAACTAGACATCCTAAGGAGTGTTTTGACATAAAGATCAACCTTTTTGGTTAAGTATTCAAAGAGAAACACGTTTTTCAATTTCAGCAACATTCTGTCCAATTTTCTCCAGATTGACTATCTTAATATTTTTATTTGTTTGAAGGGCCAAACGATCTTATTTTTGTCTGCTTTTTGGATAGAGTCTTGTCAAGAAAATGAAGTTAAGTTCTGAAAATTTTCATAATTTGTGGAGTTGTGTACAAGGCATTTTGAATTTTTTAAAAATGGGTTCTGAATCTGAGGTAGTCTCAGATTCTGTTTTCAAAAAGGATTTTTATCAAGGGAGTAGTGTAATTTCCGCTAACCACTATTCATCCCCCCTCTAGTGGGGTTTATTGCAGGTGCACAGTCCAACAATTGGTATCAGAGCGAGGTCGACACCACTCAAAGAAGCAAGATTCAACACTATACAAACAAAAAATGGCCAAGAAACAATATTTCAAAGTAGCCTGCTAAACTCAAATCAAAGGTACATACAATGACCATAGTTTCTCACAAAGGTGAGTTGGAAGGTATGTCTACACAACGTCCTCCTCTTTTCGATGGAAATAATTTTTTCATTGGAAACTTAGAATGAGGCTATTGTTAATGGTTATAGATATCGATTTATGGTCTATAGTTGAAGATGGGTTGTACATTCCAATGAAAATTGTACAAGTTAGTGAACTCACACAGGAAGTAGAAAAATATAAAAGTAAATGGTCTTACAAAGATAAAAAGAAAATGTCGATGAATGCTAAGGCTATGCAATTATTGTTAAATGGACTAACAACCTCTGAAGCAGGATATGTGTCAAATTTCACAAGCGTACACGACATGTGGAAATCATTAGAATTAAAGCATGAATGTACTAGCGGGATAAAAGAGTCAAAAATAAACATGCTTGTGTCTGAGCTTGAATCTTTCAAAATGTTGCCAAACGAATCCATAACGTCTATGGATTTAAGGATTACTAACATTTTCAATGCCCTTGAAGCTTTAGGAAAATCATTCATGAACAATGAAAAGGTTTAAAAGGTTCTGCAAAGCCTTCCTGCTGAATGGGATCCTAAGTAACATCTGTCGAACAGACAAAGTCAATCACTAAGATGGATGAATTAATCAGTTCACTTAGAGTTTATGAGGCAAAACTAAACTAACGGAAGTCCGAGTCATCTAAGTCATCCGGTAAGTCTATAGCTTTCAAATGATTTGAATCACATGAAAATAATGATGATAGTAATAGTGATAATGAATTAGATGACGACTTAATATTGATAGCTAGAAAACTTGAAAAGTTTTTCAAATGGCCTAATAGGAATAGACAACGATCTTCTTCTTCTTCTTCTCAACCTAAGAAAAATAACTCTAATAACAACAAAAGGTATAATAAAGAGTTCAAGTGTTATGAATGCGGTCAAAAAGGACACAACTCTTATGATTGCCCAACAAAGAAAAACGCAAACAACAACAACAATAATAATAACAATAAACAAGACAAGGAGATGCAAAAAATCAAAGACAAAGGAGACCAAGTCAAGGAAAGGCAAATGACCAATGAAGGCGAAGACGTGGAGTGACTCATCCGACTCAGAATCCGACAGTGAGGAAGCTCAAGTCTGCTTCATATCCAATGAGGTAAGTTCTTCATCTGATGATGATTCTGATAGTTGAATGACATTTGATAAAATGTGTGAAGAATTTTTAAGAATGCATGCTCACTGTAAGAGACTCTCTAAAGAAAAGAGGAAACTAATTGAAGAAAAACACAAGTTGAAGACGTCCAACTTGGAATTTTCCGATCAATTAGAATATTTTAAACAAGAGTCTACTAATACTCTTGATTCTTTAGAAATTAAAATTGAATCATATAGGAAAAATGAACAAACATTAGAAACTAAAAATAGTATGTTTAGAAAGTTGTGAAAATGAGATAGTACAACTTAAATCTGCTAAACTAAACTTAGAAATGTTAGAACAATTTAAATCTTGTACAAACATGTTAGATACACTTATATCATCTCAAAAATATGGAAACGATAAATCCGGGTTAGGCTATAAAGAAGAAAATGTAAAGAAACATAAAAATACTAAGTTTGTTTCACCTAGTACAAAATTGCCATACAATTCAATGAAATCAACTTTGCCTGCTACATCTTCTTCTACACTTTCTTCTGTTTATTCTAAGGCAAAAATACAACTTGCACCCACAAAAGCACATGCATATCAACGTGCTACTAGGAAAAATTTTGCATCTAGATAACCTAGAAATCATGCCTATATGTATACGAATGTAATTAGGCATAATAAAATACATCCAACTTATTATGAACCTAAGTATATGCAACACTCGTATAAGTCTTATAGAAATGCATATGAACACACATACATAGGCCATTCAAGAAACAAAATCATATGCCTTATACACACTATCAAAATCGACCAAGACATAATACTTATCAACCAAGGTATAACATGTATAACCATGCATCATCTTTTAAATGGAATGGAAAATTACATGAAAATCCTTTGTATTATTCAACTTATAATAATGTCAGACATGTGCCTAGAAGGTATGTCCAAGTTTGGATGCCTAAGGGATATCGAAACAAGGATGGTGCCCGTAACATTCAAGGACCCAAATAAAGGGTACCTAAAACTATGTCTCCATTGTAGGAAAATCGCAAGGAATGCAATAAGGAGGCAAAGTCAAAGAATCTAAAAACTAAATGGTTTTTAGATAGTGGATATTCAAGGCATATGACGGGCAACCATAAACTATTTACCGAACTTGAACATATCGAGAATGGAGGAAAGGTGACATTCAGTGCAACAACAAAAGAAAAGTTGTTGGAAAAGGAACAATCGGGGACCTTAACACATTTCAAATATGAAATGTGTTGTTAGTAAGTAATCTTTCATATAATTTACTTAGTATTTCTCAACTTATAGATTGTGGATATAATGTTTCTTTTCTTTCCAATTCCTGTGATATAACAAATGAAAAAATAGAAATTATATTAAAAGGAAATAGGGATGGTAACATTCATACACTTTCACTAAATAACATGATAGATGCTAAAGTTAAGTGTTTACTATCACATGACTTAGATGTGAACTTATGACATAGACGACTAGGCCATCTAGGAATTTCAACTATTGAAAAGTTATCCAATAAGAGTTTAATAAGAGGCATGCCTAAGTTAGACTTAGATAATTTTCAAATGTGTGAAGCGTGTATTAAAGGAAAACATATTAAAGAAACATTAAAACCGAAACATGAAGTGAGTACTAGTCATGTACTAGAATTGCTTCACTTAGACTTATTTGGTCCAAGTAGGACAAGAAGTCTAGGTGGACACTACTATGTGTGTGTCATAGTAGATGATTAATCATGATACACATAGACATTGTTCTTAACATACAAAGACGATGCTCCATTAGCAATCGAAACTCTTATCAAGCAACTCGAAAATATTTACGAAGAAAATGTTAAAAGAATTAGAAGTGATGGAGGTGGAGAATTTAAAAATAAAGATGTAATCAAGTTTTGTGAATTACATGGAATAAAACATGAATTCTCACCACCTAGAACACCACAACTAAATGGAGTTGTTGAACGTAAAAATAGAGCAATTCATGAAGTTTCTAGAACAATGTTATGTGAAAATAAATTACCATGATATTTATGGGCTGAAGCTATAAGTTGTGTTTGTTATATAATAAATAGGATTTCTATTAGAAAGAAATAAAATAAAACACCTTATGAATGATTAAACAATAGACAACCTAAGGTAGATTATCTTAGAGTATTTGGATGTAAGTGTTTTGTGTTGAACACTAAGGATAATCTAGACAAGTTTGAACAAAATTCTATTGAATGCATATTTGTTGGTTATTAAACTAACTCAAAAGCATATAGGTGTTATAATCCGGCATCTAGAAAAATAATTGAATCTATACATGTGAAATTCAATGAAAATGCATGTTTTGAGGTTAGTGATAAAACTCAACATAAACAAGAGAATAATGTTGAAAATATGTTTGATGATGATGATATATTACTTGAGCCTGTACTTGATCATCTAGAACCAACTCCCCCTGAACAAGACATGTATGAACCCTTAGGTGAAATAAATGAAGAAATTTTGCAATTGGAAGATAATACAACTAATGATCCAATTATATATGATAATGTTCATACAAATGAAAAATTTGAATAAGATGAGGGTAAACCTAGTCAACCCAGGAATTGGTGGCACCCAAAAGAGTTAATCACTGGGAATCCAAGTGTTGGGGTTAGAACACGTAGAAACATAAGTAAACTTGAAGGGCATAGCTTAATCTCACACTTAGAACCTAAGAATGTTAAGGAAGCCTTAAGTGATATATCATGGATAGATGCCATGCATGAGGAGTCAAATCAATTTACTAGGAATAACGTGTGGGACTTTGTACCTAAACCCGAAAATAAGTCTATCATAGGAACCAAATAGGTGCCTAGGAATAAAATGGATGAACAAGGAAACATCACGCAGAATAAGGTTAGGCTAGTCACACAAGGTTATAATCAACAAGAAGGAATAGATTATGAAGAAACCTTTGCACCCGTTGCACGACTAGAAGCAATTAGATTGTTACTTGCTATTGCAAGTCTTAGCAATATTAAACTCATCCAAATGGATGTCAAGAGTGCGTTCTTGAATGGATACATCCAAGAAGAGGTGTTTGTGAAACAAACCCCTGGATTCGAAGATCCAAAGAATCCTAACCATGTTTACAAGCTTAAGAAAGCTCTATATGGTTTGAAGCAAGCTCCAAGAGCTTGGTATGATAGATTTGCAAATTTTCTTATTGCAAATCATTATCAGAAGGGAACCATAGACAACACATTATTCCTAAGAAAAAAAGATAACGACTTGTTAATAGTTCAAATATACGTAGATGATATAATCTTTGGTTCAACCAATCCTACCTTAGTAAAGGACTTCGAAGAATGTATGAAGTCAAAATTTGAAATGTCAATGATAGGAGAATTGAACTACTTCTTAGGACTTCAAATTAAACAAACCCCTTAAGGAATTCACATTAGCCAATTTAAGCATGTCAATGATATGATTAAGAAGTTTGGCTTTGAAGAGTTGAAACCAACACCTACTCTCATGAGTGTTAGCATCAAACTAGATAAGGATGAAAATGGTAAACCTTTTGATGACACACTATATAGGTCTATGATTGGCTCATTGTTATACTTAACTATATCAAGACCTAACATCATGTTTAGTGTGTGTATGTGTGCTAGGTTTCAATCTTGTCCTAAGGTATCTCATTACAATGTAGTGACAAAAAGCTTTAGATATATTAAACACACACCTCACTTAGGACTTTGGTATGATAGAAACGCTAAGTTGGAACTGTATGCTTATAGCGATGCTGATTATGGTAATTTCGAGTTAGATAGAAAATCCACGAGTGAAACTTGTCAATTCATAGGAACCAACTTGATCTCTTGGTTTTCAAAAAAAGAAAGCTAGTGTAGCTCTCTCTACCACGGAAGTAGAGTATATAGACTTAAGCTTATGCACTACCCAAATACTTTGGCTTAAACAACAACTTAGTGATTTTGGCATTAAAATGAATAAGGTTCCAAGTTTCTGTGATAGCACAAGTGCAATCAATAATTCACAGAATCCGGTACTTCATTCTAAGGCCAAACACATTGAGGTAAGATACCATTTTCTTTGAGATCATGTTCAAAGTGGGGATATAACCATAGATCATGTAAGAACTGATCACTAAATAGATGATACCTTCACCAAACCCCTTAATCAAGCCAATTTTGAAAACTTGCAAGCCAAATTAGGTATGATGACTTACAATACCATTGCATAGTTCTATCTTTTGCATGATTTGCAAAATAAAAGGAGAGATAGAATAAGAGCATGATTTTAGTTTGTAAGTCATGATGGTTGAATAGTATGCTAAGTTTCAATTGGTATAAGGTTTGGAGCATAAGCTAATGGGGAGAGTATAATTTGAGGGAGAGCACATGAACACATATGTTAAAAACATGAGAATTGAGAGTTTCAAAACAATTGGTATAGAATTGGTGAAACAATTGGTAATTGGTGAGGTTTTCAAAACAATTCAATTGGTAAAAATGTGAAAATATTTGGTTATAAGTTGTGATGTTAAAATCATGTTAGGTTATTTTGAAAATCATCCAAAAGGGGGAGAATGTTGAGAAATATGTTTGGATAATTTTCGAAGTCATGATTTTAAGTGGTGAATGCATAAAAATGGCACACATGGCGTGATATGTGATTAAAAGTTGAAAAAGTTGACATCGATCTCTCAGGTTGTTGCACTTCGATCGATTGATGTACTTCGATCCCTCACATCGATCGATCTATGTAAGACAAAGAAAGTTCAAGACCTTACTGTGAGACATCGATCTCTAATCCTGAGACACATCGATCGATCGATGTATACATCAAACCCTCACTTCGATCGATCGATGTGGGACTGAGACAAACTGTGAAACTCACTGTGAGACATCGATCTCTGAAGCTGAGGCACTTCGATCGATCGATGTCTAAGGTTTTTAGAAATATTTTTCTAAAATGCGATAAAGTGGTTGTTTTCATTTGTACATGTTTTATATATGTTCATTATGTGATTATTATGTGTTTTTGACGATTATAAATAACTTGTGACTAACGTGCCTTGGAAGTTTCTACAACTTACCAGAAAGGGCAAAATTGGTATTTTGAGTTTTGTAGGAACATGATATGGTGGAAATACTTCAAGGACTTATTCTCATCATATTTATCAAGACAAACTTGTTACTATATTCATTTCTGACCATCGGGGTCATTTCTGGAGTTTCTCTCACCAGGGGCATTTTGGTCAATTTACCCCTGAGGGTATTTTTTGTATTTTCACTCAAGGAATCTCTTGAGTATATTCTTATCTTCATTCTGGAGTTGAGTTATGATTATCTTGAAGATTATATGGTGGTTGTATAATATTTTTCTCAAATGATGATATTATCGACAGTAGCGGGATATGTGACGGGTTGTGATGTCACATTCTATTTCTTTCTTGAAGATTCTCTTCTATATGTTATTGGAGTATATTTATCATCATTTTACAGAGAATTTAATGGTGTTAAATGTGTGGAAATGATCACAACATACAAGAAGAAATATTGGGAATTTTGGTGTTACAGGTTGACATAATCTTGTCAACTTTTATTTGTTGATTTCTTCTTCAAAAATCTAAGTTGATATACATGTATATATGTTGAAAAACGTGTTTGTGCATTTGGTGATGATGTGTATTTCATTTTAGTGCTTGGTGACAAGTGGACCAACCAAAAAGAAGCTAGTTGTCAAAAGTTGCCAACTAGGAATTTTCAAAGTAGTAGCCAACGGCTACTAAAGTCTTTGGAGCTATTTTTGGTTTGAATTTTTCAACTTCCGCGTGCCTATTCTCAAGCCAAGGAGTTGAGGGGATAGTGGAGGAAAGCCATTCTATTTTCTTCGTATTATCATCATTTTGCAAAGGATAATAAAGATATTCCAAGGTGTAAAATTCGGCAAACATAAGGTGTTCCAAGATGGTCCAATCACTTTTCTTGATGTTGCCAAGTGTACAAGGCCAACCAATGATGTGAAGAAAACTAAGACTTGATGATGAAGATGGTGACATATTGGAGGTCTTATCTTCAAGAGCCATTTCACACTATAAATAGGAGGCAAAGGATGAAGAAGAAAAACACACTTGAAGCTCA
The DNA here is from genome assembly GCA_036186865.1 of Eustoma russellianum. Lineage (NCBI taxonomy): Eukaryota > Viridiplantae > Streptophyta > Magnoliopsida > Gentianales > Gentianaceae > Eustoma > Eustoma russellianum. Next base: position 9,015,724 of record AP025052.1, read on the forward strand.
CTTGAAAGCAATAGTTGATTTGTCTAGCTATCTTCTTTTGTCATTCTTGTTCCATTCTTTGTAGGCAAGGTGTACTTGTTGTATTTTTTGGAGAGCTACAAGCCTCTTGAGCTTCATTTGTAAGATTGATTAGCCAATTCTATAAGGCTACATCAAAAGGTGGTAGAGGTGTTGCAACTAAGTGTTGCATAGAAGGTGTTCATCCAAGTTTTGAATAGGGTTGGTGTTTAGCCCAAGGATCAAGCTTGGTTCTTGTTATAATTTGGTTCATACCATAGTGAAGTCCAAGGAACGGTGTTCCTTGGGACTAGATTAGGTCACATTGACCGAACCAGGATAAATTCTTGTTGTTCTTATCTTGTCTCTACATTTGTGCAGTCTGTGCGTTTTTCACTGCTGTGTTCACACAACTTCTCATGTTTTTAAAAAATAGCTAAACACTTTCAAAATTTTTGAATTTGGTGGAGTTATACGTCAGACTGTTAGATTTCAATTGAAACAAGAATCACTTGATTTGAGAATGAGAAAGTTAGTCTTTCAGTCTTTGCAAGATAACTACTCCAATCTGATTGCAATCTGACTAGTTTTGAGAAAACTTGAATTCTGTTTTAATTAAGTGTTGTTTAAGGTCCGGGCCTTTCGGAAACATAACCTAGACATCCTAAGGAGCGTTTTGACATAAAGATCAACCTTTTTGGTTAAGTATTCAAAGAGAAACACATTTTTCAATTTAAGCAACATTCTGTCCAATTCTGTCCAGATTGACCATCTGAATCTTTTTATTTGTTTGAAGGGTGAAACGATCTTAGTTTTGTCTGCTTCTTGGACAGAATCTTTTAAACACACTGCGGTTAAGTTCTGGAAATTTTCATAATTTTTGGAGTTGTGTACAAGGATTTTTGAATTTTTCAAAAACATGTTCTGAACCTGAGGTAGTCTCAGATTCTGGTTTCAAAATGGATTTTTATTAAGGGTAGCAGTGTAATTTCTGCTAACCACTATTCACCCCTCTCTAGTGGTGTTTATTGCAGGTGCACGGTCCAACATATATATATATATATATATATATATATATATATATATATATATATATATATATATATATATATATATATATATGTATATCTGTGTGTGTGTGTGCGCGCATATATATTTTAAAGAACTTCAGTCTCACGACCCTGGGCACATCTCTTCCGACGACGTGGTGATGCCTGCCGCCGCCTGCCACTCTCTGGTTTTCAATTCCGCTACACCCCATTCTTCTCTATTTCTGCAACATTCGGTTATGGATTCCATAGCAACCACGCCGTCATCACTACAGCAATCATCCCTAGCGCTGCCATCTCTTTCGGTGCCTACAAAAACTTATTTATCGTTGTGCACCGCGCCTACACCGTCCGTCATTGCACCAACACAAACACAAAAATTTAAGGGCAGTCCTATCATCACTTTCACAGAGGATGGGATTAATTCTTTGGCAGCTTCATTCTGTTTCACATTAGTTGGCACATTCTGGTACAGGCGCCCGCTATTGGAAACGATCCGATCTGCTGTAGATTGTATTGGCTTCTCTAGATCGGTCCAGATTGGTCTGCTTGACGTGTCTCATGTCTTTCTCCATTTTGATCAAGAACAAGATTACCTTCGATGTTTTTTCCGTGAAATTTGGACGATCACAGGAAAACACATGAGAGTCACAAAATGGACAACGGATTATGATCCTGCAGTTGAGGTACCTGTTGTTCTGGTATGGGTTTCTTTCCTTGTTTTTCAAATTTCTCATATGATCGGCATCCTCATAAAATTGGATGCAACTACCACATCCGTTTTACGACCCTCGATGGCTCGAATTTGTATTGAGATCGATGTTTCAAAAGAGCTTCTGCAATGAGTTTATATACAAGGAGCGTCACGATTGATCATGTAGCATGTTGTACACGAGGATTTACCATCGTATTGTACTGGACATTTTTGGCTAGGACGTATGTTAGCCGATTGCTCCAAGTCCACTTCTAGAGGTTCCCATGCAGAATAAGCCCCAGACTAAAAGGTGTAACGAAGTGGATAAGGAACAAAAGCAACATTGGACTCCAAAAAAATCCTCCTGAAATAATACCATTGCCGCCTACAGCTGTTTTGAGATTTCTGACACTCAGGTAATTCAGCCAATATGTTCACCGGATATTTGTGCTACTGTTTCGGTCTCAAATGTGTAGGATCTTACTCACCTGTGGGGAGTAGATGACAGTATGATGAATGAACTCCCAGGGTGCATTGAAGTGCACTCGCACTCGGACTGTGAAGTTGATACTCATCTGGATATTGAGCATTTGGACACGCCGACAAAGATATTTATGACTCCATCGCTCATTTAGTACAATAAATTATAATGGATAATCCTCAATCATCTAACGTTGAAGATCACCCGATTGAAATGGAGTTCCTTGTTCCTCTAAAAATCCTACATCAATATCAATGTGATATTCCGCCGTCCTCGCCATGTGTCACAAGGTTGCGTGCAGCTCATCTTTCAAACTCGTTTAATGCATTATCTTAATGAAGATTTTAGTGTGGAATGTTTGAGGTATACATACCTCGGTTGCTTGAGTAAAATAACTTATACAACTTTATAATTTACACATTCTGGTAATTCTAGAACAAAAACTAGGACATCTTTGTTGTTGTCATATAGATTCCGATTTGGATTTTCGAAAGCCATTTCTGCTTGTGATGATCATATTTGGTTTTTTTTGGACGGATTCATTGTTTTCATTGGAGGAGGAACGCCAAGGAAAGCAAAACTACTCACTTAAACATAAATGATTGGCATCGGGTGACATTTTTTGGCTAACTGCGGCTTATGGTCTACACACGATTATTGCTCGGCGACCGTTATGGCCAGATCTACAGTCATTTGAAGACACATTGGACCTCCCTTGGTTGGTGGGAGGGGACTTTAATACAATTTCGTCTTTGGATGAACATAAGGGGCGATCTACACCGACGTTATGGTCTTTACAGGATTTTAATGACTGGATTTTACCATGCAATCTTCAGTCGATACAATATCATGGCTGTTGTACCCAACGAAAAATCACATTGTACTTGAAAATTGTATAAGTGGATTAATGAAAAGTTGCATCTTCAAGTACATTTTACTAAGTTCTATGATTACTTCTTTAATTAGATTTTTGTTAAAGCAAATATTGTATAATAATTCAAGCATGAATTATGGACTATGTGAAGTGACCAATTCACCTCCAAGGCCTTAAGAGTTTCGGCCACAAGGCCTTAAAGGGGCTTGGAATGTCCTTCCAATTAAAAGGAGACTAATCCTAAAGGGCCTTCTTAAATCAAGCACAAAAGCAATTAGGGATTTCAAGTAGCGGGGTAATTTCCCTCCTAACCCCCACTACATTCGGCCCCCATGAGTTCTAGAAGACTCATGATATTTCCTAATTATATTTTACTAAGAAAAAATCAAGAATGGGATAGTTAAGGAAAAGGCAAGCATGGGGGACAAAAGATGCTAAGTGCAAGACTCAAGGTTGCCTTTTTACTTTTCATGAAACCTTGTTTCCCCTTTCCCTCCTAGCATGCGCTGGCCCCCTTCCCCTAGCCAAAAGAGTCTTCTTCTTCTTCTTTAATAGGGAGCCTCCATCTTTAACCTACTAACTCTCCAAGAAATTACCAAGAAAGTAGCAAAAAAATCTTTCCCTCTCCTTTCCCCTAAAAACACACGGCCAACCTTGAGCCAAGGAGGTCTAAGAACCATCTTCAAGACCAAGTCTTGCCTAGGTAAGCTACATCTTAAACTTCTTAAGTGAATTCCATACTCCAAATAGTGAAGCTCACATGGTATCTGTAGGATCTGCAAGGCACCACTAGAAGGAGGGGTTGAATAGTCGGTGCGGAAAGTGTTGTTTTTAAAATTTGTTTAAAACCAAACAACTCAACTTCTGAAAACAGATTCTGTTTTCGGGACCAGTTTTAAAACATTTTTAAAACTAGGTCTTAAAAAATTCTGAAATTTTGCGAGAACTTAGCCTCAGATGTTATGAGTGGCTCCTAAAAATTTCAGATTTAAATTCAACCTTTAACCCCTTCCAAAATCGTTGGTGGTCAGATTGCGCGAATCTGCCAGAAACGGTAGACTGTTTTGAAAAATTTATTTCTATTTGTATTTAACTCCAATTTCTCTGAAATTTTAACCACTAACCCCTTATATGTTTTATTTAAATGTTTTGAAACCGTTTTGAAAAATTCTTTTGGGAAGTTAGTCAAATAAACTAAAAGTCTCAACCTTTGCAAGCCTGAAAATCAGACTGCACTAGTCTCAGAACTTTGGATGTTTGAGTGACTTATACTTATCCAAAAGGGTTGAAACTTGTTCCAATTTAACCCTAAGACGTGCGACTATGTTTCTGGAAATTTTCAAAATTTGTGAAAATCGTTTACTATTTTTACGAACGTAAATAAAACGAGTAAACAGTGCAGAAACAGAATATAAGTGCTGAAAGTAAATGACACCGACAATTTTATACTGGTTCGGTTATGAACAACCTACTCCAGTCTTTGAGGAACACCTTTCCTCGGTTCACACTAGTCACACACGCAAGTAAACCTTACCACAGGGTTGATGAAGTTACACACCAACTCCAACCCTTTACAAACCTTGTACGATGAATACAATTCGCATGAACACCACCACCTAGTATGATTGAAGATTGATCACACCTTGATCAATCTTTTATAGAGATATAGAGTATGTGGTGGTATATTACAAGCGTATTCAAGAATAAGAATATAAGTACAATAGGCTTTCAAGAAGAAGAAAGAAAGAGAGTGTAGAAGAAAGGAGTGCTAGACGTTTTTGATGCTTGAACTTGCAATGCTTGTTCTTTTCTTTGTTTTTGCTCTTCTCCTTTCCTTTTATGCATTATGGCCATCCCCCTATAGGTGCCTTCCATTCTTGAAAATTGTCTTCTAAGTCCTTGGGTGAATGTATGGCATCATTGTGACATGACCTTGCTTACTTGACACCATCTCATTGGATGATCATTTAACCTTTGCTTACTTGGCACTTCATGATTGGTTGAATGTTGTCATCACTTGATGACTAGGAAAATCTGAGAATACCACATAAAACATGTTCCAAAATCATCATAAAATATTTGCCATAATTCATGAGATTGTCATCCAAATCAAGCAAGACAAAATTTCTTCACATAAGGTGATAAAAATCGGCCATTAAGAGTAGTTGACATGCTGAAATTTCAGCATGTGATACATGATGCTCCATTTCAAATTACTTCCAAATTTTCATTTATTTTTCTTTTAAAAATAAATCATACATTAGTAGAAAATATTCTCATCATTTTGGAAATGAAATTTGGACACCAACATGGCCTAAAATTCGTTCAAGATACATACCCACACATGCTGAAAAATTTCAGCATGTGTGATATTCAAGATATCACACTTTAAGACTTTGTATCATATTTAAATTACTTCCATTTCTTCTTCCAATTAAATACATGTTTCAAGACACAAAATATAGCCTAGTTAATGGAGAAATTCGGCCAGCCTAGTATTCTCATGCTGAAATTTTCAGCATGTGTTTCAAATGAGATAAAGTTTGAAACATTACCTTTTGTAGCTTCTTTCTTTAAATCACCAACATTGTATGATTGATTCTTGACCAATCAATATGCAAACAAGGCTCCACATATGCCCCATCTCAGCTGTAGGGGCGTGTATACATGTATATGCATGTACTGAATTTCATTTTTGCTACCTTTGTAAAATAGTGCACATTTAATGATACACACATGTTATATTCCAATCAGCCCTTAATTTTAATTTTCTAGAACACTTTAAGATGTATGACATATGTAAAAAGTGTCTATATAAGTGTCGTATGATGTGCCAAAAATGTTCCATGTATTCTGTTTGTAGAAAACCGAATTTTCGATATTTATCGATTACCCGATTTTTCTCTAATTAAATTCCAACTTTTTGCACATGTTATGTATATTATGTTATACATAATATATATAATATAAACTTTAATTCTCAGCACTTGGCTGGTCTAAAGTGGCGCCATTAACATGTGACAAAATTAAAATTGGAATCTCCACAATTTGGCCTTAACGTGGGGTGATTTGTGTGTGCCAACATGGAATGATTTTATGGCTGAAAATATCATCATAGCCACGAAATTAATAATGATTTTTGAGGTGTAGGGGCTGGCCATCTATTTATGACAAGTACGTGACACGTTGGCGAAGTTTCGGTATTCGCCCGATACGACAATTTTCGGTTTAGAACCTTCTAACGTGTCGTATTTAATTTGTCATCACCATGACTTATATCAAATGATATAAGACCTGAATATACTCATAAATATGAGTTAAGTATGGTGGTGTGACGTTAACGTACGTACGAAAAATGTATAACGTGTCGGTAGTACATTGGAATACATGTGTATGTGCCTTTTTCAAAAAAATCTGAAAATATATTTATATATATGTGTATGGCCGTGTATAATAAATGAGGAGAGGAGGAGGAGACTTTCCTTTCTTAGCCTTGTTGCCTTTGTGCCTTGTTCAAATGTAGCTTCCTTTAATGAACTACTTAGTTTTATTAACTAAGTATTTCACTTAATGAACTAGTTTAGTTCATTAATGGTGGCACCTAAAAATAGTATAAACACAACAAATGTTTGCCATTTGATGTAAGATTTAAAGCTTCATGGCTCGTTAGTATGGCAACATTATACATGAACTAAATAAGGCAAGTAATAAGCAATATATCATGCATACGTTTATATCATGCACACGTTTTTTGACATGCTCATTTAAATCACATATTTTGAAATCACTCAAACCCTTTTTTCTCTACAATCTCCCCCTTTTGATGATTTTCAAAATAACTTATGCACATGATTTAAATCCTATCGCTCCCCCTTCAATCATGCATAATTTTGAAATTTTGCATTTTTAAATTTCAAACCTCTCCCCCTTGATTTATGGAATCAGTATCTCTCTCCCCTTAAATCATACTTTCTCTCCCCTTTTATTTTGGAAAGTAAATCAAAAGATGTCTGTAAATAAAGAAAGAGAATCAAATCAAATCAAGTCAAATTATATCAGCTGAAATCATGCCTAATTTAGAACGAAGAGATTCATACGTAGCTTGATTTAAGGCTTTTGTAAAGATATCCGCTACTTGTGCTTCTGTGCGTACGTGATCTATGACGATATCACCATTGTTTACGTGATCAAGAAGAAAGTGATAGCATACTTCTATATGCTTGGCCTTAGAGTGTAGTACGAGATTCTTAGATAGATTAATGGCACTCATACTATCACAGTATATAGGAATTCTATTTACGGTAATTCCAAAGTCCGAAAGTTGTTGTTTTATCCACAACAACTATGTGCAGCAAAGGCTAAGTGCCATGTACTCAGCCTCAGTAGTGGACAAAGCAACGCTTGCTTGCTTTTGAGAAAACCATGAAATGAGTGAGTTTCCTATAAATTGGCAAGTGCCACTCGTTCTCTTCCTATCTATTTTACAGCCGCCGTAATCTGCATCAGTATAAGCATGTAAGTTAAATTCGGAATCTTTATCATACCAAATCCCTAAGGTGGGTGTGTGCTTAATATAACGAAATATTCTTTTTACCGTATTATAATGAGACATCTTAGGTTGACTCTGAAAGCGTGCACACATGCATACACTGAACATGATATCAGGCCTACTAGCAGTCAAATATAGCAAAGAACCAATCATAGACCGATATAAAGCATTGTCAAAATCTTTACCATGTTCATCCTTATCCAATTTCATGGTGACACTCATAGGGGTGGGGGATGGTTTAAAATTTTCAAAATTGAACCTTTTAATCATATCATTTATATATTTAGCTTGACTTATGTGAATGCCTTTACTCGTTTGCTTAATCTGCAAGCCAAGAAAATAGTTAAGTTCGCCAACCATAGACATTTCAAATTCGGATTTCATGCATTTTTCAAAATCTTCAACAAATTTATGTGAAGTAGAACCGAAAATAATGTCATCAACGTAGATTTGAATAATAAGTAAATCAGTTTTATCTTGTTTCAAAAATAGTGTACTATCTATAGTACCTTGTTTAAAATCATTTTCTAAAAGGAAAGTAGCAAAACGGTCATACCATGCTCTAGGTGCTTGCTTTAGTCCGTATAGTGTCTTCTTTAGTTTGTACACGTGATCGGGATGTTTCAAATCTTCAAAACCGGGTGGTTGCTTCACGTATACCTCTTCTTGTATAAATCCGTTTAGGAATGTACTTTTTACGTCCATTTGATACAATTTGAAGTCTTTCATGAAAGCAATGGCAAGTAATAGTCGCATGGCTTCTAAACGTGCTATGGGTGCAAATGTTTCGTCGTAGTCAATTCCTTCTTCTTGATTATAGCCTTGTGCTACAAGTCTATCTTTATTTCTAACGACTTTTCCTTCTTCATTAATTTTATTCCTAAACACCCACTTTGTGCCTATTATGGCCTTATCTTGTGGTCGTGGCACTAAATCTCATACATCATTTCTAACGAATTGATTAAGCTCATCATGCATAGCACAATCCAAGAAGAATCACTCAAAGCATCATGCACATTTTTGGGTTCAATTTCAGAAATCATAGCATGAAATTGATTTATTTCATCCGAAGTAATTCTTCTACGTGGTTGCACGCCGTGAGTGATGCCGCCTATGATGAGATCATGTGGGTGATCTCTATGCCATCTTGGTTGATTGTTTTCTATGTTATCTGCATTTCTAAGTGATCATGCATTTCTAGTGTGTCATTCATGTCATGCATATCAAATGTACCCTCATCTTCATTCAACACGGGTTTCAATTCAAAGTCATCATCATATTCGTTATCTTTATCAATCTCACCGAATTCATTAAACTTCACATGAATAGATTCTATGATTTGTCTAGTGAGAGGATCATAACATCTATATGCTTTTGAATTTATAGAATAACCAACAAAGATGCATTCAATCGATTTAGATTCAAATTTATCTAAATTATCTTTTGTATTCAAAACAAAACATTTGCATCCAAACACACAAAAATAGTCAATCTTAGGCATGCGATCATTCAATATCTCATAAGGCATCTTGTTTATTTTCGTTCTTATAGATAGGCAATTTACTATGTAGCATGCACAATTTACGGCTTCCGCCCACAGAAATCTAGGCAATTTATTTTCACATAACATAGTCCTAGAAATTTCTTGTAGTGTTCGATTATTTCTTTCTACTACTCCATTTAATTGTGGAGTTCTAGATGGCGAAAACTCATGCTTGATTCCTTTTTCTTAGCAAAATGAAATCATATCTTTGTTTTTAAATTCACCGCCTCTATCGCTTCTTATCTTTTTCACATTGACACCATATTGATTTTCAAGTTGTTTGATTAATTTCGCTATTTCAATGGCACTATCATCTTTATGTGCAAGAAATAAAGTCCAAGTATAACGAGAGAAATCATCAACAATCACGCATGCATAGTGACGCCCACCAAGGCTTGTAGTGCGACTAGGACCAAACAAATCAATGTGTAGTAGTTCTAAGACTCTAGTCGTGCTTATTTCATTCTTAGGCTTAAGTGACTCACGTGTTTGTTTGCCTTTTATGCAAGATTCACACAACTGAAAGTTGTCTAAATCAAGTGTAGGCAATCCTCGTACTAAGTTCTTTCGTTGGAGTTTTTCTAGTGTGGAAATACCAATGTGTCCTAAACGTCAATGCCATAAATTCACATTGGGTTCATTTGACATAAAGCACTTAACTTTAGCATCTAAAACATCATACATAGAAAGCGTAAAAATGTTACCTTCTTGTTTTCCTTTTAAAATGGTTTCTCCATTTTTATTTATTATACTGCAGTAAGGGTGAGTGAAGCACACATCAAAGCCATTGTCAATAAATTGAGAAATGCTAAGAAGATTATAAGATAAGTTACTTACCAAATAGACGTTGGAGATTTGAAGAGTGCTTGGATTTCCTATCGTACCTTTTCCGATGATCTTGCCTTCGTTGTTGTCTCCAAAGGTCACGGATCTGCCTTTTGTGACCTTCTTTAATTTTGTGAACAAGCTCGGGTCACCCGTCATGTGCCTCGAGCAGCCACTGTCAAGGAACCAATTTATAGTTGTATCTTTTGATGTATGGGCTCCCTGCAATGTGCAAAAATGATTTCGGTACCCTTTTAGCTTTGGGTCCTTTCGAGTTAGTTAATCACCTCTTGGTAAAAGTACCTTTTGGTACCCATACTTGGGTGATCCTTCTCGGCCTAGCAAATAGCAAGAATGAAGGTGCGATATAGTAGACATGTGGTGAATGCACTTTGGGTCTTTGCCCAAGAACTCCTTTATACTCATTGTTTGAAGGACGTTTTTGATATGTCCTTGTGTGTGTGTGCGTAGTGCATGGATGAAATGAATGCCGTGTATGCATCACTCTTTTCTTTTCATATCTATATGGTTCAAAATTGTATTTCACATGATATGAAGAGGAAGTAGGGCGTGATGAGGGAAGAGGTGGGTTTTGCGTCATCTTAGACGCCACTTGAGGCTTTGGGGTGTCTACTTTCTTAGACACAACAAACTTAGTTGTTTTGGTGGATACTTCATTAGTATCAGCGTATCCCAAACTTGTTTTGTCACTATCATGCTTTTGCGATAAGATAATACGATGCAGCATGTTAGATCCCGTATCAAACTGTTTCATCATTTTCTCTAGGTCTATATTCCTTGATTTCAAATTTGAAATCTCGGATTTCATTTTGTTATTTTGAGTTTTTAATGATGAAATCTCTGTCTTTAATGCAGTGATGATGCATGATGACTCTTTCTTTGAATCGTTTAATTGAGCGACAAGATTCTCGTTAGAAGATTCTAACAGTTTCTTATCTTCAATTAATCGCTTCTTTTCCTTAGAGAGAGTCTTAGTGAATTTATGCAATTCTAACTACCGACTAAAAAGATCATCATAGGAAGGCTCAGAGTCAGAATCAGAATCAGATGGTACCTCATTAGATGCTTTGGACACAAATCATACTTGTGCTGTCTCTTCTTCAGTTTCAGTCTCGGAATCCGATGTATCACTCCAGGTGGAGGCCTTTAGAGAACGTTTCCTTTGCTTGGGTTCTGAGACGAGTCTATTCTTGTTCCGTTCCTTGTCAGGGTATTTATTTGTTTGCTTCTCTTTATTAGGGCAGTCATATGATAAATGTCCAAGTTTGCCACATTCATAACATTTAACATCTTTATCATTTGACTTGTTCTTATTTCTTTTAGTTGTAGTATCCTTATTTTTGTTTCTAAATGACCTTCTCATATATTTTCTGAAACCCTTAGCCAACAGAATTAGGTCATCATTATCCGATTCAGAATCACTATCATCTACGTGATCGAAAGAAGTAGAGACGTATTCATTTGATTTAAAAGCAATAGCTTTACCTTGTTTAGATGATTCAGATTTCCGTATGGTGAGTTTATTTTCGTACACTTTAAGTGATCCAATTAACTCTTCCATCTTTATTGAGTTCGCTTCTTTGCTTCCTTCTATTGCGGTTACTTTAGGGTCCCACTCTGATGGAAGGCTTCATAAGACTTTCTGTACTTTTTTCTGCATGGTAAAAGCTTTACCAAGAGACTCAAGAGAATTATAGATGTTAGTCAAACGAAGATCCATATCAACAATAGATTCATTAGGCAATAGTTTAAACGACTCAAGTGTCGACATAAGCATGTTTATCTTTGACTTTTTTACTTGACTCGTGCCTGCGTGTTTCATTTCTAGTATCCTCCACATTTCTTGTGCACTCAAAAAGTTTGAGACATAACTAGACTCACTTTTACTTAATCCATTCAAGAGCAATTGCATAGCCCTAGCATTCATGCTAACTTTCTTTTTATCATCACTTGTATATTCTTGTCTAGGTTTGACAACTTCTAGTGTGACTTCGTCTACGGTAGATAACTTCGATGGGACAGAAGGACCATCTTCTATAATCGACCAAAGATCAATATCTATAGCCATAAGAAAAAGCTTCATTCTTAGTTTCCATTGAATAAATGACTCACCGTCAAAAAGAGGAGGCCTTTGGCTCGACATACCTTCTTGCTCGGTTTTGAGATTTTTGGTTGCCATCTCACTGAATCGTTGTATCCTTTGTAGTGAGTGTTCCTGCGCTCTGATACCACTTGTAGGATCTGCAAGGCACCACTAGAAGGGGGGTTGAATAGTTGGTGCAGAAAGTGTGGTTTTTAAAATTTGTTTAAAACCAAACAACTCAACTTCTGAAAACAGATTCTGTTTTCAGGACCAGTTTTAAAACGTTTTTAAAAATAGGTTGTAGGTCTTCAAAAATTTTGAAATTTTGAGAGAACTTATCCTCAGATGTTATGAGTGTCTCCTAAAAATTTGAGATTTAAATTCAACCTTTAACCCCTTCAAAAATTGTTGGTGGTTAGATTGCGCGAATCTGCCAGAAACTGTAGACTGTTTTGAGAAATTTATTCCTATTTGTATTTAACTCCAATTACTCTTAAAGTTTAACCACTAACCCCTTATATGTTTTATTTAAATGGGTTAAAACAGTTTTGAAAAATTCTTTTGGGAAGTTAGTCAAATATACTCAAAGTATCAACCTTTGCAAGCCTGAAAATTAAACTGCACTAGTCTCAGATCTTTGGATGTTTGAGTGACTTATACTTATCCAAAATGGTTGAAACTTGTGCCAAATTAACCCTAAGACGTGCGAATATGTTTCTGGAAATTTTCGTAATTTTTGAAAATCGTTTACTATTTTCACGAACGTAAACAAACGAGTAAACAGTGTAGAAACAGAATATAACTGCTGAAAGTAAATGACACCGAGAATTTTTTACTGGTTCGGTTATAAACAACCTACTCCAGTCTTCGAGGAACACCTTTCCTCGGTTCACACTAGTCACACATGCAAGTAAACCTTACCACAGGGTTGATGAAGTTACACACCAACTCAAACCCTTTACAAACCTTGTACGATGAATACAATTCGCATGAACACCACCACCTTGTACGATTGAAGATTGATCACACCTTGATCAATCTTTTACAGAGATATAGAGTATGTGGTGGTATATTACAAGCCTATTCAAGAATAAGAATATAAGTACAATAGGCTTTCAAGAAGAAGAAAGAAAGAGAGTGTAGAAGAAAGGAGTGCTAGACGTTTTTGATGCTTGAACTTGCAATGCTTGTTCTTGTCTTTGTTTATGCTCTTCTCCTTTCCTTTTATGCATTATGGCCGTCCCCCTATAGGCGCCTTCCATTCTTAAATATTGTCTTCTAAGTCCTTGGGTGAATGTATGGCATCATTGTGACATGATCTTGCTTACTTGACACCTTCTCATTGGATGATCATTTAACCTTTGCTTACTTGGCACTTCATGATTGGTTGAATGTTGTCATCACTTGATGACTAGGAAAATATGAGAATACCACTTAAAACATATGCCAAAATCATCATAAAATAGTTGCCATAATTCATGAGATTGTCATCCAAATCAAGCAAGACAAAATTTCTTCACATAAGGTGATAAAAATCGGCCATTAAGAGTAGTTGACATGCTGAAATTTCAGCATGTGATACATGATGCTCTATTTCAAATTACTTCCAAATTTTCATTTATTTTTCTTTTAAAAATAAATCATACATTAGTAGCAAATATTCTCATCATTTTGGAAATGAAATTTGGACACCAACATGGCCTAAAATTCGTTCAAGATACATTCCCACACATGCTGAAAAATTTCAGCATGTGTGATATTCAAGATATCACACTTTAAGACTTTGTATCATATTTAAATTACTTCCATTTCTTCTTCCAATTAAATACATGTTTCAAGACACAAAATATAGCCTAGTTAATGGAGAAATTCGGCCGGCCTAGTATTCTCATGCTGAAATTTTCAGCATGTGTTTCAAATGAGATAAAGTTTGAAACATTACCTTTTGTAGCTTCTTTCTTTAAATCACCAACATTGTATGATTGATTCTTGACCAATCAATATGCAAACAAGGCTCCACATATGCCCCATCTCAGCTGTAGGGGCGTGTATACATGTATATGCATGTGCTGAATTTCATTTTTGCTACCTTTGTAAAATAGTGCACATTTAATGATACACACATGTTATACTCCAATCAGCCCTTAATTTTAATTTTCTAGAACGCTTTAAGATGTATGACATATGTAAAAAGTGTCTATATATGTGTCGTATGATGTGCCAAAAATGTTCCATGTATTCTGTACGTAGAAAACCGAATTTTCGATATTTATCGATTACCCGATTTTTCTCTAATTAAATTTTAACTTTTTGCACATGTTATGTATATTATGTTACACATAATATATATAATATAAACTTTAATTATCAGCACTTGGCTGGTCTAAAGTGGCGCCATTAACATGTGACAAAATTAAAATTGGAATCTCCACAATTTGGCCTTAACGTGTGGTGATTTCTGTGTGCCAACATGGAATGATTTTATGGCTGAAAATATCATCATAGCCACGAAATTAATAATGATTTTTGAGGTGTAGGGGCTGGCCATCTATTTATGACAAGTACGTGACACGTTGGCGAAGTTTCAGTATTCGCCCGATACGACAATTTTCGATTTAGAACCTTCTAACGTGTCGTATTTAATTTGTCAAAACCATGACTTATATCAAATGATATAAGACCTGAATATACTCATAAATATGAATTAAGTATGGTGGTGTGACGTTAACGTACGTACGTAAAATATATAACGTGTCAGTAGTACGTTGGAATACATGTGTATGTGTCTTTTTCAAAGAAATCTGAAAATATATTTATATATATGTGTATGGACGTGTATAATAAATGTGGAGAGGAGGAGGAGACTTTCATTTCTTATCCTTGTTGCCTTTGTGCCTTGTTCAAATGTAGCTTCCTTTAATGAACTACTTAGTTTTATTAACTAAGTACTTCACTTAATGAACTAGTTTAGTTCATTAATGGTGGCACCTGAAAATAGTATAAACACAACAAATGTTTGCCATTTGATGTAAGCTTAAAAGCTTCATGGCTCATTAGTACGGCAACATTATACATGAACTAAATATGGCAAGTAATATGCAATATATCATGCATACGTTTATATCATGCACACGTTTTTTGACATGCTCATTTAAATCACATATTTTGAAATCACTCAAACCCCTTTTTCTCTACAGTTTCTTCCTTTCTTGTTGCAATTGTGGCCTCCAAATGTCAATAGGTGAAGGTTTTCAAGATACTAAGAGAGGTTAGCCTCTTAGTAGGTTGGATTCATCTCAACCCCATTCAAGCTTCAAGTTGGTAAGGCAATCTAGCCTCAAACTTAGCTTTATTGTGTGATTAAATAAGTACTAACATCTATCTCCCTAATTCTTCCAAAAACTGTGTTTAATAGGAAGAGGTTGGAGGAAACCTTACTTTGTTTCAAACAAGTTCAAGCTAGAAGGAAGTTCTAAGACCCAAAGAGGCAAGTACACTATAAATGCTCTTGACTTATGTGTGAAAGTATATGCTTGAATGTCTAGCTATAATTAAGATTTAATCTTAGTTGGAAAGTATTAAGCTTGAAGCATGAAAGCTTAGTGTTCCTTAAGAAAGATGACTTGCATTTGTGAAATTCCCCCAAAGATGAGTTCTTTGCCTCCTTTGAATAAGAATCTGTTGCATGTCTAAGATAAATATGGTAAAATTTCTCTTTCTTACCATGTAAGGGGGACGGTTGAAGGAGGAGGTAGGGTTGAACAATATTTCTTGTGAAAGAATATGTCTTATGAGGTAAAAGGTATATAGAAGTTGTATGTTTGAAGGTTTTATTACTTAGGTGTATGATGTTCATTATGAAAATGAAAGATAAGCCCTTTTATGTGTAAGAACGGGCTGTTTGGGGGTTAGGCAGTACATAAATTAGTTATGACCAAGGTAGACTTTATTATGTACAAATGTGCAATATCAAAGTGTGCTATGTGTAATTTTCAAAACTGTTTTTGAAGTGGTTTGTATGTAGCTTTTAGAAATATTAGAATCTATAATGTTTATGTTAAAGAGTGTATTTGATAGCTAGTAAGTTATTTTAGAAGAATAAGTTTAGTTGGTACACATTTACCAAGAAAAGTGACAAAAAGGAAAAATTACTAGAACATGATAGATTTAAGTGACGTTTTTTAAGACCCAAAAATGGACCATAGAAACGTGAAAATGAGATAATTTTTTGTAGGATGCTAGCCTTGTGTGTTTATTAAATCTGGGAATTGGAATTTTGGTAAAACGACTTGTGGTTTATTCACAATAAAATTTCTAGTGAAAGCTGGTCATTCCAGATTCTGCATGTACCTATCTTTAGAAAAATAATTAGATAACCTCCTTAAACCCATTGGATTGCTCTGGAATTTTTATGGTAATTACTTAAGACATAGGTGAACATATCAATGTAAATAAAACTGCTTGGAATCACTGTTTTCAAGGTTACCACTTAAGTTGAAATTAGCATCGCAAAGCTGGAAAACATAACAAAATTTTGGCGTAAGTTGTGAGGCCTTATTTTTTTCGAATTTGGGCTCATATGTGTTATTGGGCTTATGAATATTACTTCTTGGTATGTCCATTATGTTTTCTAGGTATTGGCCCAAATTAAATAAAATGTTATGGGCTTGAAAGAAAGGTAAAAGATGGGTACTGTGCTGCTGGATTCAGCAGTACCCTGTTTGGTAATTTAATGATTTGAGGGCTTTATATGTCTTAGAACGTTACAAAATTTTTATGCCAAGTAGATAAGACTCTATTATGCATATGTATGTCATGGGATCATGAAAATGGCCGAAAATATGAAGTTTGAGGCCGCATGAACAGAACATTAATTCTGGAAATTTTTCCAGCTTAAAGAACAAGGCAGGATGAGTATTATGTGATGCATCTAGTCATGAATTCCATGTCGCACGTCATACATTGCATTATCATCCTTTGCATGATTTATGAAACTGATTTTATGACAAAGAACGATGAAAAAACGCTTTTCAAGAAAAGATTTCAGTTTTGAAAAGAACGACTCCTATTGGTACCGTTAATTCTGGCTGGCTTAACCCGCCCAGATCCGGGTTTAATTGATCTGTTGATGATTATGACCGTACAGGCCCGGAGAGAATAGAACTGGTTATGATTATTATGACCATTCAGGCCCGGAGAGAATAGACTTGATAATGATGATCTATGACCGTACAGGCCCGGAAAGAATAGACCTGATGATGATGATTGATTGCATGACCGTCTTCAGATCCAGACATAATAGATCTGAAAGGAATGGTATGACTGCCTCAGATCCGGATATAATAGATCTACATATTCACTCCTCTTGTTTTATTTACGATGATGTTTTGAAAGAAAGCATGAAAGAACTTATCCTCATTTTTGTCATGATGCATCACATGTGCACATGCATACATACTGCATCTTTCTATGACTAGTCGAATATTTGATGTATTATTTCTCAGGCTATGATGATATGTTTAATACCTCCTAAGTTAGGATCTTAATATGATGCTTTATCTCTTAAGTTATGATCCTATGTCCTTACGAATGATGAGTTGAAAGTCAGATATGTTACGAATCCAAACTTTATGGGGTTTTGGTTCTTGTATGTACTTTCCATTTAACTCATGATTATTTATGGTATACTTGCTGGTGACGTTGTCACTCACCCTATTATTTTTCCTCCGAGAGCCTGCAGGAAATAGGGTCGAATGGAACGAGGACGAGCCTAGGTTCCCTATCCATAGGCGTACGAGAGTGGATAGCCTCAGGACTTTAGCATGATGACTGATATGTGACGAACTTATGATGAGATTTTAATTTGGAACAACTCTTTTATTTTGTGGACGGATGTAGATGATGTTATGAACATTCGACATGTTTTTATTAAATTTTTTATTCTGCCTCTATTTTCGCTTACTTGATGATGTGTAATCAGGAAAGTCCATATATTTTGTTATGGATTACGATATGATATGAACCGACGCCTGGTACACTATGTAGTGAAGTACGTCGGATGCACTGTATGCAGGCGAGCCGGTGCGGGGCGCTACAGGTGGTATCAGAGCAAAGGCTCTAGATTCGGGCATAATATAGAATTAAGTTATGATTTTAGAAATCTAAGTTTGATCTTAGACCTAATTCACGATCCTAGAGGAGAGTTGACCTTAGACTAGGATGACCTAGACTTGAAAATTAGGGCCTTGACCTGATAATAAAGCCCTAGTTGATGACATTTTATATGTCCTAGAATTTAATTCGTATCGTATCTTCTTGCATGCACACTTGAAATTTCTATTGGATTACGAATTAAATCTTGTCGCTTATTTGGATATGTTCATCTTGAATAAACTCCAATGCTACATAGTGCAGATGGCACGACCACGAGGCAGACCCGCTAGGGCTCGACCAGAGGTGCAGGAGCCTATTCCTCCTCCACCCGCTCAGGTCCCTCCACCACCACCACCACAAGACCAAAATCCACCCCCGGCCCAGAATAACCCGCCACCCCAGGGGCCTCTGCCACAGATGATTCTGAACATTCAGGCTTTTCAGACGTTTTGTCAGACTGTGACCCAGATCAGTCAGGTGATGCTACAGCAGAATGCTCCTCCCCAGCCTCATGATCCTGTCAGAGATGCTCAGTACTATTTTGAGAAAGTGAAAAGAGCTAATGTCCCGCAATTTGAGGGAAAATGGGACTCAGATGCCACTGAAAAATGGCTGGACAAGGTGGAAAATTGTTTTGAGTTGATTCGTGCACCCAAGGAGGTGAAGACTCAAGTTGTCAGGCCATTCCTACTTGGGGAAGCGAACCAGTGGTGGAAGGCTAATTTACAATCTTTGCCAAGGCCAATTTCATGGGAGACATTTCTTCAAGAATGTAACAAATTCTACATACCACCTTCTGTAAAGTCGCAAAAGACACATGAGTTCGAATCGCTGATACAAGAACAAGGAATGACGGTTGCGGAGTATGCCAATAAGTTCATAGCCTTGGGCAGGTTTCAGCCATCTACCATGAATGATGAGGAGACCAAAATGCTGAAATTTGAGAGAGGGTTGAACCAAGAATCTAGACCTGGTAGTTAATGCAAATCCAGTCAATTTTGGTGCACTATTGGATGCTTGCTACATGATCGAGAGGGATATTATTTGTCGAGATGAGATGGGGCAGAAGAGAAAAAGGGAAGTGTCAGGATATGGAGGATCTCGCAAAGCTGCTAAGCAGAATTCCAAAGGGCCAGGACGACAAGGAAAGAATCGGTTCCAGCGCCGTTCTCAAGAAAAAAATTAGACAAAGAATCAGGGCCACAACCAGCTATTCTGACCTGTTCCCACTGTAAGAAGCGCCACATTGGGGAGTGCTATATTCAGGCAGGTAAGTGCTTTGGGTGTGGCAAGGTGGGCCATATCCTCAAAGATTATCCGGATAAGGGGACCACATGCTTCGGATGTGTAAAAGTTGGACACATGGTCAAAGACTGCCCGGAGAAAGGGGCCCAACAGCAGCAACAACCCAAGAACCGGCATCAGCGTGCAAACACGAGGGTCCACGTTATGACTGACGCTGTTGTTGAGGAGGCCAATGACGTTGTGGCAGGTATATTTTAAAATTTATGCAATACTTAAATTTTTGCAAAATACTGTTCCTTTACTGTTGCTTAGTAAATCTTGCACAATTCAGGAGCTATCTTAGCATGTTCTGTGCCTGCAAATTTACTATTTGATAGTGGTGCTAACCACTCATTTATCTCGAGGAAATTCGCAAAGAATATTGATCACAACCCAATCCATATTGAGACGCCCTATAGAGTTCAAGCAGCTGGGGATCAGGTGCTTGTCTCTCATCACATCTTCAGAAATTGCACGTTTGAGTTTGATGATCAGCGGTTTGAAGCTGCCTTAATTCCCATATCCATGAGTGATTTCGATGTAATTCTTGGAATGGACTGGTTCTCCAAGAAATTCGCACACATCGATTGCAGTGAAAAGCGGGTTACTATTAAGGACCCAACGCGCCAGGAAGTAAATTTTCAGGGAGGTTCGAAATTAAGGAAGTGTCCCAAGAACATTTATGTAAATGTGATCCGCGCCAGTAAGGCATTGAGAAAAGGACACAAAGGATTCCTTGTTTATACGCTGAATGTTGATCAAGCGCCCTCCGACCTTTCTCAAGTTCCGGTAGTCCGAGAATATCCCGACGTCTTTCCAGAGGAACTACCGGGTCTTCCCTAGATCGAGAAATCTCTTTTGAGATTAATCTAATTCTGGGAGCTGAGCCGATATTGAAGGCTCCCTATCAGATGGCGCCTGCGGAATTAAAAGAATTCAAGGAGCAGTTACGTGATTTGCTGGACAAGAAACTCATTCACCCAAGTGTCTCGCCTTGGGGTGCTCCTGTGTTATTTGTAAAGAAAAAGGATGGGAGTATGTGCCTATGCATTGACTATAGAGAACTTAACAAGATCATAATAAAGAACAAATACCCATTGCCTAGGATCGACGACATGTTCGATCAGCTTCGGGTAAGCGATTAAAAGTTTTTTTATTTCAATGATAATTCTACTTTGAACACTACCTAAAATATCTTGATACTAGGGGCACGAATTTTCAGTAAGATTGATCTTCGTTCGGGATACTTCCAATTGAAGATCAAAGCCAAGGATGTTTCGAAAACTGCATTCAGGACACGTTATGGACATTATGAATTTCTTATACTGCCATCCGGATTGACCAATGCCCCGCGACATTTATGGATCTGATGAATCAAGTATTTCAAGAGCAACTAGACAAGTTTGTTGTAGTTTTCATCGATGATATCTTAATCTACTCACCGGATGAAGAGTCCCATGTGGCCCATTTAAGGACCGTCCTTGACATCTTACGGAGGAAGCAACTGTATGCCAGATTTAGTAAATGCGAATTTTGGCTGAGCAGTGTAGCATTTCAGGGACATGTTATATATCTGAGGATGGAATATCTGTGGATCCCAAAAAGATCGAGGCAATTACAGAATGGCCAAGTCCAACGAATGTTATGGAGGTACGGAGTTTCCTTGGTCTTACTGGCTATTATCGCAAGTTTGTTGAAGGGTTTTCTTGGATTGTGATGCCTCTCACCCGTTTGACCCAAGAAAAAGACGAAGTTCGAATGGACCTCAGCCTGCGAAAGGAGTTTTACTGAACTGAAAGAGAAGCTGACTTCTGCTCCAGTGTTGGCGCAACCAATTCCGGGTGAAAGTTTCATAGTGTATGCTGATGCCTCAAAAAATGGACTGCGATGTGTGCTAATGAAGAGAGACCGAGTGGTTGCATACGCATCCCGACAGCTGAAGCCATTTGAGCAGAATTACCCAGTACGTGATCTCGAGCTTGTAGCTGTAGTCTTTGCCTTAAAGATATAGAGACACTATTTGTACGGTGAAAGGTGCGAGATCTTCACGGATCACAAGAGTCTTAAGTACCTTTTCACTCAAAAGGAATTAAATATGCATCAACGTCGATAACTAGAGTTGATGAAGGATTACGACCTCTCTATTCAGTATCATCAGGGAAAAGCTAATAAGGTTGCCGATGCCTTGAGTCGAAAGACAAGCCATCGCGTCAACCACCTTTGCAGCGTGATATGGAAGAGTTTGATTTCGAGGTGGTTGATTCCATTGATAGCGTGCTCGCTAAGTTGGTAATGATTCCTTCACTGATTTACAAAATTAAGGAGGGTCAAGAAAGAGATGAAGCATTGAAGAAAACTAAGGACAAGTTAAAGACAAAGCCATCTAAGGATTTTGAGATCAGGAGTGATGACAGTTTGTGGTTTAGGGGACGACTGTGCGTACCCAATGACGATGATATAAGGAATGAAGTCCTTCGGGAAGCTCATAATTCTCGTTTATCTATTCATCCTGGAGCCAACAAAATGTACCAAGACTTAAAGCAAAAATTCTGGTGCTAGGGCATGAAGAGGCAAATTGCGGAATTCATGGAGAAGTGCTTGGTTTGTCAGAAAGTGAAAGCGGAACATCAGAGACCCGTTGGTTTGTTGCAGCCTCTTAAAGTCCCCGAGTGGAAGTTGGACCATATTGCTATGGACTTCGTGACTGACCTGCAAAGGACAAAGAATGGACATGATGCTATTTGGTCGGTCGTCGATCGTTTAACAAAATCTGCTCAATTCATGGCTATTACCATCAAAGCCTCTAAGGAGAAGTTGGCTACTATGTATATTGATCATATTGTAAGCCTTCATGGAGTACCCATGAGCATTGTTTGTGACCGCGACCCTCGCTTTACATCCCGATTTTGGACAGCTTTCCAAAAAGCAATGGGTACCGAGATACGAATGAGCTCTCTATTTCACCTTCAGACAGATGGTCAATCGGAGAGAACCATCCAAACACTCGAAGACATGTTGCGAGCTTGTACACTTGACTATGGAGGGAGTTTGGACAAGAGTCTCAAACTAGTGGAGTTCTCATATAATAATAGCTACCATCGGTCTAGTGGGATGGCTACGGAAGAAACTGTTGCTCTCCACTTTACTGGGATGAAATCGGAGATAAAGTTTTCACAGGACCTGACCTAGTAGAACAGACTCGAGAGAAAGTAATGATCATCAAGCAAAGGTTGCAAGCGGCCCAAGATAGAAGCAAGATTTGGACAGACGAGAAGCGGTGACCATTGGAATTTCAAGCCGGAGAAAAGGTGTTCTTGAAAGTTTCGCCATCAAAAGGAGTTAAGAGATTTGGTATCAAAGGGAAATTAAGCCCAAGGTTTATTGGACCATACAAAATTCCTGAAAAGATTGGGGAAGTCGCTTACCGTCTAGCACTACCGCCATCATTGTCTCAATTGCACGATATGTTTCACGTATCTCAGCTTCGCCGGTACGTGCTTGAGCCTAGCCATATCATCGAGGAGCAACCTATGAAAGTTGAAACCGATGCGACATATGAAGAAGAGCAGAAGAAGATCATGGACCGCAAGGAAAAGACACTAAGGAAACAATCCATTCCTATGGTTAAGGTGCAATGGAAGCACCATTCGATTGATAAAGCTACTTGGGAGACGGAGGAAAACATGAGAAACTTATAGCAGTACCTTTTTGATTAGCGCTCTTAAGTTTCAAGGACGAAACTTGTAATAAGGGGGGAAGGATGTTGTACCCAACGAAAAATCACATTGTACTTGAAAATTGTATAAGTGGATTAATGAAAAGTTGCATCTTCAAGTACATTTTACTAAGTTCTATGATTACTTCTTTAATTAGATTTTTGTTAAAGCAAATATTGTATAATAATTCAAGCATGAATTATGGACTATGTGAAGTGGCCAACTCACCTCCAAGGCCTTAAGAGTTTCAGCCACAAGGCCTTAAAGGGGCTTGGAATGTCCTTCCATTTAAAAGGAGACTAATCCTAAAGGGCCTTCTTAAATCAAGCCCAAGAGCAATTAGGGATTTCAAGTAGTGGGGTAATTTCCCTCCCAACCCCCACTACATTCGGCCCCCATGAGTTCTAGAAGACTCATGATATTTCCTAATTATATTTTACTAAGAAAAAATCAAGAATGGGATAATTAAGGAAAAGGCAAGCATGGGGGGACAAAAGATGCTAAATGCAAGACTCAAGGTTGCCTTTTTTTACTTTTCATGCAACCTTGTCTCCCCTTCCCTCCTAGCATGCGCCGGCCCCCTTCCCCCTAGACAAGAGAGTCTTCTTCTTCTTCTTTAATAAGGAGCCTCCATCTTTAACCTACTAACTCTCCAAGAAATTACCAAGCAAGTAGCAAAAAAATCTTTCCCTCTCCTTTCCCGTAAGAACACACGGCCAACCTTGAGCCAAGGAGGTCCAAGAACCATCTTCAAGACCAAGTCTTGCCTAGGTAAGTTACATCTTAAACTTCTTAAGTGAATTCCATACTCCAAATAGTGAAGCTCACATGGTATCTTCCTTTCTTGTTGAAACCGTGGCCTCCAAATGGTCAATAGGTGAAGGTTTTCAAGATACTAAGAGAGGTTAGCCTCTTAGTAGGTTGGATTCATCTCAACCCCATTCAAGATTGAAGTTAGTAAGGCAATCTAGCCTCAAACTTAGCTTTATTGTGTGATTAAATAAGGACTAACATCTATCTCCCTAATTCTTCCAAAAACCGTGTTTAATAGGAAGAGGTTGGAGGAAACCTTACTTTGTTTCAAACAAGTTCAAGCTAGAAGGAAGTTCTAAGACCCAAAGAGGAAAGTACACTATAAATTCTCTTGACTTATGTGTGAAAGTATATGCTTGAATGTCCAGCTATTATTAAGATTTAATTTTAGTTGGAAAATATTAAGCTTGAAGCATGAAAGCCTAGTGTTCCTTAAGAAAGATGACTTGCATGTGTGAAATTCCCCCAAAGATGAGTTCTTTGCCTCCTTTGAATATGAATATGTTGCATGTCTAAGATAAATGTGGTAAAATTTCTCTTTCTTACCATGTAAGGGGGACGGTTGAAGGAGGAGGTAGGGTTGAACAATATTTCTTGTGAAAGAATATGTCTTGTGAGGTAAAAGATATATGGAAGTTGTATGTTTGAAGGTTTCATTACTTAGGTGTATGATGTTCATTATGAAAATGAAAGATAAGCCCTTTCATGTGTAAGAACGGGCTTTATGTGTAATTAGTTATGACCAAGGTAGACTTTATTATGTACAAATGTGCAATATCAAAGTGTGTTATGTGTAATTTTCAAAACTGTTTTTGAAGTGGTTTGTATGTAGATTTTAGAATATATTAGAACCTATAATGTTTATGTCAAAGAGTGTATTTGATAGCTAGCAAGCCATTTTAGAAGAATAAGTCTAGTTGGTACACATTTAGCAAGAAAAGTGACAAAAAGGAAAAATTACTGGAACAGGACAGATTTAAGTGACGTTTTGTAAGACCCGAAAATAGACCTTAGAAACGTTCAAATGAGCTAATTTTTGGTACGATGCTAGCCTTATGTGTTTATTAAATATGTGAGTTTGAAATTTGGTAAAATAACTTGTGGTTTATTCACAATAAATTTTTTAGTGAAAGCTGGTCATTCCAGATTCTGCATGTACCTATCTTTAGAAAAATAATTAGATGACCACCTTAAACCCATTGGATTGCTCTGGAATTTTTATGGTAATTACTTAAGACATAGGTGAACATATCCATGTAAATAAACCTGCTTGGAATCACTGTTTTCAAGGTTAACAAAGCTGGAAAACAGGACAGAAGTTTGGCGTAAGTTGTGAGGCCTTATTATTTCGAATTTGGGCTCATATGTGTTATTGGGCTTATGAATATTACTTATTGGTATGTCCATTATGTTTTCCAGGTATTGGCCCAAATTAAATAAAATGTTATGGGCTTGAAAAAAAGGTAAAAGATGGGTACTGTGCTGCTGGATTCAGCAGCACCCTGTTTGGTAATTTAATGATTTGAGGGCTTTATATGTCTTGCAACGTTACGAAATTTTTATGTCAAGTAGATAAGACTCTATTATGCATATGTATGTCATGGGATCATGAAAATGGGCCGAAATTATGAAGTTTGAGACCGCATGAACAGAACATTAATTCTGGAAATTTTTCCAGCTTAAAGAACAAGGCAGGATGAGTATTATGTGATGCATCTAGTCATGAATTCCATTTCGCATGTCATACATTGCATTATCATCCTTTGCATGATTTATGAAACTGATTTTATGACAAAGAACAATGAAAAAGCGCTTTTAAAGAAAAGATTTCAGTTTTGAAAAGAACGACTCCTATTGGTACCGTTAATTCTGGCCAGCCTAACCCGCCCATATCCGGGGTTAATTGATCTGTTGATGATTATGACCGTACATGCCCGGAGAGAATAGACCTGGTTATGATTATTATGACCGTTCAGGCCCGAAGAGAATAGACCTGTAATGATGATTTATGACTATACAGGCCCAGAGAGAATAGATCTGATGATGATGATTGATTCCATGACCGTCTTCAGATCCGGACATCATAGATCTGAAAGGAATGGTATGACCGCCTCAGATCCGGATATAATAGATCTGCATATTCACTCCTCTCATTTTATTTACGATGATGTTTTGAAAGAAAGCATGAAAGAACTTATCCTCATTTTTGTCATGACGCATCACATATGCACGTGCATACATACTGCATCTTTCTATGACTAGTCGAATATTTGATGTATTATTTCTTAGGCTATGATGATATGTTCAATACCTCCTAAGTTAGCATCTTAATATGATGCTTTATCTCTTAAGTTATGATCCTATGTCCTTATGAATGATGAGTTGAAAGTCAGATATGTTACGAATCCAAGCTTTTTGGGGTTTTGCTTCTTGTATGTACTTTCCATTTAATTCATGATTATTTATGGTATACTTGCTGGTGACGTTGTCACTCACCCTATTATTTTTCCTCCCAGAGTCTGCAGGAAATAGGGTCGAATGGATCGAAGACGAGCCTAGGGTTTCCTATCCATAGGTGTACGAGAGAGGATAGCCTCAGGACTTTAGCATGATGACTGATATATGACGAACTTATGAAGAGGTTTTAATTTGGAACAACTCTTTTATTTTGTGGACGGATGTAGATGATGTTATGAACATTCGGCATGTTTTTATTTAAAGTTTTTATTCTGCCTCTATTTTCGCTTACTTGATGATGTGTAAGCAGGAAAGTCCATATATTTTGTTATGGATTACGATATGATATGAACCGACGCCTCGTACTCTCCGTAGTGAAGTACGGCGGGTGCACCGTACGCGGGCGAGCCGGTGCGGGGCGCTACTATGGATCGCCATATACATTGTGTGATGGCCGAGGCTTAGGGAGGGTATGTCGACGATTGGATCCTTATCTGTGTTCTTCTTCTTTTATGGATTTATTCTCAGTTATACATTAACAACACCTTAATAGGTCAACATCTGGTCATTCACCAAATTTTTTGACATCTGATTTCGAGTACTCTGATGTGCCTGTTGCCTTCAGATATCTTGATGTGTAGACCACTCATCTAGATTTTGATTGTTTGGTAAGACATCTATGGCAATCATTCTCAATTGTTGGAGGTATGTGGGGTTTATCCGACAAACTTAAACGTCTTAAGCATCATCTGAATAAATGGAATAAAGATGTATTTGGAAATATTTTTGATGTAATTACAAGGGTCGAGGAAGATGTATCACAGCGAGAGCATGACTTTGATTCTACTCCTTCAGAGAGTGCACGGCCAATATACCATCATAGTGTGGCAAAGTTGAGTATTGGTCAATCCATAGCATTTCTGTTTGGAAGAAAAAAAGCAAATGTAAAATGGCTGAAAGAAGGTGATGCAAATACTTCATTCTACCATCAAACAGTAAAGGATAAAAGGCGCCGACAAAGTATTCACATGATTTTACGCGAGGATGGAGTAGAATGTTTATTATCCAGTAATATAGAGACTCAGGTCGTGCATTATTTTGGAAAACTATTCTCGGCTACTCTTTCCACAGAATGTGAAACCATCCTACAATATATACCTCACATTTTAACGAGGGAAGATAATACACATTTGCAGGCGATGCCATCTTTACAAGAAGTAAAACAAGTAGTGTGAGATCTCAGCCCATCCTGTGCAGCAGGCCCGGATGGATATCCATGTTCTCTCTATTGTCTTTTCTGGTCAGTTATACATCTAGATGTTCTTAAAGCAGTTCAGGAGTTCAACCTGGGCATACGCATGCCGAGTCAAGTGGCATCGGTTACAATCACATTGATTCCAAAGGTGCAAAGCCCACAGATATTTTCTAATTCTAGACCTATTTGTTTGACAAATTTTATATCTAAAGTTATCACGCAACTGATTTCTACTCGCATCTTTGATTTATTACCCTGTCTCATCTCTCCAGAACAAGCAGGATTCATGAAAGGCAAAGGCATCATGGAAAAAATACTGCTAGCTCAAGAAATGATTCATGTTCTTGACCGTGCGTCGCGAGGAGGACATGCTATTGTGAAATTAGACATGGCCAAAGCATTTGATCGAGTAAGCTGGTATTACCTTGATCTTCTTCTGAGGAAACTGGGATTTGATCCGAGATTTGTGCGCATCATACTAAATAATCTACAAGACACCCGATGTTCGGTTCGTATTAATGGTAAACTAGTGGGTTTTTTCCTAGTGGGCTGAGGAGTAAAGTAGGGAGACCCTCTGTCGCCATTATTGTTTATTCTAGCATCTGAAGAATTCTCTCATGGACTAAATGCTCTAATGGAGGCAGGTATTCTTCAAGGCTTTCATGCAGGACGGGTTCCTAGAGTTTCTTATTTGGGATTTGCGGATGATTTGGTAATCTTCTTGAATAGACCACGTCGTAACTTAGAAAGATTTCGTAACTTTCTGTCGATTTACCAAAACGCATCTGGACAATTAGTCAACTATCATAAAAGCCAAGTAGTGTTCGGCTCAGGAGTTTCGGACGCAAGTGCCTCTCAGATCTTTAACATGCGATTGGCTTCATTACCTATCAAATATCATGGCTCCTTTCTATATAAGGGAATAAACAGAGCAAGTTATTGCGAGACATCATTGCATCATTTTGATGCAAAACTCAATGTGTGGTCTTCCAAATTATTGTCAATGGCGGGGAGGGTAGTACTAATCCGTCATGTTCTCAACTCCATGCCTACTCATATTTTTTTCCAATTCATGCTTGCCAAAGAGTGTCATCGAGGTTTTAAATCAAAAGATCCTCTTTTCTTTGGAACGTTAGACATCATTGGCATTCGTGGGAATCTATCTGCAGTCCATTGAGGCAGGAGGCTTAGGAATACGACATCTTTCTGATATACAGTAGGCATATGATTGTCAGCTCTGGTGGAAGTATCATTAATCCTAAACTTTGTGGTTTGAGTATTGCAGGCAAATATATGGACATCGGAATGCAATTTACTCACTTATTTATGATGCAGCAGTTTGGAAACGCTTGTGTAGCGTACATGACTTTATGGAACATAAGTTGGAAAGAACGCAGGATGAATTGAACTGGACCCTCAATACTAATGGTCAATTTTCGCTGAAATCGGTATATCAAGTAATAACTGACCCGATTGCCTCTTTTATTTATTCTCGCTACGTTTGGTGGGTTAACTCTCATCCAGGGATGCATATTTTTCTTTGGCGGCTATGGACAAACGCATTACCACCTATGGATAATTTGAAGCAATGGTTATTGGTTTTTCCCTCACAAAGTGTATTTTGCCATCAAGATTCAGATGTGCAGGATCACATATTTCTACGATGTCCAATGATACATCCTCTATGGCAAGAAATTTCTACTTTGCTTTTGGGTCCAAAGCCACAGAGAAGAACCGTAAAAGGACATCTCATTAGATGGTGGCGCATCTCATCCAAAACATCTGTGACAGGTCAGTTGCATGCGGTGGTTCCATCCGTGGTTGCTTGGGTCATCTGGAAAGAATTCACCTCTATACGTTTTGGCATGGACACTTTTACATATTGGAGTTTGTTTGAGAAAGTTTGATCGCACATCTACACTTGGTGTTCAGCGATGAATGGGAAGCAATTTGCACAAAATATGCCACATATAGTTGCTCTATCATTTTCCCCCACATTGCGCTCAAGACGTCCAAGAATAGTCCGTTGGAAACTCTATCCATCAGAAAAACTAAAACTGAACGTGAATGCAGCAGTAGGAAGATGCAGAGCGGCAGGAGGAGCAGTCCTGCGAAATGAGCATGGTCACTTAGTTTGGGCAATATGTTTTGCATTACCTCCAGTGACTCCATTGCGAGTAGAATTATTGGCCCACACATTAGCTTTGATATATTTTATGCTCGGGACAATGACAGTCTCATCGTTGAAACAGATTGTTGTTCTCTTCTTTCTTCTTTGATGAGTTGGCAACGGTTTGCAGGTACAATGGCTAGGGAGCTGCAGCGTGCAACCATGTTCTTGACACTCAATGGTGCTACTATCCAGTATTGTCCACGAAAAGCCAATACTGCAACCCACACATTATCACAGAATGTATATCGGACAATAGGTTTGCGACTATATACTTCTTTACGTCGCCTTCCTTGTGAAGTTTGCGGGGCGATACTCTTGGATGTCCAAGTTCTGAACTTGTGCTTTTGATAATAATATCCCCAGCAGGTAGGCATGTTTAAATTAGAGGTTGCCTGTGTCCATCAGTGATGCAGGCAACATTGGTGCGTACTTATTCCTTCTTTTTTTACTATTTCTCTTGGTGTTTCAAATATTTAGTATATACTTATATGGATTAATTGTCTCGCTGTTTCACGAGCTCGATGTGTGAAGTTGCTATTCTTGCACTGCTTTGGTTGAATACTCGCGCATGATGATTATATCTTATATTGCCTGTGTTCATGTTGAATACAAGCAATATTGGTATGTATATGATTTGCTCAAAAGTTATTTTGGAAATATTTTTCACAATATACACTCATCATAAATTTGTTTCTAATGCGAGTTGGAGAAAACATATGGGGAGGCATGTTGGACTAATAGCTCATGCAGATTGTAGAAACAGAAGTCTCCCATTTGGGTTGGCGTACATTATTAAAGGGTTGCCTTGGTTCCCTTTGCGCGAAGGTAACGCGGGTACGTAGTCTAATGTAATTGATTCTTTTATTGTTGCTATTATTATCACTTTCTGTCATATGACACTTTTTTGGATTCCTTGAGCTGCAAGGGACTGCTATGACGTCTGAGACCACAGCCACTTCGAACCCTCAAGAAGGACTCTGCAATAGCTGTGACAGTGATTTGTCTTCTTTATCTTCTTTACTTTACCTTAGCAATTATGTAGCTCCTTTCGGTTAAACGTCATATTTATCTCATAATACGACTCATGTTCTTTATTCTTTATCTTGGGAGAGTCTTCCGTTGAAATAGAAACAAAAATGTAACCACGGTATTCCTCTGCCACAAGTGAGGGCAATTTTACATAAATAAAATTCCAGACATTACCACCCGTCCTTCTATAAAAAAGTATATATATAATTTCTTTTCTTTCTCACATATTTTACTTATATATGTGTTTGATATTTATGCCAACTATATTCATATTTGTTTTCAACATCATAATGACTTGTAAAATCTTCATAATGTGCATAAGATATAAAATGATGAAAACAATAGAATAAGGTACATATTTGTTTTCAACATCATAATGACTTGTAAAATCTTCATAATGTGCATAAGATATAAAATGATGAAAACAATAGAATAAGGTACATGGCTACCAAAAATCCTAATTTGGCCAAAAATTATATATATATATATATATATATATAATTTAACCAACACATAAATGATGATTTTTACAGAAAACATATGAACATATGCATAATAATGTCTTGGTACACTTTTCTTAATACGTCATGTACCTTCATTTTCTTGCTTAAAGTTATACATATATTATATCTGTGTGTCCATTTCATTTTATTTATACATATAGTCCATATTCATACCTTTCGCCGTGTATACATAAATACATACATCATCATATTTTCATCACTTATGAACATAGAATTTACATATTCTTGATACAAAAACCTTGAACATACATCATGAATCATCCAACTTTGTTTAAAAATAAATACATATTGGAGCGGAAACTCTCACATTTTTTCTAGGGGCATCATCAACATTGGAGATCTTGGTCGGACATTTGTCTCTCAACAGATGATAGTGGTCTTGGGATCCGCTAGTTGACTATTTTGCAGCAAGCTTATGAATGTAAGAAGTGGTGGTCTTATCAGACTTCTAAGACAGTATGCACATGATTCATGCGGACGAAATGTAGTAGACGGGGCACTTCCACGAGCTTCTTCCATATTCCCCTGACTGGAAGTGTATATGTCGCATTCATGCTTTTTGCCAAGACCATGTGCAAGAGGGTCGGGATGGCCTTCTATGGCGTCCTCATCCGAATGGCCAGTTCTCACTTAAAAGCGCCTATGTAGAGTGTCAACAGCCGCGCATCCCTTTGTGATCTTACAGGTATATCTGATGGCCTGGATTATCACAGTCTTCGAAATTGCTCATGTGAATGTTGCTATCTCGCACACTCCCTCTTCCGGAAAACCTAAGACTTTTTTCAGTGGCGTTTCCAATAATGTGCCTGTTCTGTCATTGTTTCAGCTTTCAGATTGAGCATATTTTTTTACACTGTCCAGCAGTATCCTCCATTTGGACTCGGTATGCACTTCTTCTTGATGTCCCGTCTACACAACATACGACTTTACGTTCTCATCTTCTTAGTTGATGGCTCTGATTTTCATCTCGCTCCATGCATGGTCAGCTTTGTGTGGTGATGCCTCATGCGATATGTTGTAATGTCTAGAAAGAATACATGGGTCTGATGTTTGGAGCTGAGAAATATAGCTCGTGGAGGCTAGAGGAGCGCATTCGTTTGGATATATTTGTTTGGTGTCAGGCGGCATCGGGAAAACCCTTTGCCGCTGCCATCCTAACATTAATTGCAGCGGGTCTATCTCCACCTATACGCATTCATCGGTGTTCCGTGGTCCGGTGGCTAACGCCGCCTTTGCCTTGACTGAAGATTAATGTTGACGCGGCATTAGGTTGTCATCTATGACTCTGGGGGTGCTCTGCTCTTTGCTAGTGCTTTTCCTTTACCATATCTGCCCCCACTCAGACTCGAGCTGCATGCAGCCTTGTATACAGTTATCTTTTATGTGTCTAGGTTCTCAGGCTTTGTGCTGGAAACCAATTGTCTAAAGATATCATCTCTGTTGGCTACTCAATCAGTGACGGGGGATATGGGAGCGGATCAACATTGCTTGCAGTACTTTCTCGAGCTTACTACGTTAACGCTTTGTTACACTCTCCGCTAGACAAACTTGGTGGCGCATTACATGGCCACTCATGTGCTGCATTTATCTTCTGTATCAGAGTTTGTCAGCTTGCGCCAATTTTTGCCAGTTGCTCGTGGCTGTTTACTCACAGACTTGTCCACTCCTCATTTGCGTACTTGATATGGATGGCACTCTGATATGCTATTTTGCCTGTATAATTTTCATGATGCAGGTAGTCCAGATACTTATATCTCATTTTATCCTCTTGTGCTGGTGGTTGTATTCTTATTCACTTTTGTATGCAACTGCTCAATCATCTCTGTGTTTGATTTTTCACAAGGGAGGTGCATATCGTCTGATGCTGAACATCGTTTTGTCTTCCAAAAGGATTGGCATGCTCTCCTTGCTTCTGCCTGCATTTGCTTAAATGCAGGCATATCAGAATATTGCTTTGTTTGTTGCATTACATTAAAGCCTTGGCTTTAATCTGGCCTTTTCTCTCCTTTTTGGATTGGCAAGCGCAAACTCCTAGTGATCACCCATGGGCATGGACTCCACGGCAACTATATCCGACTACATTATGTACTTTTTGGTTTACTCTCGCTATCTCATGTTGGATAAATATGTACTCTTTTTTCTTGGTGCAAGATTTTGTCCACAAGGGTGATTTTGCTTGCCAAAGTTTTAATGAGACATATCATATTCAACATGAACAACGGCCTTTTCCCCTAGCGTTTGCTTGTTCTCTAGCCTGGGATTTACGCTCGGGTAGTTGTTCCGTTGTATTGTATTGGCTAATTCTTTTTAACTTTGTGAGTTGTATGATTTGTACATTTGGCTTTCCTCCGCCTTAAGTGAGGCTGTTTATGATAAAAACCGGGAGGACATCCATTGAAATGCCTATTGTTCTTATATAGGTCCCATTTCCTGGCCTTCCTATTCATTTTCATCGCAAAGATGCGCTCTTAAACATTGCAAAAATGCTTGGAACTCCTCTTAAGCTTGATGCGACGACAACAACAATAACTCGCCCCTTTGTGGCACATATATGCGTGGAACTGGATGTATCTAAGGAATTGCCAAAGCGTGTGCACATACAGACATCCACAAGAATCGTCACCCAATCGGTGGAATATGAGGATCTTCCTTCGTATTGTGCAGATTGCTATAGGTTAGGTCATATCACTGTTGACTGTAGGAAAACCACTGAAATTAATGATGAGAAACAACTTCGGCGCCCTGCAGTATTGGAAGCAGAAAAGCGTCTAGTAGAACAACGAAAAAGACAACGTTGGACTCCAAAAAAGAATCCACCGCAGCCAGATCCGCCGCATCCAGTTTTGCCTGAGGATACGCTTTCAGCTTCTCCGGTTGCATTGATCTCAGGAGAGGTCCTAGTCCCCAGGCTTTCACAGCAACCTCCATCTCCTGATCTTCGGATAACTAAGGGATTCGTAGATGTTCAGAAGTTATCATGGTTATGTGGAATTGATGACTGTCTGGTTGGGGACATTTCAAGGCATGCTGATTCCTCCACTCATTCTGATAATGAGATGCATCTCCAGGTAGCAAGTAAATCGCACAAATGAGGAGGATAGTGAAAATGATCCCTATAAAGGTATTGCTAGTTTATTTGAAGCCAATACATTAGAGTCCAGTCCGCAAGGGGCCATAATTCAAATTGCACAGCCAAGTGAGGTCCCTAATATTTTACGTCAGCCGCCGCGTCCTCTTTCACCACGACTTACTAGGTTACGTGCGGCTTCCCTCACTAACTCTTTTGATGCATTATCTTAATGAAGATAATTATATGGAATGTACAAGGTATAAGGACCTCGCTTCATAGGCTGCATGCAATTGTCAGACGACATCAACTACCTATTTTAGTTGTAATTAAGCCAAAGCTTCGTTCTTCCACGTTATTATCATATCAATTGCAATTAGGTTTTTCTAAATCTTTGTCAGCATGTAATGACCATATTTGGTTTTTTTTGGAAAGAGTCAATTGTGGAGCAAGAGGATACTCGGATTGGGAAACAAAATGTATCCATTAAATATCGATGGCTGGCCACGGATGAGCGGTTTTGGCTCACAACGGTATATGCTGATCATACAGTAATTTCTCGACGTTTATTATGGGCAGACCTACAATCTTTTCATGATTCGTTGCAAAGCCCATGGTTGGTTGGTGGAGATTTTAATACATTTCGTTTGCTAGAGGAGCATTGGGGCCATCTTCTCCCAATTTGAATTCTTTGCAGGACTTTAATGACTGTGTTCAAGCCTGTGATTTATAGGAAATATCTTTTGAAGGATCACTATTTATTTGGTGTGATGGTCGTGGTTTGGTTCGTGTATGGCGTCGCCTAGATAGATTTTTCTGTTCCTCGTCATTTTTGGATATCTTCCCAATTGCACAGGTACAACATCTTTCAAGGGCCACATCAGATCATGCGCCTTTATTTTTGACGTGTGATTCAGCCATGCAACGGGGTAGGGCTGATTTTAGATACCTTGATGTTTGGGCTGCGCACCCTGATTTTGATGATTTTGTAAGGAGTACTTGGGCATCTTTTCCCACAGTGGGAGGGATGTTGGGATTATTTAATAAGCTGCGCCACATAAGAAAAGAGTTACAACGATGGAATAAGGAGGTTTTTGGAAATATATTTGATTCGGTAACACAGGCTGGGATGCATGCACTTCGTTGCGAAAAGGAGTTTGATTTAAGCCCTAATGAAACTACACGTTAATCGTATAATCATAGTATTGCTCAACTGCAACTAGCTCAGAAACGCGCATTCCTGTATTGGAAGCAGAAAGCTAATGTTAGGTGGCTCAAAGATGGGGATGCAAACACAATGTTTTATCATAACATAGTGAAGGAGAAAAGACGTA
Organism: Eustoma russellianum; assembly: GCA_036186865.1. Classification (NCBI taxonomy): domain Eukaryota; kingdom Viridiplantae; phylum Streptophyta; class Magnoliopsida; order Gentianales; family Gentianaceae; genus Eustoma; species Eustoma russellianum. The sequence goes on from AP025052.1 coordinate 9,051,645, forward strand.
AACAAGCTATTCTGCAAATACAGAAACCAGATGGGGTAGAATGCTTACTGCCGGCGGATATACAAGATGATGCAGTCCGTTATTTTTTTGAGTTATTTGCCAAAGAACCAGTGATGGATAGTGATAGCATTTTGACACACATCCCTACATTAGTGATGGAGGAGGATAATACAATTCTTCAAGAAATTCCATTGGAGGCAGAGAATAAGCAGGCGGTGTGGGATTTGAGCCCAACTAGTGCAGTTGGCCCGATGGTTATCCAGGCTCATTTTACAGAAGGTTTTGGCATATCATTTCCTCTAATGTTATCAAGGCTGTGCAAGAGTTTTATTTGGGTGTTCAAGTGCCCTTTCAGATGGCGACATCCACGATTGTATTAATACCCAAGGTTCCCAATCCGCAGATAGTTGCGGACTTCAGACCTATTTGTCTCACAAATTTTATCTCAAAGGTCATAACGAGGTTGCTTTCTACTTGAGTGGGACAACTACTGCCGAAGATCATTTCACCGGAGCAGGCAGGATTTATGCAAGGGCGAGGCATTACAGAGCAAATACTTCTTGCTCAATAAATGGTTCATGTGTTGAACAAGCATCCGCAGGGACGCCATTTGATGATTAAGCTAGACATGGCTAAAGCTTTTGATAGAGTCAGCTGGCGTTATCTTGACATGTTATTGCGTTGCATTGGATTTCATCAGCGCTTAGTCCGAATTATGATAAACAACTTGAGATCCACTCGATGTTCTATTCTTATTAATGGCAGCCACACAAATTTTTTCACTGTGGGGAGAGGTGTGAAACAAGGAGAGCCTCTTTCTCCTTTATTGTTTATCATGTCATCAGAAGGATTCTCCAGAGGTTTAAAAGCATTGATAGCTGCAGAGGACATTCAATGTTTTACTACGGGACGTGTACCTTGCGTTTCACATTTAGGGTTTGCTGATAATCTTTTGATTTTTCTAAATGGAAGTAGCAGAAATTTGACCAAATTTCATTCCTTCTTGACATCATATCAACAAGCATCAGGAAAATTGGTGAATTATAATAAAAGTCAAATTGTGGTTGGCAGTGGTGTCTCTGGCTCTAACGTTGCATCCATTTTAGGCATGCGTCTCGCATCCTTACCCATCAAGTATCTTGGATCTTTTTTGTATAAAGGTATCAATCGCGCAAGATATTCTACCTCTCTTATAAATCATTTTGAAGCAAAGTTAAATTCTTGGTCCAACAAGCTGTTATTAATGGCGGGAATATTAGTGTTATTGAAACATGTTTTAGGTTCCATGCCTATACATATTATAGCAAGTTCGCGATTGCCGAAGGGAGTAGTGGATATTCTTACCCGCAAGATGGCAGCTTTCCTTTGGAAAGACTGCTATCAATGGCGTTCTTGGTCCTCCATCAGCCGGCCATTACTTGAAGGAGGTTTAGGTATTCGTCATATATTAGATGTACAGAAGGCATATGATGGTCAATTATGGTGGCAGTATCATCATTCAAACACTTTGTGGGCTGATTTTAGTAGACGTAAATATGGTAATCGTACTTTCCTTTACTCTCATATTTACGATTCTCCAACTTGGAAGCGTGTCTGTGCCATTGCTGCTTTTATGGCGGAACATACTTCATGGTGTGGAACGTCCTTTCAATGGTTGCAGGATTCCAATGGCCAATTTTCCATTAAATCAGCTTATGCCACTATCGCTACATCAGCTTCTCCAGCATAGAGTGTGTTTCGGTTTGTTTAGTGGAAGAGCTTGCAGCCAAGTGCAAGAATTTTTTTATGGAGGCTGTGGACCAACTCTTTGCCTATGGTAAATAATATGCAGGCTTGGATTACAATTTTTCCTTCACAATGTGCTTTTTGCAGAATATCTTCACATGATCAAGATCATGTGTTTTTGCATTGCACGAAGATAAAGCCTATTTGGATCGAAATATCCAATGTATTTTTGGGACCACTTCCTGTTAGTAATATAATTAAAGCACATTTGTATCGTTGGTGGCGCAGCTTATCCCAGTTGACCATGATCGGGCAGTTGCGTCTGGTTGTTCCTTCAGTGGTATCGTGTGTTATTTGGAATGAATACGCAGCAGTGCGATATCGTACAGATGCATTTGCTTCCCAATGGTTGTTAATGTAAATATATACATGGTGTGCATCGGTAAATGGTAAAAAGTTTGCCTCAAATCTCCCTCACTTAGTCTCCCTTCGCTTCTTTCCACCTTTGCGTTCTAGGCGGATAAGAATAGTACGTTGGGTGCTGCCTCCCACAGGCAAGATGAAGCTCAATGTGGATGCAACGGTGGGAAAATATTCGGCAGTGGGTGGCGCAATACTTTGATCGGATCAGGGTCTCTTGGTTTCGACCATATCATTTGCATTTCCTATGGTAAGTCCGCTGCGGGCGGAATTGATGACGTTGATGTTAGCTGTGGCTTACTATGCGAGGGATCATAGCCAACTTATTGTAGAGACGGATTGCCAACTTCTTCTTTCAATGTTGGCCGACACACGTTCTTACACAGGCGCACTGGGGGATGATGTTCAGCATACAACATCATTTTTATCTCTCAACCATTCCATTATACAATATTGTCCCAGAGAGGCAAATACAGCTGTTCATCGACTTGCACGATATGGTTGTAGAGAGGTCAGCCTAACACGCTATGACGACCTTCGAGAGCTTCCTTGTGAAGTTCGGGGGCCATACGAATAGATTTTCAGCTTCCTGCATTGCGTATTTGATGATGTCTCACATTGTGTTGGCTTTGTTCACATTCTGTTGCCTGTGGTCTTTATTAGCCCAGGCAACGATGGTATGCAGTTTTATTTTTCTTGGTCTATTCCTCAACTTATTTGTTTGGCATGCTAGGTCATTTTCAATCTTGGTTTTTTTATGACTTTCGCTTTGGTGTTTACATTGCGATGTCGGCTGGCTGAGGGACGCATAATACTGAGGCAGCGTCATTTATCTGGTGAGCTCAATGGGATAAGGCATCCGTTCTTGTGGTCACCTTAGTTCTGGGAGAATCAAGGTGACATGGGTACGTGTTTCCACCATTCTTTTGTGCGGATTTCTAATACATCGCAGATGGTAATCCTTTCATTTTTGTTTTGTTCTGAGGCACAATATATTGGACATCTCTCACTATGGGTAGACGGCTATTTCCATACGGATACGCATCATCACCTGCTGAGCTCAATGGAGTCTCGAGTTTCATGCAAATTTCTTTCGTGTTTTCATTTTCATGTATGTGGTCCCTATTCCAGTTGTATAAATATGTACGCTTTTTCCTTCGCCAAGGTTTTATCCAAAAGGGTGGTTTTACTTGGCAATGTTTTAATGCGGCATATCATATACGATTGGCGGCTGGCAATCATTAGCTTTCTAGTCAATTTATTCTCTTACGACGACTATGTAATATGGTATTTCTCTGCCATAAGTGAGGTCTCACTTCAATAAAAATGTTTTTTTTATAATATACATATATATATATATATATATATATATATATATATATATATATACGTGTGTGTGTGTGTGTGAAAAATGTTGCCTTCCTCCCTCGCGTTCGATCTTCGATGGCTGGCGGCATAGCCGCCGTCATCCGCATCACCTTTCCGCCGCCTGCTGCAGATTCACCTCCTCTCCCTCTCCCCTATTTTTTTTGCAACCAATCATCTTCTCCAAATTCTATCCTCATGGCAGATCAACCCTCCACTGTCGGTCCAACGGCGCAATCGGTTTCGACGGCACCACGTTCGTTTGCTTCGCTGTTCACATCAACACCATCAACCATTCAGCCGAAACCAGTCCAAAAATTTAGGGACAGCCCAATGATTACTTTTACTGACGAGGAAATTTAGTCGTTAGCCTCTCCGTATCGATTCACATTGGTCGGAACGTTTTGGTATAGAAGGCCGCCACTGGCAACGATCCGATCAACTATTGATCGCATCAGATTTATAGGATCTAAAGGTCAGCCTTTTGGATCCCACTCACATTCTTCTCCACTTTGATCATGAGCAGGATTATATCCGATGTTTTTCACGAAGAAGTTGGATGATCTCCGGAAAGCATATGAGAATCACCAAGTGGACTTCAGATTTTAATCCCACGATAGAAGTACAGATCGTTCCTATTTGGGTGTCATTCACCGGTCTTCCCATTCATCTGCATCGTAAAGATGCACTCTTTCAAGTGGCGGCTATGCTGGGAGATTCGCTGAAACAGGATGCCGCCACCGCCACTATAAACCGCCCTTCGGTGGCATGCGTATGCATTGCATTAGATGTCTCAAAAGAATTGCCTCAACGAGTATTCATTCAGACATCAACTAGATTGATCATGCAGAATGTTGAATACGAGGATCTGCCATCATACTGCACAGGTTGTTATCGACTAGGGCATGCTGCGTCGGATTGTGGAACACATAATGCCAATCCAAAGCCGGTTATCGAAAAAATCACTCCGCATATGGAAAAACCGAATTCAAAGCCAACTGACAAAACAAAAAAACAACGCTAGACACAAAAAAAAGTGGGGTCATCGATCGCTGAACATCATACTGAGAATATTGTGCCCCATGCAGACTCAATAAATCCACCCTCACCAGATATGGTAGCAGTTCATGAGGTAACAGACATACAAGACCTCTCAAGATTAAAAGGTATTGATGATTGTATGTTGGGAGATCTCCCAGAGTCAACAGTGTTTGTTTCCCACTCAGACAATGAATTAGAAATTCCATTAGATGTTAATCAATTGGATGTGCAGTATAAGGGTTACTATGACAATATTGCAAACATAATTGAAGCCATGTATGTTGACGCACACTCCTGAGAAAATGCGACCGTGGATGCCACAGACCCATGGCCCAGTCAGGGACCAAATATCTTAAGGCGCAATCAAGCGATACCCTCCTCTCCTCGCCTAACTAGGTTACATGCAGCGCATCTCTCAAACTATTTTCATGTACTATCTCAATGAAGATACTATTGTGGAATGTCCGTGGTATCCGTACTTCGCTTACTCGTGTATTGTCATTGGTTCGAAAGCATAATCTACATATTTTAATAGTCATTGAGCAAAAACTTAGAGCTTCAACATTACTATCATATCAATTACAATTGGGTTTTTCAAAAGCTATGTCAGTTTTTTATGAACAAATATGGTTTTTTCGGAAAGAATCAATCTTGACTTTGGAAGAGGATCAGGCTGGTCATCAGAATCATTCTATCAAGTATCGTTGGTTACAATCCGGAGACTGTTTTTGGTTGACAGCTGTATATGGACGCCATTCGATATTAGAGAGGCGTATCTTGTGGGAAGATCTGAAACAATTTCACACAGGCGTTACAGTGCCATGGCTAATTGGAGGTGATTTTAACACATTTCGCACGCTAGACGAGCATCGTGGTAAGGCGCAATCATCATTACGCACGTTACAAGACTTCAACGACTTTGTTCAGCACTGTGATTTGCATGAAGTCTCTTTTCAAGATTCATTATTCACTTGGTTAGATGGCTAAGGTCTAGGCCGCGTATGGTGTTGACTGGATCGTTTTTTGTGCTCTGTGTATTTCTCTGATATATTTCCCATCTCACAAGTTCAGCATCTCTCAAGGGCTACATCTGATCAGGCCTCGCTATATCTCACATGTGATACGGATGGCCCTAGAAGTCTAGCAGCTTTTCGATATCTAGACCTTTGGACAACACACCCGGACTTTGATGCTTTTGTTATGCATCGTTGGCAATCATTTCCTACAGTTGGTGGAATGTGGGGATTTCACAATAAGCAGTCTCGTCTTTGAAAAGATTTAAGGAAATGGAATAAAGAGGTATTTGGGAACATCTTCGATGCAGTGTCCCAGGCAGAAACAAATTGCTCAAAGTCATGCTTTTCTATTTTGGAAACAGAAAGCAAATGTTAAGTGGTTTACAGAAGGAGATGCCAATACTTCTTTCTTCCATCAAACAGTGAAAGAAAAGCGTCGCAGGCAACACATATCTAGAATTTCGAAGCCTGATGGAACTGAGTGCGATCAAGCGGTTGATATAGAAGCCAAAGCTATTCGCTACTTTTCGCATCTATTTGCAGAAGAGCCAGTGGTAGATTGTGAATCTATTCTGCAGTATATACCATCATTGATAACACCAGAGGAAATAAGTATGCTACAGGAGCTGCCCACACTAGCAGAGATCAAGGAATCGGTTTGGGATCTTAGCCCCACAAGCGCTGCAGGACCTGATTGATACCTGAGATCGTTCTATAGGAGATTCTGGCATTTGATACAGCATGACGTCCTCAAAGCAGTACAAGAATTTATTTGGGCATCCAGATGCCAAAGCCGGTAGCGTCGGCCACCATCATCCTCATACCAAAGGTTGCTAATACTCAAACTTTTGTGGATTACCGTCCCATCTGTCTAACCAAATTTATCTCCAAGGTAATTCCAAGATTGTTTGGATCTAGACTGGGAAAGCTGCTGCCTAAGCTTATCTCGTCAGAATAGGCAGGCTTTATGAAAGGTCGTGGCATCACAGAGCAAGTATTATTGGCGCAAGAAATGGTACACGTTATGGACAAACACACAAAAGAGGAGGACAGGTCATTATTAGACTTGATATGGCCAAGGCATTTGATCGGGTAAGTTGGAGATACCTTGACTTACTGTTGCAATGGCTATGAATGGATATTCGCCTAGCATGCATCTTAATCAATAATTTGCGTGCCACACGCTGCTCTATCCTTCAAAGCAATAAACCGACGCGATCCTTTTCCATTGGTCGAGGGGTGAAATTGGGTGATCCGTTATCGCCAATATTATTTATATTAGCATCAGAAGGGTTCTCAAGAGGGCTTAACCACTCAATGAGGACGGGTGCTATCAGAGGATTTAAGGCCGGATGCGTACCATGTGTGTCGCACTTGGGTTTTGCTGATGACTTGTTAGTCTTTTTAAATGGATCAGCTCTCAACTTGGGTAGATTCCGCCAATTCTTGGAAACATATCAGAATGGTTCTGGCCAACTGGTAAACTATAATAAGAGCCAATTTGTGGCGAGTCTAGGCGTTTCAGTTAGTACTTCATTGGAAACTTTGGGCATGCGATCATCATCATTGCCCATTAAGTATCTTGGGTCATATTTGTACAAGGGAATCAACAAAGCCAGACATTGTTCTCCTCTTATCAATCACTTTGAGACTAAATTGTCTGCTTGGTCGACCAAACTACTCTCGGTAGCGGGTAAGATCATACTCATCAAACACGTGCTCAATATGATACCCACGTATCTCATTGCCATCTCTCGCCTTCTAAAAGGTGTGATTAATATTTTAAATCGTAAAATGACATCTTTTCTTTGGAAAGGTAGACATCATTGGCAGTCTTGGCACTCAATCTGTCGCGCGATTGAAGCAGGAGGACTAGGTAATCGCAATCTCTCATATGTTCAAAAATCTTATGACTGTCAATTCTGGTGGAAATACTTCCACTCAAATACACTATGGTCCAAATTCTGTATGCACAAATATGGACAGCGATCCTCTATATATTCTCACATTTATGATTTGTCGACGTGGAAAAGATTGTGTAGCATTCACGATTTTGTGCAGAGGAATACTCGCCGGACGCATGACATAATTCATTGGATGCCGGATGATAATGGTCAGTTTTCCATATGATCGGCCTATTCATTAATCCCGGCAAATGGCCTCTCCCTGGTTGAAACGGGCTATATCTGGTGGAAAGATTCTCATCCAGGTCAAAAAATATTCCTATGGCGGCTTTGGAATCGCTCTCTCCCCATGGTTAATAATCTTCGTTGCTGTTTGACGTCATACCCATCGCAATGTGTTTTTTGCTGTCAGGATAGTGATGATCAAGATCATGTATTTCTCCAATGCTCAAAAATTCGACCACCTTGGATGGAAATGGCATCTATTTTTTCTGGGCCAATGCCATCGTCTCGTACAATTAAAGCTCACCTACTTCGTTGGTGGCAAACAGCCAATCAGAAGTCAATGATGGGTCAGCTTATGGCAATGGTGCCTTCAGTTGTTGCTTGGGAATTACGGAAAGCATATGCAGCTAGCAGGTTCGGTGAAGAGCAATTCAATTATGATCTGTTATTGACTAAGATCAAGGGGTCTATACACACAAGATGTTCCGCTATGAATGGGAAAAAATTTGCAACCTCCATTCCTCACCTAGTAGACCTTCATTTTTCTCCAATATTGTGCGCGAAACGGCTGAAAATTATCCGTTTGCAACTTCCACCGTCGGGCAAACTGAAGTTAAATGTTGATGCCGCCGTAGGACAAAAGCTAGCCACAGGCGATGCGGTCCTGAGAACAGATCAAGGCCACTTTCTTTCGGCAATATGTTTTTCACTGCCACAGGTTGGGCCTCTAAGGGCAGAATTACATGTCATGACATTTGCATTGATTCATTATGCACAAGAGCATGACAACATTATATTGGAAACGGATTGCCAATCGATGATCACCTTGCTGGTTGAAACTTGGCAACTAACAGGCTGGTTGGCAGCGGATATTCAGTGGGCACGACAATTCCTGAGTCTAACCAATTCAAGACTATGTATTGTTCTCGTGAAGCCAATACCGCTGCTCATTGGCTAGCACGATATGGTTACAGAACATCGGGGCTGCAACGATACCAGTCTCTTCATGAACTACTGTGTGAAGTTCGTGGAGCTTTACTCACAGATTTTCATCTGCCTGCTTTCCGAGGTTGAACATGTCTCACATTGTGTTGGCGCTACGTCACTTTCGTTGCCGGTGTCCTCGTACACAGGCAACACTGGTGCGTTTACTGTTAATAAGCTCTCAAATTATGCATGCGAAAATTCGAAATATGTCTTCACATGCATATATTTGTCTGACTATTGTGTTGACCATGACATGGCAGACGCTGCTGAAATCAAAAACCCCCAGGGAACGCAATTGCTTATCAGATACATTCCACCAGCATGTTTATCTAATATCCAGTGGCGTACTACAGCTGATGTCGCCTTGGTTTGCCCTGAGCTAAGGCGACTTGGGTATGGCTTCAGTTCGAATGTTTACTCTACTATATATTATCATTGACTTTCTAATGTCCACTTCTTTTCTTTTGCCGAGGTGCGTGTTAAACTGGCTTCAACACATTCACAGCGCTGGTCTCAAGCAGCTTCCGGATCTCCACATAGAGAACGACCAGCCTACGTTATCCACCAAAGAGGAAGATCACAACTATATTCATTTTTCTTTAGCTTTGGCCTTATTACCAGCCGTATAAATATGTATGCTTTTTCCTTTGCCAATGTTTTATCCACAAGGGTGGTTTTACTTGGAAAGGTTTTAATGTGGTATATCATGTACGACTGGAGATTAGCCATCATTAGCTCGCTGTTTCATTTATTTTCATACAATGACGTTTGTAATATGGTTTCCCTCTGTCATAAGTGAGGTTTATTCAATAAAATTACAGCTTTTTCAATATATATATATATATATATATATATATATATTTATATATTTCGGCCAAAGGACATTATTGGCATATAAATACATATACACAGTTTATTTATATTTTTGGTACAAGGAATAAATAGCTTTGCACATATTTATGGATATAAAGAGGTATAAAATAAAGTATGATAGCAACACATATTATACAAAATATGGAAGTATATAGGAATGTATGCTAAATCAAGGTTTTTTACCCCTTTTAGATGGATATTTTAAGAATGCTGGATGGATGAATTTGTACAAAAATAGGGCTTTTTGGCCGAGTTCTGGAGGAAGGAAAAAAGATGGAAATTTCATGGTTTAAGTTACAGTTTAAGTGGATACGTAATGAACTTTAAGGATATGATGATATGAGAAGTATTGGACTATTTATACATGTTATATGGAGTAAAAATGGAGGCATTTGCATACATGTTGCATTACACGAATTATTTTCAACAGTTTATGGCCTCGGTGTTATTTTACTGTGTGCAGACAGTTTATGACATCTGTTTGATTCTTACTGTGTATGGACAGTTCATGGCACCGGTGTGATTTTACTGTGTGCGGACAGTTTATGACATTGGTTTGATTTTATTATGTATAGACAGTTTATGATATGGGTTTGATTTTTACTTTGTATGGATAGTTCATGGCATCAACATGATTTTACTGTGTGTGGACATGTTTATGGAAAATGGATATGGATATTATGTTTTATTGTTCATCATTATAGAATTTTATAGCATCGTTTTATGACATCGTATCGTAAGAATATCGCATTTACATGACTAGTATAAGGACTTGATGGACTTATATGATGAGACTAAGTATGATAACATCTTAGACTTGGATTGAGAATCTAAGTATTGATCTATTTGATAGGCACGTTTTCTAGAGAGGTGATCGTATAGAATGCTACTTGATAGAGACATACGTGTAACATGTTCTTTATTTCTCTTTATATTATACACTTTATTTATTAAGTTGGAGACACGATCTATTACATTCTTATTTACGCAGTATTATTTTCTTACCTCGTCTCCGCATGCATGATCCACATGATGTATCTACTCGGACTACTTGCTCGACAATTATGTTTATTGCTCATACTTGCCTTATCACTTTACAGATAATAAGTAACACTATACAGGCTTGTTGAGGACAAGCCAGATAGATCACCGATAGCGATGAAGTGTGCTGAGAGATTATATTGAAGATGATAGCCATTGGAGTACAATGCATTCAAAGAGTTTCAGGATTGTAGTATATAATGCTTTGTATAGAGTTGTTATGTAAAATAATGCATGTTGATTGCATTTTGTTTATGTTATGTTGCTTCTGCTTATCAATTCATTACTCATGTTGATATGCACATGTATAGTATCAATGCCTTGTACTTCTCGTAGCAGAGTACGATGGATGTGCCGAGCCGAAACCCTAGTTTTGGGTGGGCCGCTACACTTGACCCCCTTCTAACCCACGGTTTTCATGTCCAAGTAGGGAAGATGTTGTATTTATTGTTCTTGATGTGTGTATGAGATGGAGAGAAGAAATTTTCCTCCTTGTTCACCTCGTGTAACCTCACTGACATGTGTAAAACATGGAGGTTGGAAGACTTTGTTTTTCTTTGATTGGAGAGGAAAGAGAAGTGACCTTGAGGATGGAAGTTTATTAAGTAGGAAATGAGAAGAAAAAGAGGGTTTTTCTCTTGGTTGTTCTTGCTCTAATTTCGGCCATGGAGGGGAAGAAAGGAGTTTGGAGGACTTGTTTCTTGCTTTGGAGGGGAAAGAAGATGTGTAGGAGGATGAAAATGTGTTAAGTGTGGTATTTGAAGAAAGAGAGAGTTGTTTCTCTTCTATGGGGTGGGGGACGGTTGAAGTAAGAAAAGAGAGGGGAGGAAGAAATGTTGAAGACTTGAAAAGAGTTGGACAGAATTTGATAGTTGCTTTGCTTGAAAGTGTAAGAAAAGTGGAGTGTAGGATATAAAATGAGTTAAAGATAGAAAAGAATTGAGAGAGAGGGGGGATTGTTAGGAGCTTTAAAAAGATGGAAAAGAAGACCGTTATGGAGAGTTGGAAGAAGTTGGAAGGGGATTTGATGTTTGAAGAAAGTTGGAAGAAAGAATGATTGTGATTGAAGGTGTAAGAAGGTGGAGTAGGAAGCAAAATATTTCTTCCCTCTTTGACCATAGGGTGGACAATGAAGAAACAAAACGCAATTTTTCTTATTTCTTAGCAATTCATACATATATACAAACTGTTACGACTCGCACCCTCGCACTGTTAGTAAATGAGAACAAAGGATATAACGATAGGATTAGGATGTGACCGTTGTGCTGTGCTAAGCGGTGTAGATAAATTTTTTTTAAAAGTGTACTAAAATAAAGGAGTAAGACTAGGTAAAATCATAACTTAGGCATATTAATTAAGTAGGGATATGAGTAAGACACAAGTTTTCATTCACATCTAATTATATGAAAAAGGTAAGTTGAACATAAGAATGAGGTGGATAATTTTTGTTCCATTCTACCCCACTTCACAACCCCATGGCCGTCCCCCTAGTTTGCCTAAGTTGGGAATATTTTATGTTATAATCTTTCTTCCATTACCACTAATTACTTTAGAAAATTTTAGGAAGATTACAAATATACACTCTCTACCATTCTCCCACTAAGTCTCATATTCTTCCCAAAATAACCTCACTTAAACCCCCTCCCACCTTGACCGCCACCCTCACTCCACGTGGAAGACAAGTTGCCTTCATTTTTCTTCCACAACTTCACCCCTTTAAAAATTCCATTTCTTTCCACCACTCAAGTTACATGAAACCTCACTTTTCTTACATCATTCAACCTCTAACCAACCATATTTTATGCAATCTTCCACTATATTCCATTCTTGTAAGTTCAAGGCAAGTCATGTCCCCCACCACTTGTATGACCACTCACTCCCTCTCATGTATAGGCCATGTTGCCTTTGTTTTATCACCCCAGGTATAGCTATGATTTTCCAATTGGTAAAAATATGTAATGGCCATCAACAGAAATTTTAGTAACAATAAAATTATGTTGTGATTGAAAGTTTATTTATTTAAATAACCCTTTATAAAATATTATAGAAGAAATAATAATAATAACAAAATAAACAGCATTACGGCATCCTTAGTGAGGGAAAAATGACCAAATTGTCATCAGGGTGACTGACCTCTTTTCCCTCCAAAGGCCTCAAAATATCTTCAAAAATCTAGAATTCTCCTTAGACAAAAAGCTTACACAAGCCACTTAAGTTATTACACTCTTTCCATGCATGCAAAAAAGTGTCATCACTGTGTCCTCCACCCTCCATTAAATCCGGCCATTTCCCCTCCCTTGAAGGCTAGGAAAATTCAAGACTACTCCTAAAGCATCCAACCATCTTTCTAATACTTCCTACCTCTTCAACTACCATTCACCACCACACCAAGCCCCAAGTTTTTGGCCATTAGAGGAAGTGCAAGCTGTCTCAAGACTATGACACTAATTCCAATCCTCCTTAGATATGTCAACCAATTATAGTTAGATCTTATGTCCCCTTAAGATTTGTATCAAGTCTAACTCACCCCTTGTAACCCTCCAAGCTTCTCAATTTTTGGCCATAGAGGAGCACCAAGGGACAACTCAACCGAGCCATTTCAAGAACCATCCATCATCATCTAAGGTAAGCACCTAACCTCTTGATGTAATCTTGTTTCTCCAAGGTTTAAAACTTAGTTGAATCATTTTCTCCTCCCTACCCCTCTAATTCCGAGGCCACTATCACCATAGGGGGATTCTCAAAATCATAAGGTAAAGGAGCTTCTAGGAGGCTTTGATCATCAAGCAACTCCAATAGGTAAGGATTTTACAACTCTAAGTCCTATCTCCTTCCTCTAAGGTTCTTATTCACCCCTTCCTATGCATAAAAACTGTTTGCTCCAAATAGGTAGAAGAGGGCGGTTCTCAAAGCTGTAAAGGAGACCAAGTGCTTAAAGATTTCAACTTTGTACAGTAAAGGCAAGTCTCCTTTCTAGAGACATTGAAGAGCCATGAATATGAGATTTTAGCATGTTTAAGACTCTAATCAAGCTTGCATTGAACTCATCTCCCATAGACATAATGCTGGAAAATTTCGGCCTAGTCATCTTAATGAGTATTATGATACATGTGAATGAACATAGGGTGATGTTCTAGTGTTTAGACTAAAGGCTATCATTATGAGGTAAAATAAAGTAGGAACCAAAGGACTCCCCTACCATAACCCACGGTTTTGGAACAACCGTGAAGTATAGTTTGTCTGACCACCGCTAAGCCACTAGAATGACTAAAGTAGTATTAGGATGATTAAGTAACTTGATTAATGAAAGAGTAGGAGCTGTTTTTGTATGTCTTTATTCTTGATTATGAATAACCAGGAGAGTACTTTATATCTATGAAGACACGTTTAGAAAGTCTCTAAGTAAATGTAAAGTATTTGGAAAATTGACACATGATAAAAGATGAAAAGAAGGCACTTAGGGGGTACAACCCCCCCCCTAATCCTCTTGGCCTTGATGAGGAAAGTTAAAGAAATAATGAGTTAAATTATTATGCCTTTTAAGGTGTCTTAAAGACCATTATGATGCTAGCATTTCATTTAAAATAAAGGACAAGAGGCTGTTTTAACTCATGACTAAGTTCTCTAAGTTTTAATAACCACAAGCTATTTATTATGTTAGGATAGTCACATATGTGGGGCTGTTTTGTATGCTTTATTACATGTGGCCTATTTGTGCAATTTCTAACACTTGGTTATGTCCATTGAAGCTAAGGAACATGTTCTTGAAGGTGTAGCCACTAGAAGTGGATAGAAGGCTCATGGGGAAGCTTAAAATCACTAAAAGCATAGTGGTGATTTCGTTGGTTCACCATGAGAAATTGTTGAGATATGGCCAAATGTATACATGAGTAAAATGGTAAAAGATAAAGTTAAGAGCTGTCTAAAATCGAACATTAGAATGTTTAGTTGCTGTTGGGAGTAAATGGGAGCGCACAAGCCAAATTAGGGTGCCACAAAGGCATAGAAACCGAAACAGGGGCTGTTTTGGCATTTTGGTGCAAACCGTCCGATTTGGACCTCTAAACATGAATTACTCATGTTTAAATAATAAGATATTTAAATGAACCAATTTACAAGGGGTTTTGGTAAAATGAACCTGTTTAGGGGTCAAAACGGGAAGTAAAATGTTACAACATAATGCAGAAATTTTCAGCTTCGCGAAATAAGTAAGTCATGAATCGTAATCGTTATAAGAATGACCTCAAGGACGTTTGGATCATTGAAGACTCATCACATATTGCATTCTGCATCATGTGCATGTCATGTCAACTTTGAGCGGGTAAAGTTTTGTTTTGAAAGAAAATTAAAACAATTTTAAAAACTCGTATCGAACGACTTGTCTTTATGTTTTATTCCGGTATATGTTCTGTTATGGACTCGATATCAATGTATATATTCTGTTTTGGACCCATATGAGGTATTATTTGTTCTAGACCCGAGCATAAAATCCTATTATGGTAGCCGGGGTATTGTTCTGTTCTGAACTCATATGGGGTATTATACTGTTCTGGACCTGATACAGAGGTATTTTCTGGACCCGTACGTAACATCCTCAGTAGGCTAGGAGGTAGATGTGGTACTATTCTGTTTTGTACGGAATCACTCGTAGTAGATGGTCGGTCTATACGGAGAAAGTAAAGGCCATGGCTTAAGGTTCTGTTCTGTTATGTTCTATTTCGTTCTGTTCCATCCTATTCCTTTATGTTCTGTCTTGCATCACTTTGTCTTGTTCCGCACTGAATCTCATTTGTATGACATCATTTCCCATGTAAAATTCAACAAGACTGCAACAAATATTGAGAGATTTACATATGGGAAAGTGTAACAGTAAGTTAAGATATCAAGCGAAACCAATAAAGGATTGATTCAATAGGTAAGTAATTATGTCTAAATCACATTACTGTATTGCTAGAATTTCTTATTTATCATTCTGATGTGTTTTAGTAGAATAGAGGGTTACTTGCTGGGTGATTTATCACTCACTCCTTATTTATCTTTTTTCTGAGCCACAGGAGCCTGAGATAGAGTATGTTGAGGACAAGCCGTAGATGCCTTCACTGTGAGAGATGCTGGCAGCTAGAATTGATAGCGATTTCTGTCTTGAGGACTATTTTGGAGTATTTTGGGACTATGTTTTCATGATTTGTACTATGTATGATGCTATGGCACTAAATGTATAATGTTTTAATTTTGCTTATTTATCGCCACTGTTTGATGTTTCCATCAGTAATCCATGACATAATCCTGGACTTGTATTGGACTTGCATCGACGCCTTATACTTTCCTTAGTAAAGTACGACGAGTGCACCGTACAAGGGCACAGTCCAGGTGCGAGGCGCTACAGTCTTCCTTCCTACTTCTCTTCCACTTTTCATTTCTCACACACTCCATTTCCCTACCAATTGGAATTCATGCAAGTCTTCCACCCTCATCATGTCCTGTCTTCCCAACCAAGTTTCATGATGAGTTTCCCCTTCCACCTTCCTTTAAACTTTCGGCCAAGCAAGACAAGGAGGGGAAAGACTCTCATTTCCTCCTACTCCATTTCATTTCATCTCCCACCACAAACATAATCCTTCTCTCCACTCCAAAATTCCTCCTCTTCATTTCAAGAAAAATCTTCTCTCTCTCATCTCTTCATTTCGGCCACCAAGGAAAAACCCAAGACAAAGAATTTCATTCTTCCACCTCCCACTCATGCATCCTTCATTTCATGCCTTTTTCTTACCCAATTAGCACTCATGCAAAACCCACCTCCCTCCTCATTTATTCCTCCTTCCAATCAAGCCATGATGAATCTCCCACCCTTCCCAAGTCTCTAATTCATCCAGCAAAGAAAGGTAAAGGAAGCAACCGCACTTCCATCCCATTCTTCCTCATTTCATTTCACCTCAAGAAATTGACTTTCCTCTCTACTTCAAGGAAAGACTCAAGTCTCCATCTTCATTTCAAAAATAGAACCAAGTCCCATAAACCCCTCCCCTACCCGTGAGCTATTCAAGGAGGAGAAAAGGATAATTATACCTCACTCCTATATTCTTCCTCACTCCAACTCTATTCTAAATCAAAGGATATATTTCTCTAATCAAGACAAGGGACAAGAATTCTTCTACTCCCTTCAATGACACCCAACCCGTGATCATCCAAGAAAGGGAGAAAAGAAAATCACACTTCATTCATCCACTTTTTCTTCATTCTAATTGTTGAGAAATCAGGATTTGAGTGATTTGAAAATGCATGATTTAATGTTACATGTTGAAGAAATGCATGAATTAAGTTTTACTTGATATATGTACGTGATAAATATGATTCACATGCTTATATATATCGTTGTCATACTAACGTGCCATGAAGTGTTAAGGTTACATCATATGGCAAACATTTGTTGTCTTTATACTATTTTCAGGTGCCATGATTAATGAACTAAACTAGTTCATTAAGTAAAGTGCTTAAGGAGATGAACTAACTAGTTCATTAAATGAAGACATATTTGGAGAGAGCTATTTGGCAACAAATTTTGGACTGGAAAGTTTTCTTTCCACACCTATACACACGCCACATATATATACATTATACATATACATATTATCTTTATAACGACAAATTATACGTTTTTATCTTGACGTTCCACAGACACGTCATACATATCATAAACGTACATCGACATCACACCACCATATACACATCATATTTATGAGCATATACATGTCTCATATCATATATATTTTTTAGTTGAAAGACAGGGGGTACCATCCGATTTTTTATTAATATAGAGACCCTCACTTGTGGCGGAGGAATATCGTGGTTATAATAGCAGTCCTATCTATAGAGGGAGACTGTCCCAAACTAAACAATTTCAGATAGAAATGATATATAAAGAACGTAATATACTAGAAAGTAGCAGTGTGAAAATTGAAAGAATAGGTGTAATACAATGGAATCCATAGGAATAAAATAGTGTGCCTCTCGTAGCATCAAAGGAAAGCTGCCACATCTTCCAGCAGAGTCGTTGTTGCCACTGCGTTTGTGTGTACAGATCAAAATCTATGCTACAATGTAATTCTTTGTTTGTAAAATTATGATCTTGAAGTCGTATTTCCTGTAGTGCGGCCAGGAGGTTATCCCTTGGAACGTGTATATGCCACATTAAAGAAATGGTCAATAGAGCATAAGACAAATATAGTAAAAAGAGTAGTGCAATGGGCATGTACATACCAACGTTGCCTGTATTTAAAATGAACACAGGCAACCATAATGAAAGCCAGCCAGTAGTCCGAGTTCTCCAATGCCGAAATATTCGATAGTATGCCTCAGAAAGTCCATAGAATAAAGAAATGTTATGCAATACTGGGGCAAATTCAGAAAGCAGATACATAGATAGCCAAGCAATGTAGTAAGGAATGCTGGATAGTAACGCAACCAAAAAGGAGAATATAATGATGTACCCATATTGTATGTACCAGCAAGTGATACAGACAACAGTATAAAAGAAACGCAAATCCATCAGAATGCAATTCCCTCCATGCGCATATGATAAAAATGGAATCTCACCAAAGGCAAATCTCACCATCCAACAGAAAATGTCATATATCAAACACCGTGAATAAAACAACGCTATCCAAATTCTAACAATGAGATTGATATAAAGAAAGTATGCAAGTGAGAGATCATACCAATGTTGCTTATGACAAAGGATGACATAGGCATTTAAATGATGTGGATGCCAACCCATTCGGAGACCTAAACAAATAGGAGATTAGGAACAGAAGTATCCAGAACAATTGCTCCACAAACTTCATTTGGTAGATCAGAGAATGATGCGTAAAGAGTCAATCCTGCCGAATGGTATCCATGTCTGGAGAATGTATGTGACGCATTATTTGCCTCTCGTGGGTAGTAAGAAATCAATGAAACATTAAGACGCATGAATTGAATCGTTCGTCTCAAGTATGCCACAAAAGGCACCTGTACAATGCTCCGGTGTTGAGATATAATTTAATAACATATAGCAATCCGTCTTAATCAATAATTGATCATGAACTCTATCATAATAAATCAGGGAACATTGAAGAGCCATTAGTTCAGCCCAAAAAGGCGACAAGCCTGGTAAGATGAAACAAATAGCCGAGATAAAGTCCCGGTGATGATTATGCAGCACCGCTCCTGCTGCGGCAGTATTGAGACCCACCGCAGCATCCACATTCAAGTTTAACTTTCCTGTAGGCGGTAACTCCCAACGAACAAGTCGATGTCAACGTATGTGTAGGGAACGCGAGAAATACCGGGCAACCGGATGAGGAATATTTTGCAAAAAAATTTGTCCCTGTGTTTTCGTACATGCTCAAATAATCTTCCATAAGAGAAACAATTGTCCCCAAAGCGAATGCCTGTATATTCTTTTCAAATGACCCATGTGACTAGTGATGGCACCAAAACCCACAATTGGCCAAGCATATGATGTTTGTTTGAAGTTTGCCACCATTGCAAGAGGTAAGCTTAAATAGTTGAATTGTCAGGCATTAGAACAAAAAACAAAATGGATATTTCTTGCTATAAAGGTTGTGTCAATGAACAGCCTAGAAAAATGTGATCTCTAAAATCCAAACTTACTCGGCAAAATACGCATTGTGTGGGAAGGATGGATGGCCAAGCATGGATATTGTCAGCCAATGGTAGAGACCTCGTCCATAGTTTTCATATAAATACATTGCATCCCTTAGGACTTTGCGGCCACCAAATAAATCGAGCATAATCCATTGGTGATGTAGTAGTGACAAGCAATTTGTAAACAGACTTCAATGTAAATTGTCCATATGAATCAGCAATCTGATATAGGCCGTCCGATAGATTTTGCACTCTAAGTATCATGTAATCGTGTATGCGACAAATACATTTCCAAGTAGCTGAGTCATAGATATGTGCATATACCGTATGTCAACGTCCATACTTATTTTGACTGAAGTTCGCCCATAGTGTATTCGAGTGATGATATTTCCACCAAAGTAGACAATCATAAGCCTGCTGAACCAACTAGAGATTCCCAATACCCAAACCTCCATATTCCGAAGGACGGCAGATAATAACCCAGGTTTGCCAATGATGTCGACCATCCCACAAGAAATTTGACATTTTGCGATTAAGCGTTATAATTACACTCTGTGGCAATCGTGAACTAGCTATGATATGTAATGGCATAGAACATAAAACGTGTCGAATCAATGTCAGACGACCAGTTGTCAAGAGAAGCTTTGCAGACCATGAATTAAGTTTAGCATCAAAATGTGCAATTAGAGGGACATAATATTCCGCACGATTAATACTCTTATATAAATATGAGCCAAGATATTTGATAGGAAAAGAAGCTAGACGCATACCTAACACCTGTGAAACTTGCCGTCCCGAGACTCCTGCACCCACCACGACTTGACTTTTGTGAAAATTCACAAGATATCTAGAGGCTTGCCGATATGTCTCCAAAAAATGACGAAACTGATTTAAATTTCGGATGGAGCTATTCAGAAAAATAATGAGATCATCAGCAAAACCCAAATGAGATATCTGCGAGACACGTCCTGCCTCAAAGCCAATTAATTGTCCAGAATCCATAAGGGCCTTAAGGCCACGTGGGAACCCCTATGATGCCAGAGTAAAGAGAAGAGTGGATAACGGGTTGCCTTGTTTAACACCCCTTGACACTAAAAAGAAACCAGACGGTTTCCCATTTACCAAAACCGAGGATCTTGTGGCAGCTAAGTTATTCATAAGAATTCTTACCAATCGTGGATGAAAGCCTATTTTCTGCAAAAGATGCTGAAGATAGATCCAGCATACTCTATCAAATGCCTTTGCCATGTCTAACTTGATAATAACATGGCCGCCTCGAACAGACCAATCCAGTATATGAACCCTTTCCTGAGCCAATAGAATTTGCTCAGTAATATCTCTTCCCTTCATCAAACCTACTTGTTTGTTGGATATCAAGCGTGGCAATAAACTTGCCAATCGTGTAGAAATCTGCCTGGTAATTACATTGGCAAGAAAATTAGTGAGACATATCGGCCGATAGTCTGAAAATTTGTTCGGATTCGCTACCTTAGGAATGAGAGTCATAGGCGCTGCGGAGACTTTTCTTGGATGGAGAATGCCTAAGAAAAACTCCTGAACAGCCTTATAGACATCCATATGAATGACCTGCCAGAATAGATGATAAAATGATCCCGGAAATCCATCAGGGCCCGTAGCACTTATCGGGCTAAGATCCCATACAGCTTGTTTCACTTCATGCAATGTAGGCATAGCCAAAAGCTGTGCATTATCTGCATCCAAGACTAAGGCAAGAATATATTATAGTATAGACTCATAATGAGAAGTAGTGTTGGCCTTAAATAGTGTCTCATAATAACGAACTGCTTCATGTTCAATATCTTGCAGGCTGTCACACTCCACACCATCGTCACCTATAATCTGAGTTATGGCTTTTTGTCGACGACGTTCCTTAACTGTTTGTTGGAAAAACTTAGTATTTGAGTCACCGTCCTTAAACCATTTTATGTTTGGCTTTTGCTTCCAGAATAGCAAGGCACGGGACTGAGCAAGGTGTAACTGAGCCACACTCTGATGATACTCCATTCGGGTGGAATCTGTAGGATTTTAATCGTAATCCCGTTCACATCGTGTCACCTCTGTCTCAGCAACAACAATGGCATCAAAAATATTACCAAAGACTTCTTTATTCTATATTCACAGGTGATGCTTTAGCTTTTGTAATTTAGAATAGAAACCCAATATTCCTCCCACTGTCAGAAAAGACTGCCAATGATGAATAACAAAACATTGGAAATCTTAGTGGGTTGTCCAAGCATCTAATATATGAAGGACGCAGCTATGGCTCTGAGTGACAGTCTAAATAAATGGGCGAATGATCTGTAGTAGCGCGATTAAGATGCTGACATTGCACTACTGAAAATATATCAAAGAAGTCCGCAGAACACAAGTACCGATCTAATCATCTCTAGACACTACCCAAACCTCTGCCATCACACCATGTAAAAAGAGACCATTGTATATTAATCGACTAGAGAGAGCAGTCGACAATAAAATCGTTAAAATCCTGCAAAGATCGAAGATGGAGATAACCTGCCTCAATGCTCGTCAAGCGTCAAAAAGGTATTGAAATCTCCACCTAGAAGCCATGGAAGATCTAAGGAGTGACAAAATGTAGAAAGGTCCCCCCATAAAGGACGTCATGCGGCGATCGTGTATAGACCATATACAAAAGTACACCAAACCGATTAATTTGTGGCCACCCAACAAAAACGAAGGGAATGATTCTGAATACCTGCCCGTTCTCCAGCCAACTATAAGAATGAGTCGCGCCAGAATATCCATATGTTATCACCATTAACCGACATGGCTTGTGGAAAACCAAGTTTAAGATGATATGAAACCAAAGAGGATGCCCTAACTTTAGGCTCAATAACAACAATAGTGTGGAGATAGTAGCGATGTGCTAACGAGTGAAATGATCTACCAAAGTTTGTATCCCTCTTGATCTTGTAAAGGGAGGAGATAACGGCTCATTTTGGCTATGTTGCTGTCTCAGGAGCTTGGGAGGAATTTGAAAATGCAGATCTCCATTCGAATCTGATGGTGTTGCCGGCTGCTCACTTGGCCCAGCCAAAGAAAGGTGTTGCGCTCTCTGTAAAACTATGTAGCGGCCTGCACCCCGTCCTCGTCCGAATACGGTGCACCCACCGTACTTCACTAAGGAGAGTACAAAGCGTCATGTGTAGAAATAAGAGGGTTTGAGTGATTTCAAAATAAGAAATTTGAATGCATATATATATATATATAAACGTTGAATGCATATATATATATATATATATAAACGTGCATAAGTACATGTATGCATGATAACTTGCCATTACTTGCCTTATTTAGCTTATATATTATGTTGCCGTACTAACGAGCCACGAAGCATTAAAGCTTACATCATATGGCGAACATTTGTTGTGTTTATACTATTTTCAGGTGCCACCATTAATGAACTAAATTAGTTCATTAAGTGAAGTACTTAGTTTAATAAACTAAGTAGTTCATTAAAGGAAGATTAATTTGGAAAAGGCACAAAGGCAACAAGGCTAAGGAAGGAAAGTTTTCTCCTCCTCTCCTCATTAATATATACACACGCCTATACATATATTAATATATATATTTTCAGATTTTTTGAAAAAGGCACATATACATGTATTCCAACGTACTACCGACACGTTATATATTTTACGTACGTACGTTAACGTCACACCATTATACTTAACTCATATTTATGAGTACATTCAGGTCTTATATCATATGATATAAGATATGGTGATGACAAATTAAATATGACACGATAAAAGGTTCTAAACCGAAATTTGTCGTATCGGGCGAATACCGAAACTTCGCCAACGTGTCACGTACTTGCCATAAATAAATGGCCAGCTCATATACATCAAAATATGATGTAAATTTCGTGCTACACATGACATATTCAGCCAAAAATACTTTCCATGTTGGCACACACAAATTACTCCACATTAAGGCCAAAATATGAAGATTCCAAGTTTAATTTTGTCACATGTTAATGGTACCACTTTAAACCAGCCAAGTGCTGAGATTTAAAGTATATATTATATATATTATGTATAACATAATATATATAACATGTGCAAAAGGTGGAATTTAAATTAGAGAAAAATCGGGTAATCGATAAATATCGAAAATTCGGTTTTCTACGCACATAACATGGAACGTTTTTCTTGAACATCATGTGACACGTATCTAGACACTTTTTACATATGATATACATCTTAAAGTGTTCTAGAAAATTAAATTAAGGGCTGATTGGAATATTACATGTGTGTATTATTAAATGTGCACTATTTTACAAAGTTAACAAAAATAAATTTCAGCACATGTATATACATCTTCCAACGTACATACAGCTGAGATGGAGCACATGTGGAGCCTTGTTGGCATATTGATTGGTCAAGGATCAATCATACAATGTTGATGAATAAAAGAGAGAAGCTACAAAAGGTAAGTATTCAACATATATCTCTCTTATGTCACATGCTTAAAATTTCAGCATACTAACATTATCATGGCCGATTTTTTCATGTTTAAGGTGACATATTTTGTCATCTTTTACTAAAGGATTAATTGAAGATGTTATGGAAATGATTTGAATATTATGTAAGGTAAGAAAGTGTGATATTCTACATATCACACATGCTGAAATTTTTCAGCATGTGTGAAGTTATGGTGGCCGAATGTGATGGCTATAGTATGTCCAAATTCATTTCTCAATTGATAGCAAGACTTACCATGCATTGTTGATTCATTTTTATGGTGAAAAATCAAAGAATAATGGGTATTATCTTGGATAAAAATGGATGATGTAAATGCTGAAAATTCAGCATGGAAATTATGCTTTATGACCGAAATTTTGAATGGAAAAGGAAGAGATTTCTTGTCTTGCAATTTATGATGGAATTTGTGATTTATGGTATGAATTTATGGTTGATTTTTTGGCACATTTTAAGTGATTATTTCAGATTATTTCCATGTCATCTTGATGACAACATTGAGCCAATAAAGAGGTGTCAAGTAAGCGAAGACTAAATGATGATCCAATAGAATGATGCCAAGTAAGCAAGGCATTGTCACCATGATGTCTTACACTCTCTCAAGCACTTAAAAGGAAATTTTCAAGAGGGGGAGAAAGGCATAGGGGACGGCTGCAAAGTCTATAAGGAAGGAAGAGGAGAGCAAACAAAAACAAGAACAAGAATTGCATTCTAAAGTGATTAAATTGCCAAGCTCTTCTTCTCCTACATTTTCTTTCTTTCTCTTTCTTGTAAAAAGCCTATTGTTCTTTATATCTTTCAATCTTGAATAGGCTTCATATAAACCACCATTCATTCATCTTTGTAAAAGATTGATCAAGGTGTGATCAATCTTCATTCTAGCAAGGTGGTGGTGTTCGTGCAAATTGTACTAGCAATACAAGGTTTGTAAAGGGTTGGAGTTAAGGTGTAACTCTATCAACCCTATGGTAAGGTGTGTTGTGTGTGTGAATAGTGTGAACCAAGGAAGGTGTTCCTTGAAGACTGGAGTAGGTTGTTTATAACCGAACCAGTATAAAAATCTCGGTGCAATTTACTTTCAGCATTTACTTTTCAGTTTCTGCACTGTTTATCCGTTTTGTTCACGTTCGTAAAAATAGTAAACGATTTCCAAAAATTATAACAATTTTCAGAAACATACTAGCACGTTCTAGGGTTAATTTGGCACAAGTTTCAACCCTTTTGGACAAGTATAAGTCAATCAAACATCAAAAGTTCTGAGACTAGTGCAGTCTGATTTTCAGACTTGCAAAGGTTGAGACTTTGGTTGTATTTGACCTACTTCCCAAAAGAATTTTCCAAAACTGCTTCAACCCATTTAAATATAGTGTGTGAGGAGTTATTGGTCAAATTTTCAGATCATTTGGACGTTCACACAAATAGGAATTAATTTTTCAAAACCATCTACCGTTTCTGGCAGATTTGAACAATCTGAGTACCAACGGTTTTTGAAGGGGTTAAAGGTTGAATTTTAATTTGAAATTTTTAGGGGACCCTCATAAAATCTGAGGCTAAGTTCTCTCAAAATTGCATAATTTTTGGAGACCTCTAACCTAGTTTTAAAAACGTTTTAAAACTGGTCCTGAAAACAGAATCTGTTTTCAGAACTTGAATTGGTTAGGTTTAAAGAAATTTTAAAAACCATATTTTCCGCACCATCTATTCAACCCCCCCTTCTAGTGGTGCCTTGCAGATCCTACAAGTTGTATCAGAGCGCAGGAATACTCACTTCAAGGAATCCAATGATTCAGTGAATGGCATCCACAAATCTCAAAACCGAGCAAGAAGGTATGTCGAGCCAAAGGCCTCCACTTTTTGACGGTGAGTCGTTTATTCAGTGGAAACTTAGGATGAAGCTTTTTCTTATGGCTATAGATATAGACCTTTGGTCAATCATTGAAGATGGTCCTTATGTCCCATCTAATGTATCCACTGTAGACGGAGTTACTTTAGAAATTATTAAAACTATACAAGAATATACGAGTGATGATAAAAAGAAACTTAGTATGAATGCTAGGGCTATGCAATTGCTTTTAAACGGATTAAGTAAAAGTGAGTCTAGTTATGTGTCAAACTGTTCGAGTGCACAAGAAATGTGGAGGATACTAGAAATGAAACACGAAGGCACGAGTCAAGTAAAAGAGTCAAAAATTAATATGCTTATGTCCACTCTCGAGTCCTTTAAATTGTTGCCTAATGAGTCTATTGTAGATATGGATCTTCGTTTAACTAACATCTATAACTCTCTTGAGTCTCTTGGTAAGGCTTTTACTACGCAGGAAAAGGTACAGAAAGTCCTACGAAGCCTTCCTTCGGAATGGGACCCTAAAGTGACTGCTATAAAAGAAAGCAAGGAAACCAAATCAATAAAGATGGAAGAACTAATTGGGTCACTTAAAGTTTATGAAAACAAACTTACTATTCGGAAATCGAAATCATCTAAACAAGGTAAAACAATTGCTTTTAAATCAAATGAATACGTCTCCCCTCCCTCCGATCACGTAGATGATAGTGATTCCGAATCGGATAATGATGATTTAATCCTATTGGCTAAAGGACTAAGAAGATTCATGAGAAAGTCATTTAGAAATAAAAACAAGGGCACTACATCTAAGAGAAATAAAAACAAGTCAAATGATAAGGACATTAAATGTTATGAATGCGGCAAACTCGGACACTTATCATATGACTGCCCAAACAAAGAAAAGCAAACTAATAAGTACCCTGACAAGGAGCGGAACAAAAATAGACTTGTCTCAGATCCTAAACAAAGGAAACATGCACTAAAGGCCTCCACATGGAGTGACTCATCAGATTCTGAAACTGAGACCGAAGAGGAGACCGCTCAAGTTTGCTTTGCTTCAAAGGCATTTAATGAGGTATCATCTGATTCTGACTCTGACTCTGAACCTTCTTATGATGATCTTTTTAGTCAGTATCTTGAATTGCATAAATTTACTAAGACTCTCACTAAAGAAAAGAAACGTTTAATTGAAGACAAGAAACTGTTAGAATCTTCTAACGAGAATCTTGTCGCTCAATTAAGCGATTCAAAGAAAGAGTCTTCATGTGTCATTACTGCATTGAAAACCGAGATCTCATCATTAACTTCTCAAAATAATGAAATGAAATCCGAGATTTCAAATTTGAAATCAAGGAATACCGATTTAGAGAAAATGATGAAACAATTTGATACAGGGTCAAACATGCTGCATCGCATCATATTATCGCCAAAACATGACAGTGACAAAACTGGATTGGGATACGTTGATACTAATGAAGTATCAACCAAACCAACCAAGTTTGTTGTGTCTAAGAAAGTAGACACCCCTAAGCCTCAAGTGGCGTCTAAGATGACGCAAAAAGCGCCCCCTTCCACACGCCCCACTCCCTCATATCATGTGAAATATAACGTTGTACCATATAGATATGAGAAGAAAAGAACAATGCATACACGAAATACATATCATCCACACACTACGCACACACACACACGGACATATCAAAAGCGTCCTTCATTCAATGAGTATAGAGGAGTCCTTGGGCAAAGACCCAAAGTACATGCACCACATGTATATTATATCGCACCTTCATCTACATTCTTGCCATTTGATAGACCGAGAAGGATCACCCAAGTATGGGTACCGAAAGGTACCTTTACCAAAAGGTGATTAACTAACTCGAAAGGACCCAAAATTAAAAGGGTACCTAAATCACCTTGTCACATTGCAGGGAGACCACACATCGAAAGACACATCAATAAAGTGGTTCCTTGACAGTGGTTGCTCGAGGCACATGACGGGTGACCCGAGCCTGTTCTCCAAATTAAAGAAGGTCACAAAAGGCGGATCCGTGACCTTTGGAGACAACAATGAGGGCAAGATCATTGGAAAAGGTACGATTGGCAATCCGAACACACTCCAAATCTCCAACGTATTTTTGGTAAGCAACTTATCTTACAATCTTCTTAGTATTTCTCAATTTGTTGACAATGGTTTCAATGTGTGCTTTACTCATCCTTATTGCAACATAATAGATAAAAATGGAGAAACCGTTTTAAAAGGAAAACGAGAAGGCAATATTTTTACGCTATCTATGGATGATGTAGTAGACGCTAAAGTTAAGTGTTTTATGTCAAATGAACCCAATGTGAATTTATGGCATAGACGTTTAGGACACATAGGTATTTCCACACTAGAAAAATTGCAACGAAAGAACCTAGTACGGGGATTGCCTACGCTTGATTTAGACAACTTTCAGTTGTGTGAATCTTGCATAAAAGGCAAACAAACACGTGAGTCACTTAAGCCGAAAAATGAAATAAGCACGACTAGAATACTAGAACTATTGCATATCGATTTGTTTGGTCCTAGTCGTACTACAAGCCTTGGTGGGCGTCACTATGCATGCGTAATTGTTGATGACTTTTCTCGTTATACTTGGACTGTATTTCTTGCACATAAGGATGATAGCGCCGTAGAGATTGCTAAATTAATTAAACAACTTGAAAATCAATATGGTGTAAATGTGAAAAGAATAAGAAGCGATAGAGGCGGTGAGTTTAAAAATAAAGAGATGATTTCGTTTTGTGAAGAAAAGGGAATTAAACATGAGTTTTCGCCACCTAGAACTCCACAATTAAATGGAGTAGTAGAAAGAAAGAATCGCACATTACAAGAAATCGTTAGAACTATGCTTTGCGAAAATAAACTGCCTAGATTTCTGTGGGCGGAAGCCGTAAATTGTGCATGCTATATTGTAAATCGTCTATTTATAAGAAAGAAAATAAACAAGACGCCTTATGAAATTTTGAATGATCGCATGCCTAAGATTGATTATTTTCGTGTGTTTGGATGCAAATGTTTTGTCTTGAATACAAAAGATAATTTAGATAAATTTGAATCCAAATCAATTGAGCGCATTTTTGTTGGATATTCTATAAATTCAAAGGCATATAGATGTTATGATCCTCTTACTAGACAAATTATAGAATCTATTCATGTTGAATTCAATGAATTTGGTGAGACTGATAAAGATAAGGAATATGACGATGATTTTGAATTGAAACTCGTTTTGAATGAAGATGATGATTCTTTTGATATGCATGATATGAATGACACACTAGAAGTACATGATCACATAGAAATGCATGATAACTTAGAAAATAATCAACCAAGATGGCATAAAGATCACCCACATGATCTCATCATAGGCGACCTCACTCACGGTGTGCGACCACGTAGAAGAATCACTTCGGATGAAATAAATGAATTTCATGCTATGATCTCTGAAATTGAGCCCAAAAATGTGCATGATGCTTTGAGTGATTCATCTTGGATTGATGCTATGCATGACGAACTTAATCAATTCGTTAGAAATGATGTATGGGATTTAGTGCCACAACCACCAGATAAGACTATTATAGGCACAAAGTGGGTATTTAGGAATAAAATGAATGAAGAAGGAAAGGTTGTTAGAAATAAAGCGAGACTCGTAGCTCAAGGATATAATCAAGAAGAAGGAATAGACTACGATGAAACATTTGCACCCGTAGCACGTTTAGAAGCTATACGACTCTTACTTGCTATTGCTTGCATGAAAGATTTTAAATTGTATCAAATGGACGTCAAAAGTGCTTTTCTAAACGGATTCATACAAGAAGAAGTATACTGAAGCAACCACCCGGTTTTGAAGATTTGAAACATCCAGATCACGTGTACAAACTAAAGAAGGCACTATATGGCCTAAAGCAAGCGCCAAGAGCATGGTATGATCGTTTTGCTACTTTCCTTTTAGAAAATAATTTTAAACGCGGTACTATAGATAGTACACTATTTTTGAAACAAGAAAAAATAGATTTACTTATTATTCAAATCTACGTAGATGACATTATTTTCGGTTCTACCTCACATAGACTCGTTAAAGATTTTGAAAATTTATGAAAGCTGAATTTGAAATGTCTATGGTTGGTGAACTTAATTATTTTCTTGGCTTGCAGATTAAGCAAACGAGTAAAGGAATTCATATAAGTCAAGCTAAGTATGCAAATGACATGATCAAGAAGTTCAATTTTGAAAATTTGAAACCATCCCCCACGCCTATGAGTGTCACTACTAAATTAGACAAAGACGAACATGGTAAAGACGTTGATAATGGATTATATCGATCTATGATAGGTTCTTTACTATATTTAACTGCTAGTAGGCCTGACATCATGTTTAGCGTATGCATATGTGCTCGTTTTCAAAGTCAACCTAAGGTGTCACACTTAAATGCGGTAAAAAGAATATTCCGTTATATTAAGCACACGCCCACCTTAGGTATTTTGTATGATAAGGATTCTACATTTGACTTACATGCTTACACTGATGCAGATTATGATGGCTGCAAGATAGATAGAAAAAGCACGAGCGGAACTTGCCAATTTATAGGAAATTCCCTTATTTCATGGTTTTCCAAAAAGCAAGCAAGTGTTGCTTTGTCCACTACTGAGGCTGAGTATATGGATCTTAGCCTTTGTTGCACACAGTTGTTGTGGATAAAACAACAACTTTCAGACTTTGGAATTACCGTAAATAAAATTCCTATATATTGTGATAGTATGAGTGCAATAAATTTGTCTAAGAACCCCGTGTTACACTCTAAGGCTAAGCATATAGAAGTTCGCTATCACTTTCTTCGTGATCACGTTAACAATGGTAATATTGTCATAGATCACGTACGCACAGAATCACAAGTAGCGGATATATTTACAAAGGCCTTAAATCAAGCCACATATGAATCTCTTCGTTCTAAATTAGGCATGATTCCCGTTGATGTGATTTAATGTGATATTATTTGATTTACTTTCCTTTTTGACAGGAATCTTTTGATTAACTTTCCAAAATAAAGGGGGAGAGAGAAGCATGATTTAAGGGGGAGAGAGATTTAAGGGGGAGAGAGACTGATTGATCACTGATTGATCTTAATTGCATGAATCAAGGGGGAGCCGGATTTGAAATTCGAAATTCAAATTTCAAATCTGTGCATAGTTCAAGGGGGAGAGATAGCACTTAAATCAAGTACACAAGTTATTTTAAAAATCATCAAAAGGGGGAGATTGTAGAAATAAGAGGGTTTGAGTGATTTCAAAATAAAAAATTTGAATGCATATATATATATGTATATAAACGTTGAATGCATATATATATATAAACGTGCATAAGTACATGTATGCATGATAACTTGCCATTACTTGCCTTATTTAGCTTATATATTATGTTGCCGTACTAACGAGCCATGAAGCATTAAAGCTTACATCATATGGCGAACATTTGTTGTGTTTATACTATTTTCAGGTGCCACCATTAATGAACTAAATTAGTTCATTAAGTGAAGTACTTAGTTTAATAAACTAAGTAGTTCATTAAAGAAAGATTAATTTGGAAAAGGCACAAAGGCAACAAGGCTAAGGAAGGAAAGTTTTCTCCTCCTCTCCTCATTAATATATACACACGCCTATACATATATTAATATATATATTTTCAGATTTTTTGAAAAAGGCACATACACATGTATTCCAACGTACTACCGACACGTTATATATTTTACGTACGTACGTTAACGTCACACCATTATACTTAACTCATATTTATGAGTACATTCAGGTCTTATATCATATGATATAAGATATGGTGATGACAAATTAAATACGACATGATAAAAGGTTCTAAACCGAAATTTGTCGTATCGGGCGAATACCGAAACTTCGCCAACGTGTCACGTACTTGCCATAAATAAATGGCCAGCCCATATACATCAAAATATGATGTAAATTTCGTGCTACACATGACATATTCAGCCAAAAATACTTTCCATGTTGGCACACACAAATTACTCCACATTAAGGCCAAAATGTGAAGATTCCAAGTTTAATTTTGTCACATGTTAATGGTACCACTTTAAACCAGCCAAGTGCTGAGATTTAAAGTATATATTATATGTATTATGTATAACATAATATATATAACATGTGCAAAAGTTGGAATTTAAATTAGAGAAAAATCGGGTAATCGATAAATATCGAAAATTCGGTTTTCTACGCACATAACATGGAACGTTTTTCTTGAACATCATGTGACACGTATCTAGACACTTTTTACATATGATATACATCTTAAAGTATTCTAGAAAATTAAATTAAGGGCTGATTGGAATATTACATGTGTGTATTATTAAATGTGCACTATTTTACAAAGTTAACAAAAATAAATTTCAGCACATGTATATACATCTTCCAACGTACATACAGCTGAGATGGAGCACATGTGGAGCCTTGTTGGCATATTGATTGGTCAAGGATCAATCATACAATGTTGATGAATAAAAGAGAGAAGCTACAAAAGGTAAGTATTCAACATATATCTCTCTTATGTCACATGCTTAAAATTTCAGCATACTAACATTACATGGCCGATTTTTTCATGTTTAAGGTGACATATTTTGTCATCTTTTACTAAAGGATTAATTGAAGATGTTATGGAAATGATTTGAATATTATGTAAGGTAAGAAAGTGTGATATTCTACATATCACACATGCTGAAATTTTTCAGCATGTGTGAAGTTATGGTGGCCGAATGTGATGGCTATAGTATGTCCAAATTCATTTCTCAATTGATAGCAAGACTTACCATGTATTGTTGATTCATTTTTATGGTGAAAAATCAAAGAATAATGGGTATTATCTTGGATAAAAATGGATGATGTAAATGCTGAAAATTCAGCATGGAAATTATGCTTTATGACCGAAATTTTGAATGGAAAAGGAAGAGATTTCTTGTCTTGCAATTTATGATGGAATTTGTGATTTATGGTATGAATTTATGGTTGATTTTTTGGCACATTTTAAGTGATTATTTTAGATTATTTCCATGTCATCTTGATGACAACATTGAGCCAATAAAGAGGTGCCAAGTAAGCGAAGACTAAATGATGATCCAATAGAATGATGCCAAGTAAGCAAGGCATTGTCACCATGATGTCTTACACTCTCTCAAGCACTTAAAAGGAAATTTTCAAGAGGGGGAGAAAGGCATAGGGGACGGCTGCAAAGTCTATAAGGAAGGAAGAGGAGAGCAAACAAAAACAAGAACAAGAATTGCATTCTAAAGTGATTAAATTGCCAAGCTCTTCTTCTCCTACATTTTCTTTCTTTCTCTTTCTTGTAAAAAGCCTATTGTTCTTTATATCGTTCAATCTTGAATAGGCTTCATATAAACCACCATTCATTCATCTTTGTAAAAGATTGATCAAGGTGTGATCAATCTTCATTCAAGCAAGGTGGTGGTGTTCGTGCAAATTGTACTAGCAATACAAGGTTTGTAAAGGGTTGGAGTTAAGGTGTAACTCTATCAACGCTGTGGTAAGGTGTGTTGTGTGTGTGAATAGTGTGAACCAAGGAAGGTGTTCCTTGAAGACTGAAGTAGGTTGTTTATAACCGAACCAGTATAAAAATCTCGGTGCAATTTACTTTCAGCATTTACTTTTCAGTTTCTGCACTGTTTATCCGTTTTGTTCACGTTTGTAAAAATAGTAAACGATTTCCAAAAATTATCAAAATTTCCAGAAACATACTAGCACGTTCTAGGGTTAATTTGGCATAAGTTTCAACCCTT
Organism: Eustoma russellianum; assembly: GCA_036186865.1. Classification (NCBI taxonomy): domain Eukaryota; kingdom Viridiplantae; phylum Streptophyta; class Magnoliopsida; order Gentianales; family Gentianaceae; genus Eustoma; species Eustoma russellianum. Next base: position 9,085,104 of record AP025052.1, read on the forward strand.
TTGGACAAGTATAAGTCAATCAAACATCAAAAGTTCTGAGACTAGTGCAGTCTGATTTTCAGACTTGCAAAGGTTGAGACTTTGGTTGTATTTGACCTACTTCCCAAAAGAATTTTCCAAAACTGTTTCAATCCATTTAAATATAGTGTTTTAGGAGTTATTGGTCAAATTTTCAGATCATTTGGACGTTCACAAAAATAGGAATTAATTTTTCAAAACCATCTACCGTTTCTGGCAGATTTGAACAATCTGAGTACCAACGGTTTTTGAAGGGGTTAAAGGTTGAATTTTAATTTGAAATTTTTAGGGGACCCTCATAACATCTGAGACTAAGTTCTCTCAAAATTTTATAATTTTTGGAGACCTCTAACCTAGTTTTAGAAACGTTTTAAAACTGGTCCTGAAAACAGAATCTGTTTTCAGAACTTGAATTGGTTAGGTTTAAAGAAATTTTAAAAACCATATTTTCCGCACCATCTATTCAACCCCCCCCCTTCTAGTGGTGCCTTGCAGATCCTACATCATGCATAACATGCGAAAATCCATAACGTAAGCCATGGACTTCCATGTTAACACTTAACATGGTAGCAAAATTTTTGAAACATGCATTCGGCATAATAAGTCCCTAAAAGTAGTAGTCCCACAAAATGACATAACTGAAATCCAAAAGAGTTCAACATTATTTATAATACAAACATCATGGTCGCACAAAAGTCCTTAAGCATAGCCTCTTTCTGACTTCCTCGCCTACGGGTATGGCACTCTCGGCTCATCCTCGATCCACTCAATCTTAGCATTAACTGGCTCTGGGGAAAAATAAAAGTGTGAGTGATACAAATCACCCAGCAAGCATACAATAAACCGCCACGAAATAAATAAAGAATTATAACATGAATGTAAAACCCCAATAATCTTGATATTCATCATACCTGACCATAGATCCCTAATCTGCCTGAATGTAACCTTACTACACTTAGGTAATACAGTTCTCACGTTATCATTATCCTCCGTATCATAAACATTTATTATGTAACGTGCGGATGTAGTATGCATGATGGCATGTCATGGTAAAAATCACCGTCATGTGGTCCCATAACATATTCATAAAGAAAACAGAGTGTCAGATCAATTAACCCCGGATCTGAGCGGGTCCAGAACATATCATCAGACCAATTAACCCCGGGTCTAGGACGGGTCCAGAACATGTCATCATACCAATTAACCCCGGGTCCGAACGGGTCCAAAACATGTATCAGATCAATTAACCCCGGATCTCGGGTCCAGAACATATCATGTCAACAGACCAATTAACCCCGGGTCTGGAGTCGGGTTTGTCGCATGCTTGGCCGGCAAGGGAATCATAAAGCTTTCTTTAACACATGGGACCATAAAATCTTTCATGCATAACGAAAAAACGTATTTACTTGGAAAGACTTGCTTGCATACGGAAAATTCATAAAAATCAGATTCATGGGCATATGATCATGCATGATACATGAAATGATGTGCAATGGAAGTCATGGCATGAATAGTCATAAGTATTCCTTATAACATGTCAACAAGCATGGTTTCGAAAACTAAAAATTTCTAGATTTTACTTCATGTTCATGGGGTGGCTAAATTAACCAAACGGACCCATTTTCATAATCTTTTGTCCTACATATGTTTAGTAGGGTCTTATTCACATGTCGTAAAATTTCCGTAACTTTCTAAGACGAATAAAGCCTATAAATCATTAAATCATTACCGAGTGTACTTGTTGAATTCTGCGGTATAATAGCCATCATTACCTTAATTTTTGAGACCTTAAATCTTACTCATTTGGACCACAACCTGGAAAATATAGAAAAATCCCCAAGAACCAACATTCATGGGCCCAAACCGAGTATATGAGTCCAAATCCATGAAATTAAGCCTCTTAACTTATTCCCCTGTTCTGCCCAATTTTTCAGTTGTAATACATTAACTTTAAATCCATAATTACCCGTCAAAACGATAATACCAAATTGATTAATTTACATTGTCATGCTCCTCTGTGTTCTAGGTGATTAACATAAAATCTCCAGAATAATCCAATAGCTTTAAAGGGTTCATTTAATTATTTTTCCAAAATGGGTCACATGCTGCTACTGGAATGACCAATTTTACTAAAAATTTTATTGTGGCAAAACCATAATTCCTTTTCCCAAAAATCCAAGTCACCCATGTCATGAACATGCAGAAATAGCATCCTAATGAAACTTAGCCCATTTGCATGTTTCCAAGGTCCGTTTTTGGGTCAAGAAACTCGTTACTTAATTCTGTCCTGCTCCAGTAGTTTCAGCTTATGTAGATTTACCAAATAATTTCTTAAAAATAATCCACATCCTATTTTACCGAAATTCCAACTCTCAATTTTGGTAAACACATAAGGTTGTCACCATACCAAAAATCAGCTTAATTTAACATCTCCAAGATCCATTTTTTTAGACCATTTAAAACGTTATACAATTCTGCCCAGTTCCAGAATTTCCAGCCTGAGCAGTTTCACCAAATATTTTATTAAAAATAATCCATCACGAACAACATAGAGAAAACATCTTCCATATTCATTGCATGATAAATAGGAAAGTGTGCACCATGATCATTGATTCCGGTTCTTGTGCGAATGTGGCTAGCATCGAATTAGTAAGAAAACTGAATTTGACTATGACTAATCATCCGCATCCTTATTGCATGGCTAAATGATTGCGGTGAGGTTAGCGTAAGGAAACAAGTTTTAATTTCTCTTAGCATTGGTAGTTACAAAGATGATGTTTTATGCGACGTTGCACCAATGCATGCTAGTCATATCTTACTTGGTAGGCTGCCAAAATTCAAACTCTCATATTTTCTACACACATAAGGCTAACATCATACAAAAAATCAATTTGATTGCACTTCAAAAAGGTTTATTTTAAGGTCACACAACACACTATCCAATTTTGTCCAGCTTTAGTGGTTTAATGTTTTGCCATCTTTCAAGTCAAGTGTCTACAATTTGACTTGTTCTTATGAAATAGCTTATTGGTCACCACATACACCCTTTGTAACATGAATATCCAGATTCCATGCTTCTCCTTTGAATCATACCAAAACAGTGAGTGTTTTACACACAACACTCATCATATTTACTCACCTTGCACATTGTTAAGTCCATTCTTGGTACAACTAAGTTATACATCATTCTTCCTTCATACTCAGCCGTGTGCATGTACCAAGATAACCAATGACACATTTAAATTTAATCACAACCATACTCATATAGTAAATCATCTAATATGCAAATTCCACACATCTTAGTGTTCACAAAATATGCTCTTTCTTGGATAACTCACCATCACATTCACCTTTTTGGTCGAAAGTTATGAGGTGCCATACACATATTTTACAACATTTAATTAGACATGCAACACATTCACATGCTAGTTCATTTTTAATCCTACCAAGTAACCTTGTAAAATTACAACTAGCACTTGCATGTCATCTTGATGCTTCTTAAGTTTCATCCAAGAGCTATTCTTGCCTAGAGTCACTTGGTTGAACCTTACTTCATCCTAAACCAGCCTCATATCCCTTGCATGTAAGAAAAGATTTCATCTTTGAAGGAATTAATCACATGCAAGGCATTGTTCTTGAGGAATCATAAAGGTACAATCTTGAAACTTAGTATATTCAATAGAGTTCACATCTTAGAAACATCTAGTCATTCAAGTCACTAATTCTTCAAATAAATCATGAGAGTTTATTGTATACTTTCCTATTCAAGCTAGAGCTTTTTCTGAGCTTGGATGTTGGATGAGATGAGTTGAAATCTTCCTCCTCCTTCACTCTTGAGCATGCCGTTTTTGAAGGAAAGGAGAGAAGGATATTAGTCATCATTCTTAAGTGAAAATAGAAGTTATTTGGGGTTAGATCTTCTTACCAAAGTGAGGCTTTGAATGGAGCTTCCTAGCAAGAGATTGCACCACCTAAAAGAGTTGATTATCTTGCACCTAGTGACCATGAAGGTCATGGTTGAGGGTAGGAAAAAGACACCCATGTGAGCTTCATTATTTGGCATGAAGAATTTACTTAAGGAACTTGGAATGAGCCTTACCTAAATACTTCTTGATCTTGAAGATGAAACTTGAGTTGGAACTCCTAGCTCCAAGATGAAGGCTGAAATGTATGGTTGGAGGGAGATGGAAAAACCTTCTAAGTGTTGGCTTGGCTTGAATGCTTATTGAGGGGGTTCAAGATAGATGAGAGGAGTTGTCTTGCAATATTTAAAAATCTAGGGGGTAAGGGGAAGGGTAACCGTCTCATGGGGAGGGAAAAAGGGGGCAATTTCCATGAAAAGTTGAAAAAGGAGTATTGATTTGTGAAATGGCAAGCTTTTGTCTATCATGCTTGCATTAATTTATTATTTGTCTTGCATGCCTATTTTGTCTAAATTATATAATTATAATTTAAGTAATTACTTTAAATAATAGAAATGGCTAGAGAGTTCTTGAGACTTTCCATGCCTTATCCGAAATCTTGGGGTCTTGGGGCATTTTTGGTCTTTTCACATTTATCCTATCTTATACTTATATAATTTATACTTTTATTTGTTTCATTTAATGTGATTTTAAATTTGCTTTGGGAGGACCATTTAGGTTTGCATTCTTATAAAACGAATCTATTCCAAGGTTGATCAAGGCCTCTTGGCCGAATTCTTGGGGCTATTGGGAGGGCATTTTTGTCCTTTCACACCTTTTATAGTACATAATTGCATATTTACACTATAGCTTATAATATCTAGTTTCTTAAGTAGGCTTTTAGGTTTACTTTTAAGAGGACTTATTTAGGTTAGTCTTTTTGTAAGAAGGGAAATACTCTAAGGTTCATTAATGTCTTGTGGCCGAAATTACAAGGGCTTGAAGGTCATTATTTTCTTTTCACTCATTGCTTTATTCACATAATTATGATATTGCTCCTAACATCTAATTTATAGTGTTGGTTGTGAGTCTTACTTTGAGGAGAACTACTTGGCCTAGTCCTCTTATATCTTGGAAATTATTCCAAGATCCTCCAACGCCCTATGATCGAATTTACAACGTCTTGGAGGCTAAATGGTCATTTCACGTGCTCCACGACATCCATTGTATAATTATATCGCATCCATCTCAAAAGGAATTTAAATACAGACTCACTAAGGTAACTTAATAAAATGCAACATCCTCCCCTCCTTATCAAAAGTTTCGTCCTCGAAACTTAAGAGTATTGGTCAAAGAGACATGGTATAACCCTTTCATGCTTTCATTGATTCCTGAGTCCACCCCACTAAAGTGGAGATCGACATTTTCTTCCATACAGTGTTGTGTAAGGCTACAAAATGGTGAACTCCGTCAGACGATCGACTTATAACTCAACTAGTAACATGTCCATTCTTTGTCCTTGACACGTTAGTCATGAAATCTATAGTGACACGATTCCATTTTCTCTTGGAACTTGAATGGATTGCAACAAACTTGCAGGTCTTTGATGTCCCGTTCTTATCCTTTGGTAGGTAAGACATAACAAATATCTCTCTAGTCCCCTTGCAACTGCTTCGTTCAGCCTTTCTTAGAGGTTATGTTAGGACTTATCCTCTATTCTCTATAGGTATTATCATAACCCACCTCATGTCTTAAGCTCCTCCAATCTCGATGCTATGTACCGATGACGATATTCCTTCCAGGGTCAACAATGATGTACTCAACATGATCATGTAATATTAAGATTTCCTTCTCTTCGTTAAATATGCTGAACATGATGGAGGTCCTTAATCCCAGACTGTAAATCATGCGCTCACCTTCTGTAAACATCTTTGTATAAACACGTGCTAGCTATATTGCATATATATTCATATCGATCAGTATTCGAAATTGCTCTTCTAAAGTACATGTTCGATGATTCGTACCTTAGTTTGGGAATGTACTTTCGTAGAACGGTGAACCCCAAATCTTTCGTCAAGTCCTACCCAACTCATCCGTTTCGTCGATATGCTATCATTGTAGTAATCGAATCCATAATCGTAATTCTTTCTTTAAATCTTATGACATTTCGAGGGTTTCTTGTTCTTCACAAAATCTATGTTTTCTTTTTCAAAACATAAAGGTATCCTTATTTGCTTTGTTCACATACATTATTTGGATTATCAAGATATGCGAAATTCCATCACATCATATCGTTACTGCTAGAGTGTGTTAGATACTCCCGTCTTGTAATTTCTCATCCAACTATAAAGGTGTTATATCTCACAGAATTTCCCTTTTGCCTGTTTAATTTATATTAGTTAAAGAATGAATTTAAACCAGCTTATCTAAATACCCCTGGGATACTAGATTCATAAGATCTATTAACGTAGCAAGACATTTGTCAATCCTAATGGTTTTGGGTTGTCTATGATGCGTCCTATACATAGTTCATGTACATCCTCAATCTTGATTCTTCAGTTGGAAGTATCCAATTTGCAACTCCGCTTTGTTAATGCTTGTGTTTCCCGAAGCTGGTCAGACAAGTCATTGATCCTAGGTAACCGATTGAAACCTTGTTGAGTTCCGACCATCAGGGTGCTAATCTGACTGTTAAGAACAAATTTTGTAACGTATTCTACCTTCATGCTTCGGTTGTGCTACTCTAGTTATCTTCTTTGTCCATGTATTAATGGCTATGTAGAAATCTTTTCTGAGGTTCTTTATCACGTTGCTCTAATTCGATCTTTAGCATGACCATTTATGCTTGGATATTGAACAACAAGGTACTTCATATTTAAATGGGGCAGCTGGACATACCTGTTACGGGTTTGATGTTTCATGAATTGCTGAATCAGGCACTCTTTGATCCAGGTTAGTGTTCTTGGTTGTCTATTTGTTGGCCCTATGGAGATACGGCTGCCACCTCCTATTTCGTTTCTTAAAACACTCGCTAAGTCATTTATTTTGTCATTCCATTATCTTACCATTGCGTTCTGCTCGGTAGCATTCTTTCAATGATTCATCAAAAGTTCTTGAATACGCCTTAACTAGCCGAATTTTTGTCCGTAAGTCTAAACCGCGCATGAGTCTGATCACTTTATATTTTTCATCCTCCAAGACCAAAGGAATGTATCGACTCAAAATAGCGAACCGATGCGCGTATTCTGTAACGGTGGTGCCTGGCCCCTATCTTAATGCGTCAAATTCCTCAATCCTCCTCATGATTAAGTCTTGAGAGAGGAAAGACTCACAAAACTATTCTAGAAACTTTGCCCAGGTTACTCGTCGGGGTAGTGGCTAGATACAAGTCTTCCACCACTAGCTGGCCTTACCAACTAAAAAGGGCCGAACAATTCGTGCCCTTATTTCATCTGGCACTCGTATCAACAAGAGACTACTTTCGACTTCATTTAACCATCTTTCAGCCTCCTCCGGATTAGTCTCTCCGCCGAATCTTGGAATATGCGTTATAACTAGCTGTCGATAGTAGAACCCGCTGCTTCCCGGGGGTGATAGGGATAATGCTTGTTCATCAGTCCGTGATGCCATCTGCATTATGGAGTATGAGGATTTTATTCAATGCTAAAATAGCTAGATTAGCAATAAAATTTTATTTATAATCTATTTCAATGGTTATTCATGAAATAAGATACGAATTAAATTCTATGACGTGCACAACCTTCATTGACTAAGGCCTTGTCATCGAATCATGTCCCTAATTTCCCATCTAAGCCATCCTAGTCTAAGGTCAACTCTCATCTAAGAGCATGACTTAGGTTTAAGATCAAACTTAGATTGCTAAGATCATAACTTAGTTCTACGTTCTGCCCGAAATCTAGAGCCTGGGCTCTGATACCACCTGTAGCGCCCCGCATCCGGACCTCGTCCGAATACGGTGCAACTGCCGTACATCACTAAGGAGAGTACAAAGCGTCATGCATAACATGCGAAAATCCATAACTTAAGCCATGGACTTCCATGTTAACACTTAACATGGTAGCAAAATTTCGGCAGAATTAAACTTTTTAAATAAACATGCATTCGGCATAATAAGTCCCCGAAAGTAGTAGTCCCATAAAATGACATAACCGAAATCCAAAAGAGTTCAACATTGTTCATAATACAAACATCATGGCCGCACAAAAGTCCTTAAGCATAGCCTCTTTCTGACTTCCTCGCCTACAGGTATGGCACTCTCGGCTCATCCTCGATCCATTGAATCTTAGCATTAACTGGCTCTGGGGAAAAAAATAAAAGTGTGAGTGATACAAATCACCCAGCAAGCATACAATAAACCGCCATGAAATAAATAAAGAATCATAACATGAATGTAAAACCCCAATAATCTTAATATTCATCATACCTGACCATAGATCCATAATCCGCCTGAATGTAACCTAACTACACTTAGGTAATACAGTTCTCACGTTAACATTATCCTCCGTATCATAAACATTTGTTATGTAACATGCGCATGGAGTATGCATGATGCAATGCATGATGTCATGTCATGGTAAAAATCATCGTCATGTGGTCCCATAACATATTCATAAAGAAAACAGAGTGTCAGATCAATTAACCCCGGATCTGAGCGGGTCCAGAACATATATCAGATCAATTAACCTCAGATCTGAACGGGTCCAGAACATATCATCAGACCAATTAACCCCAGGTCTGGGACGGGTCCAGAACATGTCATCAGACCAATTAACTCCGGGTCCGAACGGGTTCAGAACATGTATCAGATCAATTAACCCCGGATCTGAATGGGTCCAAAACATATCATGTCAACAGGCCAATTAACCCCGGGTCTAGAGTCGGGTTAGTCGCATGCCTGGCCGGCAAGGGAATCATAAAGCTTTCTTTAAAACATGGGACCATAAAAACTTTCATGCATAACGAAAAACCTATTTACTTGGAAAGACTTGCTTGCATACGGAAAATTCATAAAAATCAGATTCATGGGCATATGATCATGCGTGATACATGAAATGATATGCAATGCAAGTCATGGCATGAATAGTCGTAAGTACTCTTTATAACATGTCAACAAGCATGGTTTCGGAAACTAAAAATTTCCATATTTTACTTCATGTTCATGGGGCGGCTAAATTAACCAAACAGACCCATTTTCATAATATTTTGTCCTACATATATTTAGTGGGGTCTTATTCACATGTCGTAAAATTTCCGTAACTTTCTAAGACACATAAAGCCTTTAAATCGTTAAATCATTACCGAGTGTACTTGCTGAATTCTGAGGAATAATAGCCACCATTACCTTAATTTTTGAGACCTTAAATCTTAATCATTTGGACCACAACCTGAAAAATATAGAAAAATCCCCAAGGACCAACATTCATGGGTCCAAACCGTGTATATAAGTCCAAATCCATGAAATTAAGCCTCTTAACTTATTCTCCTGTTCTGCCCAATTTTTCAATTGTAATACATTAACTTTAAATCCATAATTACCCATCAAAACGATAATACCAAATTGATTAATTTACATGGTCATGCTCCTCTATGTCCTAGGTGATTGACATAAAATTTCCAGAACAATCCAATAGCTTTAAAGGGTTCATTTAATTATTTTCGGAAATGGGTCACATGCTGCCACTGGACTGACCAATTTTACTAAAAATTTTATTGTGGCAAAACCATAATTTCTTTTCCCGAAAATCCAACTCAACCATGTCATAAACATACAGAAATAGCATCCTACCAAAACTTAGCCCATTTTCATGTTTCCAAGGTCCGTTTTTGGGTCAAGGAACTCGTTACTTGATTCTGTCCTGCTCCAGTAGTTTCAGCTTAAGCAGCTTTACCAAATAATTTCTTAAAAATAATCCACATCTTATTTTATCGAAATTCTAACTCTAAATTTTGCTACGCACATAAATTTGTCACCATAACAAAAATCAGCTTAATTCAACATCTCCAAGATCCATTTTTTAGACCATTTTAAACGTTATACAATTCTGCCCAGTTCCAGAATTTCCAGCCTGAGCAGTTTCACCAAATATTTTATTAAAAATAATCCACAACTTATTTTACCAAATTCAAACTCTCATATTTGTTACACACATAAGGCTAACATCATACCAAAAATCAATTTGATTTCACTTCTGCAAGGTTTATTTTAAGGTCACACAACACACTGCCCAATTTTGTCCAGCTCCAGTGGTTTAATGTTTTGCCATCTTTCAAGTCAAGTGTCCACAATTTGTCTTGTTCTTATGAAATAGCTTATTGGTCACCACATACACCCTTTGTAACATGAATATTAGATTCCATGCTTCTCCTTTGAATCAAACCAAAATAGTGAGTGTTTTATACACAACACTCATCATATTTACTCACCTTGCACATTGTTAAGTCCATTCTTGGTACAACTAAGTTATACATCATTCTTCCTTCATACTCATCCGTGTGCATGTACCAAGATAACAAATGACACATTTAAATTTAAGCACAACCATACTTATATAGTAAATCATCTAATATGCAAATTCCACACATCTTAGTGTTCACAAAATATGCTCTTTTTTGGATTTCAAACTCACCATCACATTCACCTTTTTGGCCGAAAGTTATGAGGTGCCATACACATATTTTACAACATTTAATTAGACATGCAACACATTCACATGCTAGTTCATTTTTAATCCTACCAAGTAACCTTGTAAAATTACAACTAGCACTTGCATGTCATCTTGATGCTTCTTAAGTTTCATCCAAGAGCTATTCTTGCCTAGAGTCACTTGGTTGAACCTTACTTCATCATAAAACAGCCTCATATCACCTTGCATATAAGAAAAGATTTCATCTTTGAAGGAATTAATCACATGCAAGGCATTGTTCTTGAGGAATCATAAAGGTACAATCTTGAAACTTAGTATATTCAACTAGAGTTCAAATCTTAGGAACATCTAGTCATTCAAGTCACTAATTCTTCAAATAAATCATGAGAGTCTATTGAATACTTGCCTCTTCAAGCTAGAGCTTTTTCTTAGCTTGGATGTTGGATGAGATGAGTTGAAATCTTCCTCCTCCTTCACTCTTGAGCATGCCGTTTTTGAAGGAAATGAGAGAAGGATGTTAGTCATCATTCTTAAGTGAAAGTAGAACTTATTTGAGGTTAGATCTTCTTACCAGAGTGAGGCTTTGAATGGAGCTTCCTAGCAAGAGATTGCACCACCTAAAAGAGTTGAATATCTTGCACCTAGTGACCATGAAGGTCATGGTTGGGGGTAGGAAAAAGACACCAATGTGAGCTTCATTATTTGGCATGAAGAATTTACTTAAGGAACTTGGAATGAGTCTTACCTAAATTCTTCTTGAGCTTGAAGATGAAACTTGAGTTGGAACTCCTAGCTCCAAGATGAAGGCTGAAAGGTATGGTTGGAGGGAGATGGAAAAACCTTCTAAGTGTTGGCTTGGCTTGTATGCTTATTGAGGGGGTTCAAGATGGATGAGAGGAGTAGTCTTGCAATATTTAAAAATCTAGGGGTTAAGGGGAAGGGTATCTAGCTCATGGGGAGGGAAAAAGGGGACAATTTCCATGAAAAGTTGAAAAAGGAGTATTGGTTTGTGAAATGGCAAGCTTTTGCCTATCATGCTTGCATTAGTTTATTATTTGTCTTGCATGCCTATTTTGTCTTAATTATATAATTGTAATTTAAGTAATTACTTTAAATAATAGAAATGGCTAGAGAGTTCTGGAGACTTTCTATGCCTCAGTCGAAATCTTGGGGTATTGGGCATTTTGGTCTTTTCACATTTATTCTATCTCATACTTATATAATTTATACTTTTATTTGTTTCATTTAATGTGATTTTAAATTTGCTTTGGGAGGACCATTTAGGTTTGCATTCTTATAAAACGAATCTATTCCAAGGTTGATCAAGGTCTCTTGGCCGAATTCTTGGGGCTATTGGGAGGGCATTTTTGTCCTTTCACACCTTTTATAGTACATAATTGCATATTTACACTATAGCTTATAATATATAGTTTCTTAAGTAGGCTTTTAGGTTTACTTTTAAGAGGACTTGTTTAGGTTAGTCTTTTTGTAAGAAGGGAAATACTCTGAGGTTCATTAATGTCTTGTGGCCGAAATTACAAGGGCTTGAAGGTCATTATTATTTTTTCACTAATTGTTTTATTCACATAATTATGATATTGCTCCTAACATCTAATTTATAGTGTAGGTTGTGAGTCTTAATTTGAGGAGAACTACTTGGGCTAGTCCTCTTATATCTTGGAAATTATTCCAAGATCCTCCAAGGCCCTATGACCGCATTTACAACGTCTTGGAGGCTAAATGGTCATTTCACGCACTCCACGACATCCATTGTATAATTATATCGCACCCATCTCAAAAGGAATTTAGATACAGACTCACTAAGGTAACTTAATAAAATGCAACTTGGAGAACTTATTTATTACGTCGCATCATATGGGTTCTAGTATAGTGCGATTTTCGCGGGGTACAACAAACTACCTCCTGTACCATAACATCGACGAGCTCCCCATCAGAAGTAGACTGAGCACCAATATCAACATCACTGACTTCCACTTCACCATCCAAAAGTGAAGCGGTATTAGGATTAGCAGGCAAGTGCGGAAAAATAGTATCATCAATGCCTTTAAGTCTTGCAACATCTTGAACATGTGAAATACTATCAATCCGATGCATATCAGGAAATATTTGTAATGAAGGTGGTGTTGGCCCAATCAATCCTGTACCAAGACGCAGTCGTACACTGTGTGCATATGAAACAACAAAATAAATCAAACCCGGGGCGAGTCAAAGACTCTGTCCTTAAGACGTATTGCTCCGGTATACTGTGCCCAACCGGTATGAGCAATCGTCTCCCAGGATACAACGGGTACCTGTTCAGTTGAGCGGCACTGCTAAACTTGAACTCCTTCGAACGCTAGAGTGTCCTGACTTCTCCCGGACAATATGCAAGACTCACGTGCTACGAATGCAGAATGCTTATGAAATGCTTAGAGCTTGGTGTGTCACAAATGAGCACCCTTTGCCCTCTTTATATAGGGGAGTCGGTTGGAGAACAAGGAACCGTGACCGTTGGATCAAAACCGAAGTTTGATTTAGGCCGTTGGATTAAAACCTCCTATCTAGATTAGGAAGGTTTAATCTCAGCCTTTAGATCGAAGATAGATTAGCAGGTTTAAACCTGGAACGTTGGATGGAAACCATATTCGGTTAAGCGGTTAAGACAGTTTAAATCTCGGCCGTCAGATTAAAACTACTTTCCCCACCACCGTTAGATCAACCTGATTGATCTCAACTTTGAAAGAGGAGGATAAAGTTTTGATTCATTTTGAATCAAACCAGCCAACAGAATCAAATCTGCGCCTGCTGTCAGACTTCGATCGATCACATCGATCGATCGAAGTGACATCGATCGATCGATGTGATCGATCGATGTCTGACTGAACACTTCATTCGATCCAGTTGATCGATCTAAGAGACATCGATCGATCGAAGTGATCGATCGATGTCCTCTGTTTGACTTAGATCGATCCAACGAAGGATCGAAGTCCTCTGATCCACTTCGATCGATGACATCGATCGATCGAAGTGACATCGATCGATCGAAGTCATCGATCGATGTCCGTCAGATGCTTTTTACCGCCACATGGACACTTCCAACGTGGCATTCCTCCACACGAGTGACACGTCACCCATCCAGAACGTTTCCATCTACTTTGAGCATTAATTTCACATTCACACAATACATAATTGAGTGAGATCACATCCTAACATTAACTACACGTTAAGAATTCATTAAGCTCATAGTACGTTGCACAACCAAGTTTTGCAACTTTCATTAACGGGCCAAAGCCCAAATCTTCAATCTCCAACGATGGGCCAAAGCCCAACCTTAAATTCTCCAACAATCCCCCACATGAATGTAAATTAATGCAGACACTTATGCAAACTCTGAGGAGAAGTCAGACAAGAAAATATTGCATCAGAAGAGGTAGCTTCTGGCTTTGAACCTTTCTTAGTGATGTATCATCGGATCCACTCGGCTAAGTAGTGACTTGATGTCTTGAACTAGTCAGCCTTTGTTGTGAACCAAGACAATGACACTCACACAATATTTCCTTTAACACCCTTTTGGTTCTCATGGTTGTGTTCGTTTTGGCCATGAACAACCTGGTTTCAGAAAGTGTTTTAGAGAAACCTTGCCACCCAGACTTTCTCATAGAAGCGGCCCCACTTCACACTTACATAGGTGATTCCTATCAAGAGTATTCTGCCATACTCCACTTGACGCATCAAGATATAGGACATCATTAAAAGCCTTAGCTTACCCTAAAATCTCTGCAGACAGCACTTTTATCAGACGGAATGAGTAAGTGCTAACTGAATCTTCATAACTTAGTTGTCCCATTGAACCAAGATTCTGGGATCTCCAGTCAACAAGGTTGGGTTATCATTACAAAGATTCATGCATTATGGGCTTCAATCCCATTCCGTTTGTCAATCTTGACATCTGATCTCTAGGCAAGCCTTTTGTAAGCGGATCCGCAAGATTCTCCATTGATTTTATATAATCTATGGAAATCACGCCATTAGAGATCAACTGTTTAATGGTGTTATGTCTTCGACGTATGTGTCGTGACTTACCATTATAGATGCTACTTTGAGCACGTCCTATAGCTGACTGACTATCACAGTGTATGCTAATAGGAGCAATTGGCTTAGGCCAGCACGGAATATCTTCCAGAAAATTCCGAAGCCACTCAGCCTCTTCCCCAGCTTTGTCCAACGCTATGAACTCAGCTTCCATAGTGGACCTAGCTATACATGTTTGTTTCGTGGATTTCCACGACACAGCAGCACCACCAACAGTGAACACGTATCCACTGGTGGATTTCGAGTCCTTACTATCTGATATCCAATTTGCATCGCAGTATCCTTCCAACACCGCTGGATATCTCGTGTAATGTAATCCAAGATTCATTGTGTATTTCAAATACCTCATCACTCTGTTAAGAGCTTTCCAATGATCATCACTTGGATTACTCGTAAATCTGCTCAACTTGTTTACTGAACAAGCTAAGTCTGGTCTTGTACAATTCGTTATGTACATCAGACTCCCGATTACCTGAGAATATTTTAACTGGGCAACAGGTTCGCCTCGATTCTTTCTTAAGTGTATACTTAAGTCGAGCGGGGTCTTTACCGGTTTCACATCATCCATATTGAACCGTTTCAGAACTGATTCAATATAGTGAGTTTGTGACAGTACGAGTCCCTCAGTCATCCTAGAAATCTTAATTCCTAGAATAACATTGGCAACTCCCATATCCTTCATATCAAAGTTCCTCGTCAACATCTTCTTTGTGTTCAAGATTATGTCCCGAGTACTTCCCATGATTAGCATGTCATCTACATAAAGACACACTATCACATATGCGCTCTGTGTGCTCTTAATGTAGACACACTTGTCACACTCATTGATCTTGAAACTATTAGCTAACATGGCTTGATCAAATTTCAAGTGCCACTGCTTAGGCGCTTGCTTAAGCCCGTACAAGGACTTAACGAGTCTACAAACCTTAGACTCTTGTCCTGGAACCACAAACCCTTCGGGTTGTTCCATATAGATTTCTTCATCCAACTCACCATTCAGAAACGCAGTCTTTACATCCATCTGATGGATTTCCATGTTATAGACTTCAGCAATCGCAACTAGCATCCTTATAGAAGTGATCCTAGTCACCGGTGAGTAGGTGTCAAAGAAGTCAAAGCCTTCCTTTTGTCGATAGCCTTTAGCTACCAACCTGGCTTTATACTTTTCAATAGACCCATCCTCTTTCAGTTTCTTCTTGAAAACCCACTTACAACCAAGTGGTTTACTTCCAGGTGGAAGGTTAACCAACTCCCAAGTGTGGTTCTGAAGAATCGAGTCTATTTCACTGTCAACTGCTTCTTTCCAGAATGGTGCTTCTGGAGTTGACATAGCCTCGGAAAAGTTCCTTGGCTCATTTTCTACCATATAGGTTAGAAAATCTGGTCCAAACGAAGTTGGCATTTTGGCACGCTTGCTTTGACGAAGTTCCTCATCTCCTTGAGGAGTCGCCTCACGCAATCGCTTACCATATCTTGTTTCTTCTTGAATTTTGTCTTTCCTCGGAAAGACATCTTCAAAGAACACTGCATTCCTTGACTCCATGACAACGTTTTCATGTATGTCAGGAATATCCGATTTGTGCACCAAGAATCGATATGCACTACTGTTAGTTGCATAACCGATGAATATGCAATCAACTGTTTTAGGCCCAATTTTAACTTGTCTTGGTTTAGGTACAGCAACCTTAGCCAGACACCCCCACACTTTCAAGTATTTGTAACTAGGCTTGTAGCCTTTCCACAGCTCGAACGGGGTTACATCCATCTTCTTAGATGGAATTCCGTTTAGAATGACGTTGGCTGAGAGGATTGCTTCCCCCCACAAGTTCTGAGGTAAACCCGAACTTATCAACATAGCATTCATCATCTCTTTAAGAGTACGGTTTTTGCGTTCAGCAATACCATTCGATTGAGGTGAATATGGTGCAGTCGTTTGATGAATAATGCCACTTTCTGAACAGAATTCATTAAACGGTGTATCATATTCGCCACCTCTATCACTACGAATTGTTTTAATTCGTTTGCTAAGTTGATTCTCAACTTCATTTTTATAATCCTTGAAAGCATCAAGGGCCTCGTCTTTGCTACTTAGCAAATATACATAACAGTATCGCGTGCAATCGTCGATAAAAGTTACGAAATACTTTTTACCACCTCTTGTTTGCACAAACTTTAAGTCACACAAATCTGTGTGAATTAAATCCAACGATTCAGTGTTTCGTTCTATTGAAGGAAATGGCGCCTTCGCCATCTTCGCTTCAACACATATTTGACATTTTCCTTTGTTATTAAAGTCCAGTTTGGGCAATAAGTCAAGATTACTCATACGTTGTATTGACTTGTAATTAACATGTCCCAAACGAAAATGCCATAAACAAGAAGATTCAAGCATGTAAGCAGAAGAGGAAGCAATTTTATTAGCCTCTGCGGACAAATCTCTTTTGGGTACAATAGTGATGACATTCAATTTAAACATCATATTCGACAAGTACCCCTTCCCCAAATACATGCCATTTTTCGAAAGAATAACTTTATTGGACTCTAACACTAGTCTAAAACCATGCATGACTAGAAGAGATCCAGATACTAAATTCTTCCGAATATCAGGGACGTGTAGCACATTCTGCAGAGTCAGATGCTTCCCTGATGTGAGCTTCAGAACAACTTTGCCCTCGCCTTCAATCTTCGAGGAGGCCGAGTTTCCCATGAAAAGTTGTTCATTGTTCCCGGGCTGGTACTCCGTGAACATCTCTCTGCTGGAGCAAACATGTCTAGTGGCGCCAGTATCAAGCCACCACTCACGTACGTTCCCCACAGCATTGCACTCTGAGACCACTGCACAGAGATTCAGATCATCCAATGCATCGACTATGTTCGCCTTTGCCTTGGATTGCTTCTTCTTGGGCTTTCTGCACTCATTGCTGACATGCCCCTGAATGCCACAGTTGTAGCATTTCCCGGTGAACTTCTTGGCGATCTGCTTGCCTTTCTTGTTCACCCCGAGTTGGCTCTTCTTTTTCTTGGCCTCTGCAACATGGGCCTTAGCCTGACTAGAGCTAGATTGTGGCGCTCTTTCAGATCTACGATTGTCCCCCTCAATGCGGAGTCGAACAATTAGATCTTCCAATGTCATCTCCTTTCTCTTGTGTTTGAGATAGCTTCTGAATTCCCTCCACGAAAGAGGTAGCTTCTCAATCACTGCTGCCACGACGAAAGATTCACTGAGCAACATGCCCTCCTCTTCCATCTCGGCAACCAACGTCTGAAGTTCCTCAACTTGAGAAACAACAGTGCGAGAATCAGACATTTTGAAATCCAGGAATTTGCCGACAATAAATTTCTTGGTGCCGGCATCCTCCGTACGGTATTTCTTTTCCAAAGCCTGCCACAAAGACTTTGCGGTCTTGTACGTACAGTACAAACCATACAAGGAGTTGTCCAAACAACTCAGAATATGGCTCAAACAAACATAATTGTTGAAGTTCCAACCTTCAACAAAATGTTGGTTTTGCATATTCTGGGCTTGGTCCTCCAACAGATCCACCATAGGCGGGTCCTCAGTCAGGAAATTTGCCAATCCCACAGCAGTCAAGAAGAACAGCATCTTCTGCTGCCAGCGCTTGAAGAAGCTCCCACTGAACTTCTCTGGTTTCTCCACTTGGGCCACTACAGGACCCTGCGCAGGAGGAGCATGTCTTGGCACCCCAGCAGTTGGTGCCATTGGAGCAGAACTCTGAATGTCTGCACCATGAACCGAGCCTGAGCTTGCGTTCTCCATCAGATTACTGTTCAGTTGATCAAAACGAATAGATCAGAACAATCAGATTTAAGAAAGGAGTAGAAGTAGACTGCAAATCAGTACGAAACTGCTTTTGCGCAAATTAAAAAATGGTACAGAAATTAATTGAATTGAAATACGTCTTAAGATTGTTGGCCCAATCAATCCTGTACCAAGACGCAGTCGTACACTGTGTGCATATGAAACAACAAAATAAATCAAACCCGGGGCGAGTCAAAGACTCTGTCCTTAAGACGTATTGCTCCGGTATACTGTGCCCAACCGGTATGAGCAATCGTCTCCCAGGATACAACGGGTACCTGTTCAGTTGAGCGGCACTGCTAAACTTGAACTCCTTCGAACGCTAGAGTGTCCTGACTTCTCCCGGACAATATGCAAGACTCACGTGCTACGAATGCAGAATGCTTATGAAATGCTTAGAGCTTGGTGTGTCACAAATGAGCACCCTTTGCCCTCTTTATATAGGGGAGTCGGTTGGAGAACAAGGAACCGTGACCGTTGGATCAAAACCGAAGTTTGATTTAGGCCGTTGGATTAAAACCTCCTATCTAGATTAGGAAGGTTTAATCTCAGCCTTTAGATCGAAGATAGATTAGCAGGTTTAAACCTGGAACGTTGGATGGAAACCATATTCGGTTAAGCGGTTAAGACAGTTTAAATCTCGGCCGTCAGATTAAAACTACTTTCCCCACCACCGTTAGATCAACCTGATTGATCTCAACTTTGAAAGAGGAGGATAAAGTTTTGATTCATTTTGAATCAAACCAGCCAACAGAATCAAATCTGCGCCTGCTGTCAGACTTCGATCGATCACATCGATCGATCGAAGTGACATCGATCGATCGATGTGATCGATCGATGTCTGACTGAACACTTCATTCGATCCAGTTGATCGATCTAAGAGACATCGATCGATCGAAGTGATCGATCGATGTCCTCTGTTTGACTTAGATCGATCCAACGAAGGATCGAAGTCCTCTGATCCACTTCGATCGATGACATCGATCGATCGAAGTGACATCGATCGATCGAAGTCATCGATCGATGTCCGTCAGATGCTTTTTACCGCCACATGGACACTTCCAACGTGGCATTCCTCCACACGAGTGACACGTCACCCATCCAGAACGTTTCCATCTACTTTGAGCATTAATTTCACATTCACACAATACATAATTGAGTGAGATCACATCCTAACATTAACTACACGTTAAGAATTCATTAAGCTCATAGTACGTTGCACAAACAAGTTTTGCAACTTTCATTAACGGGCCAAAGCCCAAATCTTCAATCTCCAACGATGGGCCAAAGCCCAACCTTAAATTCTCCAACAGGTGGAATCAATGAAACAGGCAAAATTAGGCTGAGCATTTTTGAGAATCTCCGGGGATAGCAAATCTGCAGTAGTGCGATGTTAGATTCATCTAAGGCTAAGTGAGAGTGGGGCGTCGCATCATGCTGCGGCTTTTTGGGTGTCCACCGTTTAGCCTTGTCTTTAACCAGCATGTTGGAAAGCTTAGGTGGATTAGCTGTAACCTTCGTCTGATCATCCACGGGATCTTCCTTCCCTCACGTGGAAGACGTGTGACCCAACCTAGAGCAGGTAGTACAATACATAGGGAGATCTTCATAAACAACGGCTTGTGAAATACAACAACTATAGAGTTGTATAAATACACGAGAAGGGAGGTCTTATGATACGTCAATTTCAACGTATAAACGGGCTTCCAAAGGCCAAAGATTTTTAGTTGTCGCATTATCCAATTTCATCGGTGTTCCCAACATACGCCCAATTTGAAATAGTGGCTCACGTTGATGTAAATGAATTGGCAATCCGGGGAATGAAATCCATACAGGAACAATCGGAACATCAACTTTTGGATCATAATCAGGGGTCCATTTAGTAACTCTCATGTTTTGTCTGCTATAGTCCAGCTTTGTCTGGAGAAACAATGTAGGTAATCTTGTTCTTGTGCAAATGTTAATAGAACATGATTCGAATCTATGAGTCCAGTACGTACTGTTCTAATGAATCCAGTATGATCAAGCGCAACATGAACGATAGCAATTGGTGGACGTCCATACCAAAAGGTTCCTACCAAAGAAAATCGATATGGCTCATCCAAAGCAGTGATCTCATCATCTGAGAAGGAAATCATCGGACTGTCCTTATATTTTTGAGTCGGTTTTGGCACAAGTATTAGTGTAGATGATGACTGGAATAATGATACAAACGAACATTTCATACCTGGACGCTCCTCAGACTACGATGGTGGCTTTGCAGTTGTGCGATCCATTACTGCAATCGCAGCTGATATATTTCAAAATAAATTAGAATTACTCAGATAGATGCGAAAAGAAGAAGAGATGGCATCACAGAGGAAGAAGAGCGGCTGGTGGCAGTAGTTATGCCCACCACCGGTGATCGCATAAAACCATCATTCAGCGTATAATAATATATCCTCATATCATATATTATAAGTAATATTACTATCAAAATTATAACAACATGTCACGAGGTCATAAACCGAAAATTGTCGTATTAGGTGACTACCGAACCTTCACCGACATGTCACGTACTTACCATATCAAGACAGCCAGCCTATATACACTCAAAACACTCAGAAACTTTGTGCTCCACATGTCAAATTCAGCCCCAAAGTCATACCATGTTTATACACATCAATCACAAGTATTTTGGCTTGAATTGTGTAGAATTCAAACTCAAATTCTTTTTAGCACATGGAATTTTTTATTCAGCCATAGGAGCTGAAAATAAACTTTATTTTATGTATATTATGTGTGACATAATATATATTATATGTCTCAGAAGTTTGAGATTAATTGGAGAAAATTCGCGTAATTGACGCAAGTCAAAAATTCGATTTTCTACACCTCTACATACATGGGACGGTTTTGGTGTGTATGTAACATGTATCTAGAAAATTTTTACACATTCAAGACATATTAGAGTGTTCTAGAAAAATCAATTTAGGTTTGATTGCAATTTACCATGTGTTTGAAGATTATGCATTATTATTTGACAAAGTTTACCAAAAGAGAATCCAGCACATGTGCAAGTGGTATACACACCTATTTCAACTTATTTGGAGCCTAGGTGGAGCTTGTTTGGTATTTTAATTGGAGTAGGATAAGCCACGCATGATTGGTGACGTTGAAGAGGGCAAGACACAAACAAGTGCTGAAATGTCTTCACATGGACTAATCTTAGCCGATTTTTGGTGCATTGTTGTCTTCAAATTTCTTCCAAAATTTATGGGGAATCACATCATGGTTGATCGGTAATTAACATACTTGATTTTGAGCATGTGTTTCATATTTTTAAGTTGAATTTCTAGCTCATTTATGGAGTGCCAAGGTTGATTAAAGATGACCAATCATGAAGTGACAACTAGGCGAACACAAGTCGTTCGTCCAATTATATTTTGCCAAGTGACCAAGGGTCTTTCACCATTTATACAAAGAAATCTTACAAGGGTATTCAATACAATTTTCAAGGAAGAATACAACCCTAGGGGGCGGCCGCATCAACTATAAAAAAGGGGCAAGATGATTCAAGCAAGGCAAGCCAAAGTTCGTATTCATTCAAGATCAAGCAAGACTGTTCTCTTCTTCTCTTATTCTTTTCTCTTGATTTTAGCCTCAAGCCTATCATTCTTATATTCCATATTTTTTTCATACCGCCCACATATGTTCATCTCTTGTACAAAGGTGATCAATGTGTGATCATACATTCATTTGTTCGGTGGTGGTGTTCGTGTTGTTGTGTTTGTTCGTTTGATTGTAAAAGGGTGGAGTTGGTGTTTAAATCCAGTCAACCTTGTGTCAAGTTGTTATGTGTGATCAGTGAATACCGAAGAAGGTGTCCTCGAAGACTAGAGTAAGTTGATTTAACCAAACCAATATAAAACTCTCGGTGTTATTTACTTTTAGCACTTTTACTTTCAATTTTCAGTTTTCTGTATCGTTTTCACACTCACGGAA
Source organism: Eustoma russellianum (assembly GCA_036186865.1). Lineage (NCBI taxonomy): Eukaryota > Viridiplantae > Streptophyta > Magnoliopsida > Gentianales > Gentianaceae > Eustoma > Eustoma russellianum. The sequence goes on from AP025052.1 coordinate 9,107,585, forward strand.
AAAATAGCAAAAATTTTCCAAAAATCACAAAAGTTTGTGGAAACATAGCCACATGTCTTAGCTTCCATTTGGGACAAGGTTCATCATATTTGGATAAATATAAGTAAGTCAAACGTTCATAGTTATGAGACTAGTGCAATCTGATTCTCAGATCTACAAAGGTTGAGAACATCAACGTGGTTGACATACTTACCAAGAGAATTTCGAAAACCTATTCTAACCCATTAATTAAACATCTTAAGGGTCATACCATAGCATTTTCAGGCCATTTAGATTTGTCAATTAATAGGAATAAATTTTTCATTTTGGAGCATAATTTCTGGCAGATTAGCACAATCTATGCAAAAACGGTTCTTCAAGAGGTCACACTTAGCATTTTAATCTGAAATTTTTGTGACACACTAACAACATCTGAGAGCATATTGTCACAAAATTTCACAATTTTTGGAGGTCTACAACCTGGTCAACTAGTTGATTCAAATAAGGATTTGAAAACAGAAACTGTTTTCAGAAGTGAGTTATTTGGTCTAAAAAGTTTTAAAAACCAAAATTTTCACACTCACTATTCAACCCCTCCCCCCTTCTAGTTGTTCTATACAGATCCTACAAGTGATATCTGAGCGCAGGCACACTCACTACAAGAAGATTCATCGATCTTTTTTAGGTGATATCCACTAGTTATAAAACAGAGCAAGAAGGAATGTCAAGCGTAAGGCGTCTCCTTTTCGACAGTGAGTCTTTTATTCAATGAAACTTTATATGAAACTTTTCTTTATGGCTATTGATATAGACATATGGTCCATCATAGAAGACGACCCTTTTGTTTCGTCTAAGATAACTACGATTGATGGCGTTACATTAGAAATTGTAACACCAAAGCAAGAATATACTAGTGAAGGCAAAAAGAAATTAAGTATGAATGCTGATGTTGTACCCTGCCGAAAAGTCATATAGTACTTGAAGATTCATATAAGTGAAATAATAAAGTGGTATCCTTCAAGCGTCTTTCACTAAGTTTCCTTAGTGATTCTTTCATTTTAGAATGATAAGCAAATGATATAATCAATTCAAGCGTGAGTTAGGGACTATATGAGGTGGCCAATTCGTTCCCAAAGGCTTAAGAAAATTTCAGCCACAAGGTTTAAAAAGGGCCTTAAAGGGGTTTTTCCCAAATTATAGGAGAGTTTAATCTTAAGGGCCTCCCTAAAATAAGCCCAAATAAAAATTAAGGAATGTAAGTAGTGGGCAATTCTTTCCCCAATTCTTGGAGAATTTCGGCCTTAGCCCAAGGGAAATTGAGAATTTCCTAATTTTATTTTAAAACAAGAAAAGGGAAATAATTAAAAAGGGGGCAAATACCCACATGGCTTCTTAGTAAACTCATTTGGAGAGAAATTAAGCGTGGTAAAGTTTCCCCCCAAGGAGTCAAAACCGCCCCCCCCCTCCATGGTTGACCAAGAAAGATTACCATGGTTACTTAATGTTACTACAAGGTTAAGAAAATAACTCTAGTTGGGCAAAGTAACCTAGGTTAGTCATAAAGTAACTATAGTTGACATAAAGTAACTATAGTTGGCATAAAGTAACTATAGTTGACATAAATTAACTATAGTTTACATGAAGTAACTATAGCTGAACTAAAGTAACCATAGTTGGGCAAAAGTAACTAAGACTATGTGATTCTAGTTAGCCTAATTAAGGAGGATTCCTTTTCCCTCCCACCATACTCATGGCAACCTCCTTAAACCAAGGGGAAGAAAATTTTCTCCAAGCAATTTTAGAACACACCACTCTCAAGAAGTCACAATGGAGCAAGGAGACTTCCCTATTTTCCCCATTGTAGAACACGGCTGGTTGAGCCAACAAAACCAAGATCTTCAAGCCTCAAGAATTCATCTAGATGATCATTAGGAGAAGATTGGTCAAGCCACTAGGAGGAGCTAACATCTTGGTGGTTGAAATCCATTTCAAGCCCCATTCAAGATTCATCTTGGTAAGGAAATCATATTCCCAATCAAGATGTTTCTTTATTAAGATAGTAACTAATGTCATTCTTCTTCCTCCTCTCAAAGCCGTGGGCTACATGCAAAGTGGAGGAAGACTTCACCCCATTTCAACCAAGGCTCATGATAAGGAAGAGCTCTAAGGTTCAAAGAGGCAAGTATACTCTATACAATCTTGCCTTATTTGTGAAGTTCATGCTTGAATGACTAGCCATTTTTAAGTTATGAATCTTAGTTGAAGATTCTAAGAACAAGACATGAACTTAGTTGATGTAAAGAAAAGTGTTGGTATGAAAAGTGACATGTTCTAAGCGTAAATGGCAAGACTGTTGGTATGAGTTATGTGTAGCCTAAAATGAGTTATGAGACTTGAAATAACTATGTTTAAATGTGTATTTGATGTATAGTAAGTCATCTTAATAGATGAAGTTGGTTGAGGAATGCTTGAACAATAAAAAGGTGAAGAAGTGCTGAAACTACTGGAGCTGGCAGATTTGTGTTACTGATTGTGTGACTTGAGAACGAACCTTAGAAGCGTTCAATTAAGCTGAATTTTGACGTGAAACAAGCTCTGTGTGTGTAGTACAAGTGAGAGTTGGAACTGCAGTAAAAAGAGTTATGGTGTATTTTTAATAAATCTTTTAGTAAAACTGCTCAAGAAGAAATTACTGGAACTGGGCAGAACAGTGGGACGTTTTGCATGACCTGAAAATGAATCTTAGGAGTATTCAAATTGGCTAATTTTTGGTGTGATGTTATCCTCATATGTATATGAAATGTGTGAGTTAGAATTTCAATAAAAGGAGTTGTGGTCTGTCCTTAATGAAGTTTTTAGTAAGAAGTGGTCAAACAGAAGTACTAGAACTGGACAGATTTATGTGTTATGTTGAACGACCTGAACATGAATCTTAGGAGCGTTCAAATTGGCTAATTTTTGGTATGGTGATAGACTTATGTGTATATGAAATTTGAGAGGTGGAATTTTGATGAAAGGAGTTTTGAATTATTATTAATGAAATGTTTGGTGAAACTGCTCAAACAGAGTTGCTGGAACAGGACAGTTTTGAGTAGTATGTTGTGTGGCTTGAAACGGAACCTTAGGAATGTGAAAATGAGCTGATTTTTGACATGATGATATTTTGATGCGTGTATGATATCTCTGAGTTGGAATTTTGGTAAAAGGAGTTGTGGTTTGGTCACAATTCAATTCGTGATATAACTGCGCATTCCAGGTTCTGCATGTACCCATTTTGGAAAAGTAACTAGATGACCCCCCTTGACTTATTGGATTGTCTTGGAATTTTTATGGTTATTACATAAGGCATAGATGTACATGTTCATGTAAAGAGACCAGTATGAAACTACCATTTTGATAGTTGACAACTGAGTTGAAGTTAGTGTACAAAACTGGAAAACAGGACATATATTTGTCATAAGTTGTAAGGCTTTGATCTTGCTCATTTAAGCTGAAATGTGATGTTTAGCCTTATGAATATTGTTCCTTGGTGTGTTAGATATATTTTCTAGGTGATGGATCAAAATGAATAAGGTTTTATGACCCACGAAACTGTGGTAAGATGGTACTGCCCTGCTAAGTTCAGCAGTACCTTTGATGATAGTATGGTGTTTTGAGGTCGTTAGACATTTCTGAATGTTACGAAATTTTTATAGCATGTGTCTAAGCTTTCATTATGCATATGTATGACATGGGTTTATGAATATGAGCACGAATTGATGAGCACGAGGCTGTATGAGCAAGAATGTGATTGCTGGACAGTATTTTTTTCAGTTTAAATGACAAGTCCGTGCATGCATGTTATGATGCATTTGTTTACGAGTCGCATAATGCATGTCATGCATTGCATCATCGTCACGTACATGATTTACAGCATTTTTTTTATGAGAAAGAAAGATGAAAAGCATTTTCAAAAGATGATTTTTGAAAAGAATGATTCCCCACCGGTACCGTGTGTTAGTATGAACTTGGCAAGTATGAACCCACCAGATCAGGGTTAAATGATCTGATACGAGGCCGTGTGCATCCGGACATAATAGACCCAACAAAGACGAGATGACGTACCGTCTCGAATCCGGGACATAGATCTGAACACGAGAATATGAGGCCGTGGGGTCCGGATATAATAGACCCGTCCAGACGAGATGACGTACCGCCTCAGATCCGGGACATAGATCTGAACACTCTATTGTTTTACGACGATGATGATGATGATTTGAAGAAAAGCATGAAAAGCCATATTCTCATTTTTATCATGATGCATCACATGTACATATGCATGCATGTCATGTTTATGGAGTCATTGTGTAGTAACGCATGATAATTAGACTAAGTTGTCATGACCTCATAGAACCTAAGTGTGACTTCCTTGAGTGATGATCCTTGTTATGTTACGAATGGATGTGAGTCACAGTCATTACTGTTATATTCTGCATTAAGAGACGATCTTTGGTTAGGTTATGATTTTCCCACATTAAGTGATGATCCCTATCGAGTATTGGATGCAGGGCATTATGCGCTACTTTTGCATATTCATACGCATTGCATATGGTCAAGAGCATGATGTTAAGTCTATTTGCACTAGGTTGTGTTATTACTTGCTTCGTGACTAAGTTATGATTTTATTGCCTTAACGGCTATTGATTGAAGGGATGAGATTCTAGCCAAATGCTAGAGGTAATATTACTTAGGTAATAATCCTCCTATCTCTCGTTACCTAAGTTATGATTTCACTACTGTTGATACGTAAGCTATGATCTTATTCAGGACATTTAGGCCAGGTTGTTATGAATTAGTAACTCCTAGGTTATGATCTTTATTGGGTGATGACCTTTTCTATGTCATGATCTTCATTAAGTGATGATTCTTTCATAAGTGATGATCTTTGTTAAGTTACAATATCTGTTAAGCGATGACCTTGGATATACCTTGTGTTGACTTTTTACGGGTGTTTAATGGAAGGTCAGGTATGTTCTAAACCGAATTTTTGGGGTTTGGTTCTTGTATGTAATTTCCATTTAATGCATGATTGTTTATGTACTTGCTGGTGATTTTGTCACTCACCCCCCTATTTTTCCTCCCAGAGGCTGAAGGAAACAAGGTAGAATGGATTGAGGATGGACCTAGAGCCCCTACCCGTGAGTGCAGTGAAGGATGGGCAGGTTAGGAGACGTGACTTGACGATTATGACTGATGACGGATTATGTAGTTGTGATGGAAAACATCTACTTTTGAGAATTTCGATACTTTGATTTGGGTTGTAAAACAAAGAATGATCTAGTGGATGTTTTTAATTATAAGTTTTAAATTCTGTCACGGTTTCGCTTAATTATTTACGTGTAAGCGCGATATTCCATGCATTATATCATGGATCACGACACGTATGGAACGACGCCTAGTACTCTCCTTAGTGAAGTACAGCGGGTGCACCGACTCCGGCGGGGCTGGGGTGCGGGGCGCCACAGGTGGTATCAGAGCTAAGGCTCCAGATCCGGGCAGAATGTAGAACTAAGTTATGATTATAGTCAACTAAGTTTGATCATAAACCTAAGTTCTGATCTTAGATGAGAGTTGACCTTAGACCAGGATGACTTAGACTGGAAATTAGGGCTTTGACCAAATGATAAAGCCCTAGTCGATGGCCATCTATAGAATTTAATCACGCCTGCTTGCATGACCATAAGCTCGTATATGGATTACGAATTAAATGGTGTCGCTTATTCTGAATATTATACCTTAAGTAAGACTCCGACACTTCGTGGTGCGAATGGCACCACAATTCAATAAGATGACATCATCACTATCACCCCAGGAGGCAGTAAACTGTACTAGCAACAGTTAATGAGAACACGTATTCAAGGTTTGGCAGGGAATTTAGTTCATAGTAGGCGGAAAGATGGTTAAGTAAAGTTGAAAGTAACACCATGATGATACTAGTACTGGATAGGATAAGGGCAAAGTTCCAAGAGGAGTTTTGTGAGTTCTTCCTCTCTCAGGACTTAGTCACGAGAAGGGTTGAGGAATTTGACTCACTAAGACAAGGGTCAGGCAGCTCCGTACTCATTCATTACTTTGGGACAGTATGTTCCTTTGATTATGAGAGATGAAAGGTTTAAGCTGATCAGATTTGTGCGCGGTCTAGACCCCCAGATCAAATTAAACTAAGTTAAGTCGTATTCGAGGACCTTTGGTGAATTATTGGAGGACCGCTATGGAGCGGAATGCGATAGTAAGGGAACGAAAGAATGAAAGAAATGATTTAACAAGCAAACAAAGTAGAAGGTGGAAACCGTATCCATATAAGGCTAGTTTATGCGGATGACAAAGGAACAACCAAGGCACGCCTAATAAGTGTGAAGTACCTATGTCCTCTGCTCTACTTCCTATTAACCAAGTATGAGTGATTATAATAGTTTTTTTAGGTTATGATGAGTAGACCACAAGTAAGCAAGTGAGATTATTAGTGATAACATGACTAAGTATGACACTGTGTATGAGACCTCTAAGATGAATGGGACAAAGCAGTTCTGAGGGAACTAAATAGACACTTATGCGATCTTATTTACCCAAAAGAAGAAACCACATGGGAGACGAAAGGCAACATGAGGAGTAGATGCCCCATTTTGTTGACTAGCCTGAAGTTTCGAGGACGAAACTTATATTAAGGGGGGAGAATGTTGTACCCTGCCGAAAAGTCATATAGTACTTGAAGATTCATATAAGTGAAATAATAAACTGGTATCCTTCAAGCGTCTTTCACTAAGTTTCCTTAGTGATTCTTTCATTTTAGTATGATAAGCAAATGATATAATCAATTCAAGCGTGAGTTAGGGACTATATGAGGTGGCCAATTCGTTCCCAAAGGCTTAAGAAAATTTCGGCCACAAGGTTTAAAAAGGGCCTTAAAGGGGTTTTTCTCAAATTATAGGAGAGTTTAATCTTAAGGGCCTCCCTAAAATAAGCCCAAATAAAAATTAAGGAATGTAAGTAGTGGGCAATTCTTTCCCCAATTCTTGGAGAATTTCGGCCTTAGCCCAAGGGAAATTGAGAATTTCCTAATTTTATTTTAAAACAAGAAAAGGGAAATAATTAAAAAGGGGACAAATACCCACATGGCTTCTTATTAAACTCATTTGGAGAGAAATTAAGCATGATAAAGTTTCCCCCAAAGGAGTCAAAACCGCCTCCCCCCCATGGTTGACCAAGAAAGATTACCATGGTTACTTAATGTTACTACAAGGTTAAGAAAATAACTCTAGTTGGGCAAAGTAACCTAGGTTAGCCATAAAGTAACTATAGTTGACATAAAGTAACTATAGTTGGCATAATAACTATAGTTGACATAAAGTAACTATAGTTGACATAAAGTAACTATAGTTGAACTAAAGTAACCATAGTTGGGTAAAAGTAACTAAGGCTAAGTGATTCTAGTTAGCCTAATTAAACTAAGGAGGATTCCTTTTCCCTCCCACCATACTCACGGCAACCTCCTTAAACCAAGGGGAAGAAAATTTTCTCCAAGCAATTTTAGAACACACCACTCTCAAGAAGTCACAATGGAGCAAGGAGACTTCCCTATTTTCCCCATTGTAGAACACGGCTGGTTGAGCCAACAAAACCAAGATCTTCAAGCCTCAAGAATTCATCTAGATGATCATTAGGAGAAGATTGGTCAAGCCACTAGGAGGAGCTAACATCTTGGTGGTTGAAATCCATTTCAAGCCCAATTCAAGATTCATCTTGGTAAGGAAATCATATTCCCAATGATGATGTTTCTTTATTAAGATAGTAACTAATGTCATTCTTCTTCATCCTCTCAAAGACATGGGCTACATGCAAAGTGGAGGAAGACTTCACCCCATTTCAACCAAGGCTCATGATAAGGAAGAGCTCTAAGGTTCAAAGAGGCAAGTATAATCTAGCCAATCTTGCCTTATTTGTGAAGTTCATGCTTGAATGACTAGCCATTTTTAAGTTATGAATCTTAGTTGAAGATTCTAAGAACAAGACATGAACTTAGTTGATGTAAAGAAAAGTGTTGGCATGAAAAGTGACATGTTCTAAGCGTAAATAGCAAGACTGTTGGTATGAGTTATGTGTAGCCTAAAATGAGTTATGAGACTTGAAATAACTATGTTTAAATGTGTATTTGATGTATAGTAAGTCATCTTAATAGATGAAGTTGTTTGAGGAATGCTTGAACAATAAAGAGGTGAAGAAGTGCAGAAACTACTGCAGCTGGCAGATTTGTGTTGCTGATTGTGTGACTTGAGATATAGGTATTGTCTCACTGGAAGCAGACTCTCTATCCCTTGGGATAGAGGTATAGTCTGCCTACCACTTACCCTCCCCAGACCCTAACGATAGCTTTTTCTGTCGTTGGGATATACTGGGCTCAGATGATGATGATGATGATTGTGTGACTTGAGAACGAACATTAGAAGTGTTCAATTAAGCTAAATTTTGATGTGAAACAAGCTCTGTGTGTGTAGTACAAGTGAGAGTTGGAACTGCAGTAAAAAGAGTTATGGTTTATTTTTAATAAATCTTTTGGTAAAACTGCTCAAGAAGAAATTACTGGAACTGGGCAGAACAGTGGGACGTTTTGCATGACCTGAAAATGAATCTTAGGAGTATTCAAATTGGCTAATTTTTGGTGTGATGTTATCCTCATATGTATATGAAACGTGTGAGTTGGAATTTCAATAAAAGAAGTTGTGGTTTGTCCTTAATGAAGTTTTTAGTAAGAAGTGGTCAAACAGAAGTACTGGAACTGGACAGATTTATGTGTTATGTTGAACGACCTGAACATGAATCTTAGGAGTGTTCAAATTGGCTAATATTTAGTATGGTGATAGCCTTATGTGTATATAAAATGGGAGAGGTGAAATTTTGATAAAATGAGTTGTGAATTATTATTAATGAAATGTTTGGTGAAACTGCTCAAACAGAGTTGCTGGAACATGACAGTCTTGAGTAGTATGTTGTGTGGCTTGAAAATGAACCATAGGAATGTGAAAATAAGCTGATTTTTGACATGATGATATTTGGATGCGTGTATGATATCTGTGAGTTGGAATTTTGGTAAAAGGAGTTGTGGTTTGGTCACAATTCAATTCGTGATATAACTGCTCATTCCAGGTTCTGCATGTACCTATTTTGGGAAAGTAACTAGATGACCCCCCTTGACTTATTGGATTGCCTTGGAATTTTTATGGTCATTACCTAAGACATAGATGTACATGTTCATGTAAAGAGACCAGTATGATACTACCATTTTGATAGTTGACAACTGAGTAGAAGTTAGTGTACAAAACTGGAAAACAGGACATTTTTTTGTCATAAGTTGTAAGGCTTCGATCTTGCTCATTTAAGCTTAAATGTGATGTTTAGCCTTATGAATATTGTTTCTTGGTGTGTTAGATATATTTTCTAGGTGATGGATCAAAATGAATAAGGTTTTATGACACACGAAACTGTGGTAAGACGGTACTGCCCTGCTGAGTTCAGCAGTACCTTTGATGATAGTATGGTGTTTTGAGGTCGTTAGACATTTCTGAATGTTACGAAATTTTTATAGCATGTGTCTAAGCCTTCATTATGCATATGTATGACATGGGTTTATGAATATGAGCACGAATTGATGAGCACGAGTCTGTATGACCAAGAATGTGATTGCTGGACAGTTTTTTTTAGTTTAAATGACAAGTCCATGCATGCATCTTATGATGCATTTGTTTACGAGTCGCATAATGCATGTCATGCATTGCATCATCGTCATGTACATGATTTACAGCATGTCTTTTATGAGAAAGAAAGATGAAAAGCATTTTCAAAAGATGATTTTTGAAAAGAATGATTCACACCAGTACCGTGTGTGAGTATGAACTTGGCCAGTATGAACCCACCAGATCAGGGTTAAATGATCTGATACGAGGCCGTGCGGGTCCGGACATAATAGACCTGACAAAGACGAGATGACGTACTGTCTCAGATCCGGGACATAGATCTGAACACGAGAATATGAGGCCGTGCGGGTCCGGATATAATAGACCCGTCCAGACTAGATGACGTACCGCCTCAGATCCGGGACATAGATCTGAACACTCTATTGTTTTACGATGATGATGATGATGATTTGAAGAAAAGCATGAAAAGCCATATTCTCATTTTTATCATGATGCATCACATGTACATATGCATGCATGTCATGTTTATGGAGTCATTATGTAGTAACGCATGATAATTAGACTAAGTTGTCATGACCTCATAGAACCTAAGTGTGACTTCCTTGAGTGATGATCCTTGTTATGTTACGAATGGATGTGAGTCACAGTCATTACTGTTATATTCTGCATTAAGAGACGATCTTTGGTTAGGTTATGATATTCCCACATTAAGTGATGATCCCTATCGAGTATTGGATGCAGGGCATTATGCACTACTTTTGCATATTCATACGCATTGCATATGGTCAAGAGCATGATGTTAAGTCTATTTGCACTAGGTTGTGTTATTACTTGCTTCGTGACTAAGTTATGATTTTATTGCCTTAACGGCTATTGATTGAAGGGATGAGATGCTAGCCAAATGCTAGAGGTAATATTACTTAGGTAATAATCCTCCTATCTCTCGTTACCTAAGTTATGATTTCACTACTGTTGATACGTAAGCTATGATCTTATTCAGGACATTTAGGCCAAGTTGTTATGAATTGGTAACTCCTAGGTTATGATCTTTATTGGGTGATGACCTTTTCTATGTCATGATCTTCATTAAGTGATGATTCTTTCATAAGTGATGATCTGTGTTAAGTTACAATCTCTGTTAAGCGATGACCTTGGATATACCTTGTGTTGACTTCTTACGGGTGTTTAATGGAAGGTCAGGTATGTTCTAAACCGAATTTTTGGGGTTTGGTTCTTGTATGTACATTCTATTTAATGCATGATTGTTTATGGTGTACTTGCTGGTGACTTTGTCACTCGCCCTCCTATTTTTCCTCCCAGAGGCTGCAGGGAACAAGGTAGAATGGATTGAGGATGGACCTAGAGCCCCTACCCGTGAGTGCAGCGAAGGATGGGCAGGTTAGGAGACGTGTCTTGACGATTATGACAGATGATTGATTATGTAGTTGTGATGGGAAACATCTACTTTTGAGAATTTCGATACTTTGATTTGGGTTGTAAAACAAATAATGATCTAGTGGATGTTTTTAATTCAAAGTTTTAAATTTTGTCACAGTTTCGCTTAATTATTTGCGTGTAAGATTCCATGCATTATATCATGGATCACGACACGTATGTAACGACGCCTAGTACTCTCCTTAGTGAAGTACGGCGGGTGCACTAACTCCGGCGGGGCTGGGGTGCGGGGCGCCACAGCTGAAGTCATGCAACTTCTTCCAAATTGTTTAAATAAAAGTGAATCAAGTTGTATCCAGTTGTTCTAGTGCCCAAGAAATGTGGAGATATCTTGAAATGAAACATGAAGGTACTAGTCATGTAAAAGAGTCTAAGATAAAGATGCTTATGTCAACTCTTGAATCTTTCAAATCATTGCCGAATGAATCTATTATTGATATGGTATGAATATGATCTTTCTTTTCGTTGCTACTAATGCTTTTGATGTGATTTACAAAATAAAAGGGGAGAGAAAAGCATGATTTAATGGGGAGAGAGAGATAAAGTTAAGAGGGAGCACGATAGCACGATTCAAATTTTTTAAATTTATGCATAATTGTAGGGGGAGCGATCACATTTAAATCATGGATAAAGGTTATTTTGCAAATCATCAAAAGCGGGATATTGTTGAGAAATCGGAGTTTGAATGATTTGAAAATGCATGATTTAAATGTTACATATGTAGCGCCCCGCACCCCAGCCTAGCCGGATACGGTGCGCCCGCCGTACTTCACTACGGAGAGTACCAGGCGTCAATCCATAACATGTCGTAGTCCATAACAAAATATGCGGACTTTCCTGCTTACACGTCAACAGGTAAGCGAAGACTGAGGCAGAATAAAAACTTTTAAATTAGAACATTCTAAACATCCATCGTAAAGACTACAACCAGGTTCTTGAAATAAAGAAAGTCTGAAAATCCGAAAATCAATGTTCCCAGCATAAATTCATCAAAGTCCATCAAACATAACTGTCACAATAAAAATCCTTAAGCCATCCTCCTCTCGCACTCCTATGGATAGGGAACCCTAGGCTCATCCTCGATCCACTCAACCCTGTTCCCTGCAGGTTCTGGGAGGAAAAATAAGGGGTAAGTGACAACGTCACCAGCAAGTATACCATAAACGATCATGAATTAAATGGAAAGTATACACGAGAACCAAACCCCAAAATTTGGTTTAGTAACATACCTGACCTTCCAACCTGTATCCTTAGATAACAAGATCATAACTTACGAAATAACATTAAAATCATAACTTAGAGGATCTCGAATCGTAACATACTGGCCTAAGCAACAGTGTACCGAACATGCGACTAGCTATTAAATGCACATGCATGGACATGCACATGTGATGCAGTATGATAAAATAGGGCAATTTCGTTCATTCTTTCTTTCAAAACATCATCGTCAGTGGAAACAAGAGAGTATTCAGATCTATTATATCCGGATCTGAGGCGGTCATATTCATCCCTTCGAATCTATTATTTCCGGATCCGAAAACGGTCACATCATCAATCATAGTCGTCAGGTCTATTCTTTCCGGGCCTGAACGGTCATAATCAGGTCTATTCTTTCCGGGCCTGAACGGTCATGATCATGTCTATTCTTTCCGGGCCTGAACGGTCATAATCATCATAATCAGGTCTATTCTTTCCGGGCCTGAACGGTCATAATCATCAGATCAATTAACCCCGGATCTGGAGCGGGTTAAGCTGGCCAGAAACAAATGGTACCATAGGAATCTTCTTTCAAAACTGAAAACTTCTTTTCTTTAAAAACGCTTTTTCATCATTCTTTGGCATAAAATCAGTTTCATAAATCATGTAAATGACGATGATGCAATGCGTGACGTGCGATATGCAATTCGTGACAAAATGCATCACCTAAATACAAGTATAACCTTGATCTTTAAGCTGGAGAAATTTTCCAGAACTTATGCTCTGTTCATGAGGCCTCCCAACATAACAAATCAGGCCTATTTTCATACTCTCTCGCCATACATATGCATTACGGTGACTTAGACAGATGTCATAATAATTTCGTAATATTCCGAAATGTCTAAAGTCCTCAAAACATCAGATTACCATAAAAAGGGTACTGCTGAAATCAGCAGTGCAGTACCGCCTTACCTCAGTCTCGTGGGTCATAAAACTCTATTCCTTTTGATCCATCACCTGGAAAACATAGCTAATTCACCAAGGAACAGGATTCATAAGGCTAAACATCACATTCAAGCCTAAATGATCAAGATCGAAGCCTTACAACTTATGACATCAATCTGTCCTGTTTTCCAGTTTCGTACCACTAACTTCAACTCAGTTGTTGACCATCGAAATGGTGGTTTTAAGATGGTTTATTTACATGAACATGTACCTTTATGCCTTAGGTAATTACCATAAAAATTCCAAGGCAATCTAATAAGTTTAAGGGGGTCATCTAATTACTTTCCCAAAATGGACACATGCAGAACCTGGAATGAGCAGTTATATCACGAATTTAATTGTGACCAAACCACAACTCCTTTTACCAAAATTCCAACTCACAGATGTCATACACACATCCAATTATCATCATGTCAAAAATCAGCTCATTTTCACGTTCCTAAGGTTCATTTTCAAGCCACACATCTTACTACTCAAAACGGTCCTATTCCAGCAACTCTGTTTGAGCAGTTTTACCAAAAACTTCATTAAAAATAATCCACAACTCTTTTTACTAAACTTCCAACTCACACATTTCATAAACATATAAGGCTATCATCCTACCAAAAAGTAGCCCATTTGAACACTCTAAGACTCCTTTTCAGGTCGTACAACAGGCAACATAATTCTGTCCAACTCCAGTACTTCTGTTTGACCAACTCTTACTAAGCATTTCATTTAGGACAAACCACAACTCCTTTCATTGAAATTCCAGCTCACACATTTCATATACTTATGAGGTTAACATCACACCAAATATTAGCCTATTTAAATACTGCTAAGCTTCATTTTCAGGTCATGCAAAACGTCACACTTTTCTGCCCAGTTCCAGTAATTTCATCTTGAGCAGTCCTACCAAAAGATTTATTAAAAATAAACCATAACCCTTTTTACTGCAATTCCAACTCTGACTTTTACTACACACATAGAGATAGTTTCATGCCAAAAATTAACTTAATTGAACACTTCTAAGGTTCGTTCTCAGGTCATACAATCAGCCACAGAAATCTGCCCAGTCCCAGTAGTTTCAGCACTTCTTCATTTTTCATTGTTCAAACCTTCTTCAATCAACTTCATTTATTAAGATGACTTACCATACATCATTTACACATTTAAACATAGTCATTCCAAGTCTCCTAACTCATTTTTAGGCTACACATAACTCATACCAAACAGTCACAACACATTCATGTAGCAAGTCATTCAATCATGCCAACACCTTTCTTTATAACAACTAGTTTTCATGTCTTATACTTAGAATCTTCAACTAAAATCCATAGCTTAAAGATGGCTAGTCATTCAAGCATACACTTCACAAATAAGTCAAGATTGTCTAGAGTATACTTGCCTCTTTTAAGCTAGGAACCTTCCTCTAGCTTGAATCTTGGATGAAATGAAGTGAAGTCTCCCTCCAACTTCAATCACACCCCACGGTTTTGGAGGAAGAAAGAGAATGAATGTTAGCTATTATCTTAAGTGAAGAATAGAGCTAAATGAAGGCTAGATTATCTTACCAAGGTGAGGCTTGAATGGAGTTTAATCCACCAAGAAGCTAACACCACTTAGGAGCTTGGAAAGTTTGAACCTAGTGACCATGGAGGTCACGGTTTTGGCAAGCATAAGAGAGGAAATGTGAGCTTCTATCTAAGAATTATGAAATTCAACTAAGTATCTTGACATGCAACTTACCTAGATGATTCTTGGAGCTTGAAGATGAAGAGGATCTTGGCAATTGTAGCTCTAGCCAACCTTATGGAGTGATGAGGATTTAGAAATAATCTAAGTGTTCAATGCTCTAATATCTTGCTTGTACAATTCTTGATGGTGTGGAGATTGAATATGGAGATGAAGCTATTTACTAAATAGAAGAAGAAGAAGACTCCATTGTTGGTGAAGGGAGGGGGCGGCACATGCATGGTCAAGGGAGGGAGCACAAGGCATAAAAGGAAGGAAAGAATCTTTGGGTCTTGGAATTTGACTAGCCTTTGTCTCCCATGCTTGCATGCATGGTTTATTTTATTCTTAAACTTTCATATAAAATAATAGAATGGAAATTAGAAGGAGCCTTCTAGAATACTTGGTGGGGGGGGCGAATTCTAGGGGTGTTGGGAGGGGTATTTTTTTTTTTATTTTCCATATTTTCTTATTTCATGTTGGTATAATTACTCTACTACTTGTAATCTCTATTTACTTTTGGGCTTAGTTTTAAGATGGCCCTTAGGATAAGCCTTCTTATAATTTGAAAGAACCTTCTAAGGTCCTTTGAGGCCTTGTGGCCGAATCCCTTAGGGTCTTGGGGTGAATTGGCCATTTCACATGCTTCATAACTCATACTTGTATGATTATATATTATTTGCTTTGAGCAAAAGTTAAGTAAAGAAGTAATAATAAAACTTGATAAATTGTACTTAAAGGATGCAACCTTTATTAATTCACTTGTATAATGCTCAAGTACAATATGATTTTCCGCTGGGTACAACAACATAAGTTTATGAAATGCATGAATTAAATGTTACTTGATATATATACGTGATAAATATGCTTTACATGCCTATATATATTGTTGTCGTACTAACGTGTTATGAAGCATTAAAACTTACATCATATGACAAATATTTGTTGTCTTTATACCATTTTCAAGTGCCATGATTAATGAACTAAACTAGTTCATTAAGTGAAGTGCTTAAAGAGATGAACTAACTAGTTCATTAAATGAAGACATATTTGGAGAGAGCTATTTCCAACAAATTTGGAATGGAAAGTTTTGTTTCCACACCTATACACACGCCACATAAATATACATTATATATGTACATATTTTCCTTATAGCGACGAAATACACGTTTCTATCCCGACGTTCCACCAACACGTCATACATATCATAAACGTATGTTGACATCACACCACCATATACGCATCATATTTATGAGTATATACAGGTCTCATATCATATATTATAAGTCATATTGCTATCAAAATTATAACGACATGTCACGAGGTCATAAACTGAAAATTGTCGTATCGGGTGACTGCCGAACCTTCATCGACATGTCACGCACTTACCATATAAAGATGACCAGCCTATATACACTCAAAACACTCAGAAAATTTGTGCTCCACATGTCAAATTCAGCCACAAATTCATACCATGTTTACACACATCAATCACACACATTTTGGCTTGAATTGTGTGGAATTCAAACTCAAATTCTTTTTAGCACATTGCATTTTTTTATTCAGCCATAGGATCTGAAAATAAACTTTATTTTTTGTATATTATGTGTGACATAATATATATTACATGTCTAAGAAGTTTGAGATTAATCGGAGAAAAATCGTGTAATTGACGAAAGTCAAAAATTTGGTCTTCTACACCTCTACGTACATAGGACAGTTTTCGTGTGTATATAACATCTATCTAGAAAATTTTTTCACATTCAAGACATATTAGAGTGTTCTAGAAAAATCAATTTAGGTTTGATTTCAATTTACCATGTGTCTGAAGATTATGCATTATTATTTGACAAAAAGTTTACCAAAAGAGAATCAGCACATATGCAGGTGGTATACACACCTATTTCAACTTATTTGGTGCCTAGGTGGAGCTTTTTGGCAATTTAATTGGTGGAGGATAAGCCACACAAAATTGGTGACATTGAAGAGGGCAAGACACACAAGGAACCATATCAAAATCAAACAAGTGCTGAAAGTCTTCAAATTTCTTCCAAAATTTAAGGGGAATCATATCATGGTTGATTGGTAATTAACACACTTGATTTTGAGCATGTGTTTCAGATTTTTAAGTTGAAGTTCCAGCTCATTTATGGAGTGCGAAAGTGGATTAAAGGTGGCCAATCATGAAGTGACAACTAGGCAAACACAAGTCGTTTGTCCAATTATATTTTGCCAAGTAAGCAAGGGTCATTCACCATTTATACAAAGAAATCTTCCAAGGGTATTCAATACAATTTTCAAGGAAGAATACAAACCTAGGGGGCGGCCGCATCAACTATAAAAAAGGGGCCAGATGATTCAAGAAAGGCAAGCCAAAGTTTGTATTCGTTCAAGATCAAGCAAGACTATTCTCTTCTTCTCTTATTCTATTCTCTTGCTCTCAGACTTAAGCCTATCATTCTTATATTCCATACAATAAATAGGCTTTTTTCATACCACCCACATACGTTCATCTCTTGTACAAAGTTGATCAATGTGTGATCATACCTTCATTTGTTCGGTGGTGGTGTTTGTGTTGTTGTGTTTGTTTGTTTGATTGTAAAAGGGTGGATTTGGTGTTTAAATCTAGTCAATCTTGTGTCACGGTGTTATTTTAATCAATGAATACCGAAGAAGGTGTCCTCAAAGACTAGTGTAGGTTGATTTAACCGAACCAATATAAAAAATCTCGGTGTATTTACTTTCAGAACTTTTACTTTAAGTTTTCAGTTTTTTGCATCGTTTTCATACTCAGAATAAATAGCAATAATTTTCCAAAAAATCACATAATTTTGCAAAAATATAGCCACATGTCTTAGATTTTATTTGGGACAAGTTTCATCACATTTGGATAAGTATAAGTCAGTCAAACATTCATAGTTCTGAGATTAGTGCAATCTGATTCTCAGATCTGCAAAGGTTGAGAACATCAACATGGTTGACATGCTTACCAAGAGAATTTTGAAAAACTGTTATAAACCATTAAAGTACATATCTTAAGGGTCATACCACAAAATTTTCAGGTCATTTAGAGTTGTCAATTAATAGGAATAAATTTTTCATTTCGGAGCACAGTTTCTGGCCGATTGACAAAATCTATGCAAAAATTGTTTTTCAAGGGGTTACACTTAGAATTTTAATATGAAATTTTTGTGACACATTGACAACATCTGAAAGCACATCGTCATCAAATTTCACAATTTATGGAGGTCTACAACCTGGTCAACTAGTTAATTCAAATCAGGATATGAAAACAGAAACTGTTTTGAGAAGTGAGTTATTTGGTTTAAAAAGTTTGAAAAGCCAAATTCCGCACTCACTATTTAACCCCCTCCCCCCCTCTAGTGATGCTATAAAGGTCCTACACTAACCTCATTTCCAGCAAAGAACATTTCTTTCTTATCTCATAAAAGAAGATATCAAATTATCAAACCTCCCTCTTCTCTTAAAAAAAACCGTGACCTTCATCCAAGAGAAAAAGGAAGGATTCTTCAATCTTAAGTGAAGAACAAGCTTGTATGTAAAGGAATCCAAAAGGTAAAGATTATACCATCATTTGGAACACTTTGTTCTCCATCCACTCTTTCAAAAGTCTCCATTTTCTTCTTTTAGGCTTCCCACCCATGACCTTCTTCTTGCAAGAAGAAGGAAAATTCTTCAAGTTTCAAAGGAAGAAAACAAGCTTCCAATGGTAGGAATCACTAAGGTAAAATCGAATCCATTCTTCTATGCTTATTTCCATCATCCATCTTCCAAGAAAAACTCAATCTTTTCCTTATTTGCTCACATAGGCCGTGAGTATCATATAAGGAGAAGAGTTTTCTACATTGAATAAATAGACATCTTCAAAGGATTCCTAGGTGAGATAATTTAAAAATGATTTTAGAACCTCCTTAATGTCTTCTCCGTTAAAAATTAACCAATGTTTTCTTCATTTTGGTCATCAAGGCCGTGAGGTACACAAGCCAAGGCAAGAAGGAATTTTACATTCTTAAGTCCAGAATTCCAAAAGAAAAGGCAAGTATTCTACTTAGCTTCTTCATGCATCTTGAAAAATAAGTCCTTTATATTCATATCAAAGGTTGGATCATGCATGCATAAGATTAAATAATGTTTTTACTATGAATATAAAGAAAGTGTGCTTGCATGTTCTTTGTATAATGATCTTTATGTGATTCTTGAACATATGCACACTTATGCTTATCATGAAATAAAAAAAATGTCTTGCATGCTAAATTCAACATAGATATAGGCCCCATATATACTTGCATGTCTAGCCATCATGATCATCATCATAATCATAGCCTTTATCATCATCTTGTTAGATTTGTATAGCACCACTAGAAGGAGTGTTGAATACTGAGTGCGGAAAAATTGGTTTTAAAAAATATTTAGTGGCCAATTCCTCATTTCTGAAAACAGATTCAGTTTTCAGATCTTGTTTTTTGATTACCTACTAGGTTCTGCACCTCTAAAATTCGTGAAATTTTGTGACAATGCACTATAAAATGTTATCTATATTCCATAGAAGTTTCAGATTAAAATTCAAAGTGTAAGGCCCTAAAAAGACATTTTTGATTGGACTCTATCAATCTGTGAAAAACTTTCACTTACAATGAAAAATTAATTCCTAATTAATGACAACTCCAAATGATCTTAAAATTTTATGAGATGTCTCTTAAGATATCTAGTTTAACGGATTGAAACGGTTTTTCAAAAATTCCATTGGAAAGTATATCAACCACGTTGATGTTCTCAACTTTTGCCAATCTGAAAATCAGATTGCACTAGTCTCAGAACTTTGAACATTTGAATGACTTACACTTATCCAAATTTGATAAAACTTGTCTTAAATGAAACCTAAGACCTTTGTCTATGTCTATGTAGAATTTTAGGATTTGGAGAAATGGTTTGCTATTTTTTCAGTCCTGCGGCAAACATTATAAAAACAGAAACTGAAAGTAAAAGTGCTGGAAGTAAGACACCAAGATTTTTATCCAATTTATCACAAACCCCTTGGACTTGTAAAATATATTATACACCATATAATATACATAATATAATGTATGATCTCATTTCCAAAAGGTGTAACAAATTTCGGCCATGTTGTGTAGTAATTTGAATTTGAATTTTCAAGAAATCAAGGCAAATGACAGATAATTGATATATGTAATTATGGTATGACTTTGGTGTTGTATCTGCCATGTGGTGCATGAAATTTTTTATGTTTTTTGAATGTATATTGGCTAGCCATCTTTGTATGGTAAGAGTATGACATTTCGGGGACGGTTCAATAGTCATTTGATGTGGTAATTTTTGGTGTACAGACTTTTGACATGTCAATATATTTTTGCAAGCTTGATGACATAGAATATATGACTTGGAATATGTATATACTCAAAAGGATGATACGTATATGGTTGTTTGATGTTGACGTACATTGATGATGTGTCGATGAAATATCGGGATATAAAAATATAGCTTCTCGTCCTTCTAATATATATGTAGCGCCCCGTACTCGGCTACCCCTCATACGGTGCACCCGCCGTACTTTCCTTTTCAGAAAAGTACAAAGCGTCGATACTTAACTCGTAAAACCCATGGATAAACATGGATTACAAAGTCATGATCTTAACAGGTAGATAAAAATACGGCAGAATTTGAACCTTAATCCGAAAGCGTCAAATCGCGAATACATAGCAAAATTATACAAACTGAACCGATAGCAAACTACACCGTGAAATTATACAAACATTATCCGAAAAGAATCCGAAAATAGCTAAGTCCCAAAATGTCCCAAAGGTTCATCAAAAGCTTCCATCATCATTCTCTTAACGGCAATTTCCATAACCTACGGGTATGGCATCCTTGGCTCATCATCAATCCACTCGACTTCATTACCTGGCTCTGGGGGGAAAAATAAATGGGTGAGCGACAAAGTCGCCAGCAAGTATACAATAACACCGTACAATAAAGAGAAAACGGCATACAAGAATCAAACCCCAATTCCTTAAGTTAAAACATACCTGCCAATACTTTTCCGAAGCATCATACTTAAAGTCATATCAACACTTAGCTAAGATCTAAATGTCAGCACTTAGTTAGATTCTACGTGCTATAGCCAACCCTTACTTCTATGAAAAGGTATCATGCATAATGTGTATGAAAATGTGAATGCGATGCAAATGCAACGGGAAACATTCTTTCTTTCATTTAGACATGCTCATAAAAATACCTGAACTTTCTTTCTTTCTTTTAAATCATGCTCATCATAAAACAAGAGAGTGTGTCAGCCTATTATACCGGGCATGACTCGGTTCTTATAACATGATCACCTTCAGGTCTATTATACCGGACCTGGCTCGGTTCTTATACTCTTCAGACCTATTATACCAGGCCTGGAGCGGTTCTTATTTTTCATCAGACCTATTATACCGGGCCTGGATCGGTTCTTATACTTCTTCAGATCAATTAACCCCGGATCTGTAGCGGGTTAAGCTGGCCAGAAGGGACGAAATTCTTTCAAAACAGAAACTTTATATAAACATCAATAAAATCATGAGCATGGAACATATGAGCATGTCAATGCAAGTGCATGGGATGCAACATGGTAAAATGCACTTATAACATCATAAACAACTTTCTTCATGGGCTGGAAAACGAACCAGCAGCATGTCCTGTATTGCCCGGCCTCAAAATCAACCTTTTGAGCCTATTTTCCAGAAACTAAAAATATGGACGTGCACCACATGATCTTAACTACATTCTGTACAAATTTCATGCGATTTCGACAAGCGTAGGTACCTCGATAAAAATAATTCCCAACAAGGGTACAACAGAAATTCTGCTGCACTCTCAACTCCATTCCTTACCTTGTCTCCATCCATAAACTCATTATGGGGCTCACTTAGCACCTGGAAATCTTTCCTATTTCCTTTATGAACAATATTCAAATGCCCATTCACCAAAACAAGTCAAAATAAATACGATATAATTCATACAAGCACAAAGGGTCAATCTGTCCTGTTTTCCAGAATGTTACACCAACTTTCCCTCAATGGTTTACCATCAAGATCAATAGATAAAATCAATTTCTTTAAATGGATATTTAGCTATATGTCTTAAGTACTTCCTGTAAAAATTTCAGGTCAATCCAAGATGTTTAAGGTACTTAAATAATTTTTCTCCCTAAGGTGGTACGACCAGAAACTGTTTTGACCCCTTGATATTAAAAATTCATTTCTGACCAATCCACAAATGATTTTCCAGAAATTCCAACTCCACAATAAAATAGACATGATAAGCTATGACCACACCAAAAATAAGCTCAATCCAACGTTTAGAAGGTCCTTAACTAAGTTCATCAATTTAGCATAAAATCTGTCCAGGATTCTGTTTTCAACCAACATGCATAGAAGTATCCTTTCCTTCCTCATTTTCGTTCTTTAGCCTATAATCCAAGTTAATGGTCATTCAATGGACCTAATAAGGCTTCCCTATACTAATTCAAGTCCTTTTTAGCATGCAAAAGTCGTTCATATGGGCTGTTCATTCCTTCTAAACAAAACAGTCCTCTAGTCCAGCAATTTCACATTTT
Organism: Eustoma russellianum; assembly: GCA_036186865.1. Classification (NCBI taxonomy): domain Eukaryota; kingdom Viridiplantae; phylum Streptophyta; class Magnoliopsida; order Gentianales; family Gentianaceae; genus Eustoma; species Eustoma russellianum. Next base: position 9,130,298 of record AP025052.1, read on the forward strand.
AAAATCACTAAAAATGCTAGGTTTCATACCAATCATGTCTCATTCAATATCAAACATAGGGCAGTCCATAATCCATCACTTTTAACTCTTATTTCAAGTTTAAACATGCTTTACATTGCAACATAAGAGAGGTCTATCATCCATCCTTTCAAAACATAAGAAAAGGTAACAACTTAGGCATATTTTCACTAAGGTCATGTCTTAAGCTTCTAGACATTCAAGTATGCACATAATCACATATATTGTAAGGGGTTAAAGTATACTTGCCTTGAAATGAAGCTTTAGAAGATAGATTAACTTCAAGGTAGCTTGAATCACTTGGGGTTCCCTCCACTTGAGCCATAAACACACGGTTTTGGGTCAACACAAGACCAACACTTAAAAGAATACTAACTAACCACAAAAATGCTTAGAAACTTACCTCAAGGCTTAGAATCAAGCCTAGGTTCCTCTAACTCTTCTTCTTATATGAGATTGATGAACTAGAACTCCCTCTTGAGTCCTCTTGATTGAGATGCTATGAGCTTAGGTTGATGAGACTTCTATTCCTCCTTGACTCCTAAAATTTTCGGCCTAGATGATTGGTTGGGGGAAGGAGCACTTTGAGATATCATTCTTGCTTGGAGATATATTCTAGGGTTTATAACTTAGAGTATTTGAGAAGATGAGTTTGAAAATCAAATGGAGTCTTGAAGAGCTATGGGGGCCGATTCTAGGAGGGTTGGGAGAGGGAAAAATAAGACTTGATTAGGGTGGCTAATTACTTGTTTGTCTTTTGCAACTTTTGATAAGGAGTTAAGAAGGTAGCTAGCACACCACAATTAAGAGGGTGTTGGTGGGTGGTTGGAGAATCTTCTAGTCTCTTGGAGACTTACCATGGCCGATTTTTATTGTGTGTGGGGAGGGAATTTACTTTCTCACATATCACACAACATGGGACATAATTAAATAAAAGGTGTTATGCTACATATTAAGAATCGGATAATTCACGGCGAATAATTGATACTTGAATCGAATATGTGAATATTCGACATTAACAAGCTTAGCAATATTAAGATAATCGATAGGAATAAAATATAGAATATTTCACTGTAGGATGATAAGGCTTTGATAGATTGACGAGAGATAAGAGTACCTGCGAATGTCCGGGATACGACATCTTTCCCCCCTTCAATAAAGTTTCGTCCTCGAAACTCATGGATTATCGAAGAGATATGGGTACTTTTGCTTCATGTCTTTCTCTAACTCCCAAGTGGCCTCATCAACTGAATGGTTCTTCCATTGCACCTTGACCATAGGAATAGACTTATTTCTCAATGCTTTCACTTCCCTATCAACTATCCTTTCGGGTTCCTCAACATATGATACATCAGCTTCAATCCTCAAAGGTTGCTCATCCATAATATGGCTTGAATCATGCACATACTTACGCAATTGAGATATATGAAACACATTGTGTAATTGAGACAACGATGGTGGTAGTGCAAGTCTATAAGCAACTTCTCCAATCCTTTCCAAGATCTCAAATGGTCCAATGAATCTAAGACTAAGTTTCCCTTTAATTTCGAACCTCTTTACTCCTTTCGATGGGGATACCTTCAAGAATACCTTATCTCCTACTTGAAACTCAAGTGGTCGACGCCTCACGTCGGCCCATGCCTTGCTTCTGTCTTGAGTAGCCTTCAATCTTTGTCTTACAATCATAACTTTTTCTTTGGTTTGCTCCACTAAGTCAGGTCCTGTGAAAATCTTATCTCCAATCTCATCCCAATACAATGGCGATCGACATTTTCTTCCATAAAGAGCCTCATGAGGAGCAATTCCAATGGATCTATGATAGCTGTTATTGTATGAAAACTCAACCAACTTCAAACTCTTATCCCAGCTACCTCCAAAGTCCAACACACAAGCACGCAACATGTCCTCCAATGTTTGAATTGTTCTCTCTGATTGTCCGTCATTCTGGGGATGAAAAGCTGAACTCATGCGAACTTCCGTACCCATCGCTTTCTGAAATGTCGTCCAAAACATGACGCCAAATCTTCAGAGCAAATACAACTGCTGCAAGCTCAAGGTCATGTACTGGATAATTATGCTCAAACGGCTTAAGATGGCGAGACGCATACGCAATCACACGCCCATTTTGCATAAGAACAAAACCCAATCCATTCTTGGAAGCATCACTGTAGATCACAAACTGTTCTCCTGAAATGGGTTGAGCCAAAACTGGTGCAGTCGTCAACCTTGCCTTCAGCTCAGAAAAGCTACTTTCACAATCCTCATTCCATGCAAATTTTGTCTTCTTCTGAGTCAATCTAGTGAGTGGCATAGCTATCCTTGAAAATCCTTCAACAAACTTGCGGTAGTAACCGGCCAGTCCGAGAAAACTCCTTACTTCAGTGACATTGGTCGGCCTCGGCCACTCAGTAATTGCCTCAATCTTTCTGGGATCAACCGAAATCCCATTTTCAGTAATAATATGGCCCAAAAATGACACACTATGCAACCAAAATTCACATTTACTGAATTTTGCATAGAGCTGATGCTTTCTTAGAATACCAAGTATTGTCCTCAGATGGGCTGTATGAGTTTCCTCATCAGGCGAATAAATCAGGATATCGTCAATAAAGACGACCACATACTTATCCAACTGGTCCCGAAACACCCGATTCATAAGATCCATAAATGCTGCAGGGGCGTTGGTCAGTCCAAAAGGCATCATGAGAAATTCATAATGTCCATATCTCGTCCTGAATGCTGTCTTAGGAATATCCTCAGCTCTTATCTTCAATTGAAAATATCCAGATCTTAGATCCACTTTGCTAAATACCCGAGCTCCCTGCATTAGGATACTTTAGATATTATTCATGATTATTATATTGAAATAAGACTTGGTAATTACTGACCCGAAGCTGGTCGAACAGATCATCGATCCAAGGCAACGAATACTTATTCTTCACGGTGATCTTGTTGAGTTCCCGATAATCAATACACAGCGGCATACCTCCATCCTTCTTTTTTACAAATAAAACTGGGGCACCCCATGGCGACACACTTAGACGAATCAACTTCTTTTCCAATAACTCATGCAATTGCACTTTTAGCTCCTTCAGCTCAGTGGGTGCCATGCGGTAAGGAGCTTTAGAAATGGGCTCAGCTCCGGGGATGAGGTTTATCTCAAAGGAAATTTCTCGATCAGGGGGGAGTCCTGGTAGTTCCGCTGGAAAGACATCAAGAAACTCTTGAACTGCTGGAACTTGCGAAATGTCCACTGCTGCCTGCTCGACACTAAGAGCATAAACAAGATAGCCTTGACATCCCTTTCGCAACGCTCGACGGGCACGAGCTGTATTCACAAAATATTCTTTGACTTCTTCAACTTGGGACCTCCTTGAAATGATACTTCCTCTTGCTCCGGGGCTCTGAAAGTGACTTTCTTTTGATTGCAGTCAATATGGGCATGGTTCTTAGACAACCAGTCCATACCAAGGATAATGTCAAAGTCACTCATAGCAATCGGGATCAGATCAGCCGCGAACCGATGGTCATCGAACTCGACCGCGTAATTCTTATACAGATAATGAGACGTAAGTACTTGATCACCCGCGGCTTGGATTCGATAGGGTGATTTCAGCCGGATAGGATCATGGTCTAATCCCTTTGCAAATTTCTTAGATATAAAGGAGTGGCTGGCGCCACTATCAAACAACACATTTGCGGGCATACAACATACAAGAATAGCGCCTGAATCATACAAATTTTTAACTACGCAGCAATATAATATTTATCAACTTAGTATTGCATAATTTTAAATCATACCAGCCACGACGTCTCCAGCTTCCTCAACTGCAGCATCGGTCATCACATGCACACTCGCATTCGGGCGCTGACGTTGGTTTCTCTGCTGCTGACCATCACGCTCACGACAATCTCTCAGAATATGCCCAGTCTTTCCACATCCAACACAAGCAGCTCCCTTATCAGGACAATCCCTAATTATATGACCAGTCTTGCCGCAACCAAAGAACTTACCAGCTTGTACATAGCACTCGCCCAAATGATTCTTCTAACAATGGGGACACATGGGAATGGCCTGCTGCTGCTGTCCTTGATTTCCTTGGTTGTTTCTTTGATTATTCTGATTCTGCCCACGGTGCTGTCCACGATTCTGATTTCCTCTTTGGTTCTGATTCTGCTGTCTACGTTGCCTCCCGTAAAAATTATGTCTAGTCATTTTCCTTACTCCTTTATCACCGGAAGTGTCCCTTCCTCTTTTCTGGCCCATCGTCGCATCACGACGAATGATATCCTTCTCGATCCGATAACATGCATCAACGAGCGCCTCAAAATCAGCAGAGATAACATTTACCAACCAAGTGCGAATCCTTGGGTTCAGCCCACTCTCGAACTTCACCATCTTAGATTCCTCATCATTCATCGTAGCCGGAGAAAATCTACCCAAAGCCAGAAACTTGCTCACGTATTTAGACACAGTCATACCAGGTTCTTGCTTCAACATTTCAAAATCATGCCTCTTTTGCATCTTCACTGACGGAGGAAAATAAAACTTGTTGAACTCTTGGATGAATCTCTCCCATGGAATAGGTCGGGGCAAAGGTTGCAGCTTAGCCTTCCACCACTGGTTCGCCTCACCAAGGAGGAAAGGCCTCACAGCTTGGGTTTTCATATTGTCAGGGGCTCCATTCAGTTCAAAACAGTTCTCCACTTCATCTAGCAATTTTTCAGCCGTATCGGGGTCAGACTTGCCTTCAAAAGGCGGCACATTCGCTCGCTTGAGCGTCTCAAAGTAGTACTGCACATCTCTTATCGGTTCATAAGGAGGAGGAGGGGCAACTTGCTGAATCATTCCCTGGCCAATCTGAGTTATGGTCTGACAGAATGCTTGGAAATCCGGAATAACAAGTGGCACTTGCGGAAGAGGGTTTCCTTGAGCTGGTGGGGGATTTTCATTCTGCGGTGGAGGAGGAGGCAGTGGATTCTGATTCTGAGGAGGAGGTGGAGGGACTTGATCTTGAGGTTGTGGAGGGTTTGGTTCGGGTGCATGGGCAGCATCTCTGCGAGATCTACCACGAGTCTGAACCATCTGTATACGGAGCAGAAAGATATATATATATGTATATATGGATCGAGATGGCTGACTGAATTTAGACATGCTTGGAAAAGGAATTTAAAGCAGGAAAAAGAGTCAATATGCGACATATCAGGCTAGCAGATCAACCAAGGGGACCCTATTTCCAATCTAAGTTGTCTAAGCTAAGGCCATCTCTCTTCTAAGATCATGACTTAATTCTAAGATCAATTCTTAGTTTTCTAAGATCATAACATAGCTTCTACGTTCTGCCCGAATCTAGAGCCTGGGCTCTGATACCACCTGTAGTGCCCCATACTTGGCTACCCCTCGTACGGTGCACCCGCCGTACTTTCCTTTTCAGAAAAGTACAAAGTGTCGATACTTAACTCGTAAAACCCATGGATAAACATGGATTACAAAGTCACGATCTTAACAGGTAGATAAAAATACGACAGAATTTGAACCTTAATCCGAAAGCGTCAAATCGCGAATACATAGCAAAATTATACAAACTGAACCGATAGCAAACTACACCGCGAAATTATACAAACATTATCCGAAAAGAATCCGAAAATAGCTAAGTCCCAAAATGTCCCAAAGGTTCATCAAAAGCTTCCATCATCATTCTCTTAACGGCAATTTCCATAACCTACGGGTATGGCATCCTTGGCTCATCATCAATCCACTCGACTTCATTACCTGGCTCTGGGGGGGAAAATAAATGGGTGAGCGACAAAGTCGCCAGCAAGTATACAATAACACCGTACAATAAAGAGAAAACGGCATACAAGAATCAAACCCCAATTCCTTAAGTTAAAACATACCTGCCAATACTTTTCCGAAGCATCATACTTAAAGTCATATCAACACTTAGCTAAGATCTAAATGTCAGCACTTAGTTAGATTCTACGTGCTATAGCCAACCCTTACTTCTATGAAAAGGTATCATGCATAATGTGTATGAAAATGTGAATGCGATGCAAATGCAACGGGAAACATTCTTTCTTTCATTTAGACATGCTCATAAAAATACCTGAACTTTCTTTCTTTCTTTTAAATCATGCTCATCATAAAACAAGAGAGTGTGTCAGCCTATTATACCGGGCATGACTCGGTTCTTATAACATGATCACCTTCAGGTCTATTATACCGGACCTGGCTCGGTTCTTATACTCTTCAGACCTATTATACCAGGCCTGGAGCGGTTCTTATTTTTCATCAGACCTATTATACCGGGCCTGGATCGGTCCTTATACTTCGTCAGATCAATTAACCCCGGATCTGTAGCGGGTTAAGCTGGCCAGAAGGGACGAAATTCTTTCAAAACAGAAACTTTATATAAACATCGATAAAATCATGAGCATGGAACATATGAGCATGTCAATGCAAGTGCATGGGATGCAACATGGTAAAATGCACTTATAACATCATAAACAACTTTCTTCATGGGCTGGAAAACGAACCAGCAGCATGTCCTGTATTGCCCGGCCTCAAAATCAACCTTTTGAGCCTATTTTCCAGAAACTAAAAATATAGACGTGCACCACATGATCTTAACTACATTCTGTACAAATTTCATGCGATTTCGACAAGCGTAGGTACCTCGATAAAAATAATTCCCAACAAGGGTACAACAGAAATTCTGCTGCACTCTCAACTCCATTCCTTACCTTGTCTCCATCCATAAACTCATTATGGGGCTCACTTAGCACCTGGAAATCTTTCCTATTTCCTTTATGAACAATATTCAAATGCCCATTTGTAGCGCCCCGGCCCGATACCGTCATCGGAACCAGTGCACCCGCCGTAGCCTACTATGAGAACTATGAAGCGTCAAGCAGATCAAACGTACATCCTTCATAATGTAAGATAAAAACCAGCGGAAACGTCATAAAATTTAAACCTTCATCGTCAATCATACAACCAGAAACTGCAGCTGAAATAAAAGGTATTTGTTCATCTAACCAACATAAGTTCTAGATTAACATAATAACAACGAGTTTCCAAACTTAAAGAAGGTAGTCCAGTATCTATCTATTCCCTTGTCCGTCATCCCATTGAGCCCACTCGCCATCGTCCTCGATGAATATCAACTCATATTCAGGCTCACCTGAAAAAGGAATAGAGTAACTGTTCTTAGCGAAATTATCGCCAGCAAGTAACCCGTCTATACACCTTACGGAATCACACACGTCGAGTCACCAGTGTATAAAACATTGCCCAAAAATAAGGTGCTCGGGTTAGCAAATAGCATCTTAATAAGAATTCCTCAAAGCAGATAAAGCACATATATGTACACAGATATGAGAACCAACATGTATTAAAACAACGTATCACATAGCAAGTCATAAACTAGTCACGTTTCTTGCATGTCAATTCTTATGCTCCGTGTATCATGATGCATGTACTTCTTTAAAATCACACACAACACCCATGCATATGTCTTCTTTCATAAACATGTCATGCATGTCATTTCACAAAACATTTCATCACTTTACATATCATATTCTTCGCGTAGCAGAACTTTATACCCTGTGAGTGATCAGTCCACAGCAAACATTACTTTATACCCCGTGCTGAAAGGTCCACGGCCCCATAACATATAACTTTATACCCCGTGCTGAAAGGTCCACGGCCCCATTACATATATCATATATCCGTGCTGATAGGTCCATGGCCCCATTACATACATCATATATCCGTGCTGAAAGGTCCACGGCCTCATAAAATAACTTTGTTTTCCGTGCTGATAGGTCCACGGCCCCATAAAATACTTTATACCCTACTGTTGATTCACAGATCACGCTTTTATACCCTGCTTCTGCAGGCGTGACTTTTATACCCTGTGATCAACCAGCAGCCATTTTGTCTTTCGAAAACTTTAACTTTTCTTGTAAATACTTCTTTCGCAAAGCAAATCTCAAATCAAATGCAAGTGCCCATGTCATGATGCAGGATGCACATGTAACTTCATATCAAACATGTAACACACACACATACACCGTACATATCAAGTGTGCGGTCTTGCACCTCAAACAATCCATGTTTGTATCTTTCCAAGCCCATTCGTCTTACCAAATCACTCGGGATTCAATCTTATTCTTACATGATCAAACTTACCATCTATACCTCAATTACACCTCAATTACCTTTGCGTTTTATGTTCAAAAGAAGTGTGTAAGGTTACTACACGTACATAGGGCACCTAAAGGGTCAAAAAGACTTCCAGTAGAGTTGGAACGCTACATGAAGCGCCTATAGTGACTTAAAGCGCCTATGCTAGGCGTTCGAAGTGTTCGGGGATGTTCCGTAGACATTGAACGCCTACATGAAGCGCCTAATGTGACATAGAGCGCTTTATGTAGGTGTTCGAAGTGTTCGGGGATGATTCAGGACACATTGAACGCTACATTAGGCGCCTAATGTGACATAGAGCGCCTAATGTAGGCGTTCGAAGTGTTCTGACGGTTCTAAATTGCAGTTTTTTCTGTACGGGAAAGCTTCAGGACACATCGAATGCTACATTAGGCGCCTAATGTGACATAGAGCGCCTAATGTAGGCGTTCGAAGTGTTCTGACGATGCCAAACTGCAGTTTTTCTGCAGTAACTTCCTCTCCAACACCCTCCTTCTTCAACCCTTTCATTTTCAACACTTAAAGATCCATCTTAACATCTAGATTCATCTTACTTAACACACATCTAAACATGAATTGATGCCTAGCCATGCCTAACAATATCCACTCTAGCCTTCAATCATTCACAACCTTCAAAAGATCTCATCAACTTTCCCAACACAACAAGACTACAACAATGTCTTCACTCATCTCTCAATTTCCTGCACTTACTCTCAACGTCTAAGTGTAGACAATCAACATAAGAGTAGAGCAAGACAATAAGCACATCAAAATATACACTTTTATGGGCATGCTTGACAACAACAAAGCACCACCCAACTATTTTCAGAACTATGGCCCAAAGAACAAGACTTTGCACAAGTAGCAACAAGACTTACCTATAACAAAGAATTTAAGATAGACAAGACAAGAATACTAATGTGTGATTCATGTTTTCTCTTTGTAAGAACATAGGGCCTAAAGTATCAAAATTTGCGTAAAGCGTATAGAAAGATTACTTGCCTTGGAATCGAGATAAGCTTACGAGTGTGTGCTAGAATTTCGAGACGAATTGGACCTAGGTTAGCCTTCTTCTTCTTCCTTTCTTCTTCTTCTCTCTCTCTTCTTCCTTTTCTTCCTCCTAGGCGTTTTTCCCTCTCCTCTTTTATGCAATAACCGTCCCCTAGGTTGAGATGGGGAGTTATACTAAAAGTGGTGTAACTCCCTATCTCTTAGTAGGGACCTTTTATGTAATTTCTATTAATTACCTTTAATTCTATTTTGAACCCTTCTTTCTTATTCTTCTATGTTTTAGGTGACTAAGTCTCATAACCTACAAAATTAATTAAGTTGTATTTAAGGTTGACCTCTAAGTATTGAAAATCGTGCTTAAAAGTCACGGGGTGTAACATTCCTCCCCCCTTACAAAAAGTTTCGTCCTCGAAACTTACGTACCTTAGTCGAAGAGCTGAGGATACTTCTCCCGCATTTGTTCTTCGAGCTCCCAAGTGGATTCACGTTCCGTGTGATTGCTCCATTGAACCTTTACATAAGGAATCACTCGCTTCCTCAACACTTGATCCTTTCGGTCCACAATTTTCACGGGTACCTCCTCATATGTAACATCTTCCTTGAGTTCCAAAGGTTGAGCTTCAAGTACATGACTTGGATCCGCCACGTACTTTCTTAATTGTGACACGTGGAACACATTGTGAACTTGCGCCAACGCCGGAGGTAATGCCAACCTATATGCCAAAGCTCCTACCTTCTCAAGTATTTCATAAGGACCAATAAAACGAGGGCTTAACTTGCCTTTTACTCCAAACCTCATGACACCCTTGGTAGGTGATACCTTCAAATAAACTTTTTCACCCACATCAAAATCCAATGGTCGTCGTTTGGAATCTGCCTAACTCTTGCTGCGATCCTGAGCCGTCTTGAGTCTTTCCCGGATGATTTTCACCTTATTTAGCGTTTTCTCCAATAGCTCAGGTCCCGTGATGGTCCTCATGCCCACTTCGTCCCAATAAACCGGGGACCTACATTTCCTTCCGTACAAAGCTTCAAAAGGAGCCATGTCAATTGCACTGTGGTAACTATTGTTATAAGAGAACTCCATCAGCTTCACCATTCCGTCCCAACTCCCTTTGAAATCCAACACACAAGCCCTTAGCATATCTTCCAAGGTTTGAATAGTCCGCTCGGACTGTCCATCGGTTTGGGGATGATACGCCGTACTCAACCTTAACTCTGTACCCATGGCTTCCTGAAATGCTGTCCAAAACTTAGAAGTGAACCGTGCATCTCGATCAGACACTATACTCACCGGGACTCCATGCAAGCTAACAATACTGTCCATATATAAGCTCACTAATTTGTCAAGAGGTGCTTCACTTGAAACAGGTAGGAAATGGGCAGACTTTGTTAACCGATCTACGATAACCCAAATCATGTCACATCCACTTCTTGTCTTTGGTAAACCAGCTACAAAATCCATTGTGACATGTTCCCATTTCCATTCTGGGATTTCCAACGGCATCAACAATCCACCGGGCCGTTGGTGTTCCGCCTTGACTTGTTGACACACCAAACACCTCTCTATGAATTCCGCAATATGTCTTTTCATCCCAGACCACCAATAGTATCGCTTGAGGTCTCTATACATCTTGGTGCTACCGGGGTGTATTGATAACCTCGAATTATGAGCTTCCTGCAAAACTTCCTTCCTAAGTTTGTCAATATCCGGCACGCATAATCTTTCCCTAAACCATAAGCTCCCATCCTCCTTGATCCGAAATCCTTCAACTTGACTATGTTTCACCCTTTCCATTATCTCACTTAAAGCCTTATCTTTCTTCTGTGCCTCCTTTATCCTATCAATCAAACTCGGTGTGATAGTCAATGCTGTCAGGACATTCACCGTGGATTCCACCAAATCCAAACCAAATTCCTCAATCTCTCTCTCTAGTGGTGATTGCCTCGCATGGCTGGATTTCCTGCTTAAGGCGTCGGCTACCTTATTATCCTTTCCCGGGTGATAATGAATAGTTAGGTCATAGTCTTTTAGCAATTCCAACCATCTCCGCTGCCTCATATTCAATTCCTTCTGTGAGAACAAATACTTTAGACTCTTATGATCCGTGAATACCGCGCACTTCTCTCCATACAAATAATGCCGCCAAATCTTCAAGGCGAACACAACCGCGGCAAGTTCAAGATCATGTGTGGGATAGTTTTGTTCATAAGGCTTTAGCTGTCTTGAGGCATACGCGATGACTCGTTCGTTTTGCATTAAAACACAACCTACAAACAAGGTGTTAGTCTAAACTTAATGGGTATACAAGATCATAACCTTATACTATAATTTACGTACCTAACCCGTTCTTTGACGCATCACTATAAATCACAAATCCATCCGTTCCAGAGGGTTGAGCCAATACTGGAGCTGTCGTTAATCTCTTCTTAAGCTCCGTGAAACTTTGCTAGCATTCCGCCGTCCACTCAAACTTGGACTTCTTTTGAGTAAGGCGACTGAGAGGTACGGCAATCCTCGAGAATCCCTCAACAAATTTTCTGTAATAACCCGCTAGACCCAAGAAACTTCACACTTCGGTGACGTTGGTAGGTCTAGGCCATTCAGTTATGGCTTCCACCTTCTTCGGGTCAACAACAATCCCCTCTTCTGATATCACATGACCCAGGAAAGCCACACTTCTTAACCAGAACTCACACTTGCTAAACTTTGCATAAAGTTGTTTCTGCCTCAAAATGCCTAGTACGGTTCTCAAATGCGCGGTGTGCGTTTGCTCGTCAGGAGAATACACAAGAATATCATCTATGAATACCACCACAAACTTATCCAACTGTTCTCGAAAGACGGTATTCATAAGATCCATAAAAGCTGCGGGGGCATTTGTTAATCCAAACGGCATCACCAAAAACTCATAGTGGCCATATCTTGTGCGGAAGGCTGTCTTCGCGATGTCTTCGGCCTTCACTCGCAACTGATGATACCCTGATCGGAGATCAATTTTAGAGAAAATCTTGGCGCCCTTGAGTTGATCAAACAAATCCTCAATTCGTGGAAGGGGATACTTATTCTTGATGGTAACTTTATTCAACTCTCTATAATCGATACAAAGCCTCATGCTACCATCTTTCTTCTTTACAAACAAAATAGGTGCTCCCCAGGGCGATACACTAGGGCGGATAAACTTCTTGTCCAATAACTCCTGCAGTTGTTCCTTCAACTCTCTCAATTCTGCCGGAGCCATTCTATAAGGAGCTTTAGAAATAGGTTCTGTCCCTGGAATCAAGTTGATCTCAAATTCGACTTCTCTCGGGGGTGGTACTCCTGGTAAATCTTCCGGAAACACATCAGGAAATTCGTTGACTACTGGAATTTGCTCAATAGGCGATACCTCCTTGGTAACATCCATAGCATACACTAGAAATCCCTCTGCACCTTTCCTTAATGCCTTGTGCGCTTGTGCAACCGACAAGTACACCTTTTTGGGTACCTTCTTTAGTTCCGCATCTCCTTGAAATATTACCTCCTCCATCTTAGCATTCTTGATTGTCACTTGCTTCAACCGAAATCAATATTAGCGTGATTCTTGGCTAGCCAGTCCATTCCTAATATGACGTCAAAGTCATACATCTGAATAGGGATCAGTGTGGCGGGGAATGTTTGTCCTTCAAACTCCAATTCACAATCCCGGTACCGATGATACGAAACCATAATTTGATCTCCGGCTGCTTGAACACGATACGGAGTTTCTAACCACTCAGGCAGACTACTCAGGTGTTTAGTGAATCTCTTTGCTACGAAGGAGTGGCTTGCGCCGCTATCAAAGAGCACGTTGGCAGGTACCTTATTTACTAAAATCGCACCTAAAGCCATATCAAGTTATACACGAAAGATTAAGCACATAAATACTTAATTCATTAAAGATTTAAACTTAGTTTAAATGGTACCTGCTACTACGTCGGTAGCCTCCTGCACATCCGTATCCGTCATGAGATGTACACGGGCATTTGCTCTAGGCTTCGCTCTCGGCTGCTGAGCCGCCTCTCCAGGATTATTTTTCTTCATTTCCGGGCAATCCCTAATCATGTGACCCACTTGACCGCATCGGAAACATGCTCCAGCCACTTTCCTACACTCTCCAACGTGGTTCCTGTTGCAATGTGGACAAACTCCTACAGCCTGCTGAGCTACTTGATTCTGGGGTGGCAGTCTCTGAAAATTTCCAACTGGGCCCCTCTTCGGAATCTTGACCCAACGTCCGGGTCTTCCACCAACTCTCACATCCTCCCTTGGCCTCTTGCCTCTATCAGACCCTCCAACACTAGCTGCTCTTGCCGCTACTCTACGGAAATCGCTCTCAACCCGAAAACATGCATCTAGCATATCCTCATAAGTTTTCATTCCTGCATTCACTATCGCCGATTGTATCCTCGAGTCCAAACCCCTCTCAAACTTCGTCATCTTAAGACGATTATCAGACATGATCGTAGGGGCAAACTTACCCAAAGCATGGAAACGATTTGCATACTCCAACACCGTCATCCTTCCTTGCTCCAATCTGTCAAATGCTCTTATCTTGTCCAATATTGCAGTCTCCGGTACGTAGTACTTCAGGAAAACATCACAAAACTGTGTCCAAGAGATTGGTGGGGTCATTCTCAACACCATTCCTTCCCACCATTCGCCAGCCTTGCCACTTAGAAGGGGCGTGGCCACCTCAACCTTTATCTCGTTGGGTACTTGCACCAGCCGAAAACATTTCTCCACCTCAGCCAACCAGTGCTGAGCCTCTTCAGGATCCGTACATCCTCCAAACTCCGGCACCCTCATCTTTCTCATCTCCCCATAAAAGAACCGGATGTTATGTTGTGGCGGTGGAGGAGGCGGAGGCTGATGCTGCTGCACATACCCTTGTGCAATCACCGTCAGTGCATCAGTGAGCACCTGGGGTAAAACAACTTGTGGTGGCTGGCTCTCCTGTCCGTTGCCAGAGTTGCCTGTGTTATCTCTTCTTGGAGGCATATTTCTCTGAAAAAGTCAACATTGCATTAGCATTCAGTAAGTACAAGAGGTTACCGAAAGCTTGAACGCGTACGAAGGGGGTAAGGTATGTAATCCAACTATTAATACGAGATTAGATGATAAACGCGCTCGCACACACCCAACCCATATCATTCGTAACCACTAAGAAAAATCGATACTTATGTCTAAGGATCAAACTTAAGGGAGAATCATAACTTAGGTGTCTAAAAGATCATGAACCTAAGTTTCCGAGATAGATCTGAAGCCTAGGCTCTGATACCACCTGTAGCGCCCCGGCCCAATACCGTCATCGGAACCAGTGCACCCGCCGTAGCCTACTATGAGAACTACGAAGCGTCAAGCAGATCAAACGTACATCCTTCATAATGTAAGATAAAAACCAGCGGAAACGTCATAAAATTTAAACCTTCATCATCAATCATACAACCAGAAACTGCAGCGGAAATAAAAGGTATTTGTTCATCTAACCAACATAAGTTCTAGATTAACATAATAACAACGAGTTTCCAAACTTAAAGAAGGTAGTCCAGTATCTATCTATTCCCTTGTCCGTCATCCCATTGAGCCCACTCGCCATCGTCCTCGATGAATATCAACTCATATTCAGGCTCACCTGAAAAAGGAATAGAGTAACTGTTCTTAGCGAAATTATCGCCAGCAAGTAACCCGTCTATACACCTTACGGAATCACACACGTCGAGTCACCAGTGTATAAAACATTGCCCAAAAATAAGGTGCTCGGGTTAGCAAATAGCATCTTAATAAGAAATCCTCAAAGCAGATAAAGCACATATATGTACACAGATATGAGAACCAACATGTATTAAAACAACGTATCACATAGCAAGTCATAAACTAGTCACGTTTCTTGCATGTCAATTCTTATGCTCCGTGTATCATGATGCATGTACTTCTTTAAAATCACACACAACACCCATGCATATGTCTTCTTTCATAAACATGTCATGCATGTCATTTCACAAAACATTTCATCACTTTACATATCATATTCTTCGCGTAGCAGAACTTTATACCCTGTGGGTGATAAGTCCACAGCAAACATTACTTTATACCCCGTGCTGAAAGGTCCACGGCCCCATAACATATAACTTTATACCCCGTGCTGAAAGGTCCACGGCCCCATTACATATATCATATATCCGTGCTGATAGGTCCACGGCCCCATTACATACATCATATATCCGTGCTGAAAGGTCCACGGCCCCATAAAATAACTTTGTTTTCCGTGCTAATAGGTCCACGGCCCCATAAAATACTTTATACCCTACTGTTGATTCACAGATCACGCTTTTATACCCTGCTTCCGCAGGCGTGACTTTTATACCCTGTGATCAACCAGCAGCCATTTTGTCTTTCGAAAACTTTAACTTTTCTTGTAAATACTTCTTTCGCAAAGCAAATCTCAAATCAAATGCAAGTGCCCATGTCATGATGCAGGATGCACATGTAACTTCATATCAAACATGTAACACACACACATACACCGTACATATCAAGTGTGCAGTCTTGCACCTCAAACAATCCATGTTCGTATCTTTCCAAGCCCATTCGTCTTACCAAATCACTCGGGATTCAATCTTATTCTTACATGATCAAACTTACCATCTATACCTCAATTACACCTCAATTACCTTTGCGTTTTATGTTCAAAAGAAGTGTGTAAGGTTACTACACGTACATAGGGCACCTAAAGGGTCAAAAAGACTTCCAGTAGAGTTGGAACGCTACATGAAGCGCCTATAGTGACTTAAAGCGCCTATACTAGGCGTTCGAAGTGTTCGGGGATGTTCCGTAGACATTGAACGCCTACATGAAGCGCCTAATGTGACATAGAGCGTTTTATGTAGGTGTTCGAAGTGTTCGGGGATGATTCAGGACACATTGAACGCTACATTAGGCGCCTAATGTGACATAGAGCGCCTAATGTAGGCGTTCGAAGTGTTCTGACGGTTCTAAATTGCAGTTTTTTCTGTACGGGAAAGCTTCAGGACACATCGAACGCTACATTAGGCGCCTAATGTGACATAGAGCGCTTTATGTAGGTGTTCGAAGTGTTCGGGGATGATTCAGGACACATTAAACGCTACATTAGGCGCCTAATGTGACATAGAGCGCCTAATGTAGGCGTTTGAAGTGTTCTGACGGTTCTAAATTGCAGTTTTTTTCTGTACGGGAAAGCTTCAGGACACATCGAACGCTACATTAGGCGCCTAATGTGACATAGAGCGCCTAATGTAGGCGTTCGAAGTGTTCTGACGATGCCAAACTGCAGTGTTTCTGCAGTAACTTCCTCTCCAACACCCTCCTTCTTCAACCCTTTCATTTTCAACACTTAAAGATCCATCTTAACATCTAGATTCATCTTACTTAACACACATCTAAACATGAATTGATGCCTAGCCATGCCTAACAATATCCACTCTGGCCTTCAATCATTCACAACCTTCAAAAGATCTCATCAACTTTCCCAACACAACAAGACTACAACAATGTCTTCACTCATCTCTCAATTTCCTGCACTTACTCTCAACGTCTAAGTGTAGACAATCAACATAAGAGTAGAGCAAGACAATAAGCACATCAAAATATACACTTTTATGGGCATGCTTGACAGCAACAAAGCACCACCCAACTATTTTCAGAACTATGGCCCAAAGAACAAGACTTTGCACAATTAGCAACAAGACTTACCTATAACAAAGCATTTAAGATAGACAAGACAAGAATACTAATGTGTGATTCATGTTTTCTCTTTGTAAGAACATAGGGCCTTAAGTATCAAAATTTGCGTAAAGCGTATAGAAAGATTACTTGCCTTGGAATCGAGATAAGCTTACGAGTGTGTGCTAGAATTTCGAGACGAATTGGACCTAGGTTAGCCTTCTTCTTCTTCCTTTCTTCTTCTTCTCTCTCTCTTCTTCCTTTTCTTCCTGCTAGGCGTTTTTCCCTCTCCTCTTTTGTGCAATAATCGTCCCCTAGGTTGAGATGGGGAGTTATACTAAAAGTGGTGTAACTCCCTATCTCTTAGTAGGGACCTTTTAGGTAATTTCTATTAATTACCTTTAATTCTATTTTGAACCCTTCTTTCTTATTCTTCTATGTTTTAGGTGACTAAGTCTCATAACCTACAAAATTGATTAAGTTGTATTTAAGGTTGACCTCTAAGTATTGAAAATCGTGCTTAAAAGTCACGGGGTGTAACACCATTCACCAAAACAAGTCAAAATTAGTACGATATAATTCATACAAGCACAAAGGGTAAATCTGTCCTGTTTTCCAGAATGTTACACCAACTTTCCCTCAATGGTTTACCATCAAGATCAATAGATAAAATCAATTTCTTTACATGGATATTTAGCTATATGTCTTAAGTACTTCCTTTAAAAATTTCAGGTCAATCCAAGATGTTTAAGGTACTTAAATAATTTTTCTCATTAAGGTGGTACGACCAGAAACTGTTTTGACCCCTTGATATTAAAAATTCATTTCTGACCAATCCACAAATGATTTTCCAGAAATTCCAACTCCACAATAAATAGACATGATAAGCTACGACCACACCAAAAATAAGCTCAATCCAACGTTTAGAAGGTCCTTAACTAATTTCATCAATTTAGCATAAAATCTGTCCAGGATTCTGTTTTCGACCAACATGCATAGAAGTATCCTTTCCTTCCTCATTTTCGTTCTTTAGCCTATAATCCAAGTTAATGGTCATTCAATGGACCTAATAAGGCTTCCCTATACTAATTCAAGTCCTTTTTAGCATGCAAAAGTCGTTCATATGGGCTGTTCATTCCTTCTAAACAAAACAGTCCTCTAGTCCAACAATTTCACATTTTAAAATCACTAAAAATGCTAGGTTTCATACCAATCATGTCTCATTCAATATCAAACATAGGGCAGTCCATAATCCATCACTTTTAACTCTTATTTCAAGTTTAAACATGCTTTACATTGCAACATAAGGTCTATCATCCATCCTTTCAAAACATAAGAAAAGGTAACAACTTAGGCATATTTTCACTAAGGTCATGTCTTAAGCTTCTAGACATTCAAGTATGCACATAATCACATATATTGTAAGGGGTTAAAGTATACTTGCCTTGAAATGAAGCTTTAGAAGATAGATTAACTTCAAGGTAGCTTGAATCACTTGGGGTTCCCTCCACTTGAGTCATAAACACACGGTTTTGGGTCAACACAAGACCAACACTTAAAAGAATACTAACTAACCACAAAAATGCTTAGAAACTTACCTCAAGGCTTAGAATCAAGCCTAGGTTCCTCTAACTCTTCTTCTTATATGAGATTGATGAACTAGAACTCCCTCTTGAGTCCTCTTGATTGAGATGCTATGAGCTTAGGTTGATGAGACTTCTATTCCTCCTTGACTCCTAAAATTTTCGGCCTAGATGATTGGTTGGGGGAAGGAGCACTTTGAGATATCATTCTTGCTTGGAGATATATTCTAGGGTTTATAACTTAGAGTATTTGAGAAGATGAGTTTGAAAATCAAATGGAGTCTTGAAGAGCTATGGGGGCCGATTCTAGGAGGGTTGGGAGAGGGAAAAATAAGACTTGATTAGGGTGGCTAATTACTTGTTTGTCTTTTGCAACTTTTGATAAGGAGTTAAGAAGGTAGCTAGCACACCACAATTAAGAGGGTGTTGGTGGGTGGTTGGAGAATCTTCTAGTCTCTTGGAGACTTACCATGGCCGATTTTTATTTTGTGTGTGGGGAGGGAATTTACTTTCTCACATATCACACAACATGGGACATAATTAAATAAAAGGTGTTATGCTACATATTAAGAATCGGATAATTCACGGCGAATAATTGATACTTGAATCGAATATGTGAATATTTGACATTAACAAGCTTAGCAATATTAAGATAATCGATAGGAATAAAATATAGAATATTTCACTGTAGGATGATAAGGCTTTGATAGATCGACGAGAGATAAGAGTACCTGCGAATGTCCGGGATACGACAATATATATATATATATATATGTGTGTGTGTGTGTGTGTGTGTATGTTGTGTGTGTATATATAGTGTGGAGAAGAACTTTCCATTTGAGTTTGTTGATGAATATGCATTTTCAAATATATCTCCTTAAGCACTTCATTTAATGAATTAGTTTAGTTCATCTCCTTAAGCACTTCATCAAATGAACTAGTTTAGTTCATTTACCATGGCACTTGAAAATAGTGTAAACACAACAAATGTTTGTCATCTGAATTAAGCCTTAACGCTTTATGGCACGTTAGTCCAACGTCATATATATAGAACTTATAAAGCATATTTATCATGTACGCATGTCATGTAACACTCAAATTGTAGAGCCCCACCCTAGGACTAGGATCTCGGCACGGTGCACCCCTCGTACTCTGCTATGAGAAGTACAAGGCGTTGATAACATTCGTATGCACATCGTCATAACACGTATCGAATTGCAGAAGTATCATAAAATAGACTGCATAAAACATCGACATGAGTACATAGTAGCTACATCCGAATACAGTATCATCACTACATCATCAGTACATCAAACATAAGTACAAAGCTAAGGTATCAGTACATACAAAAGCTGAAACTGTGGGCCACTAAGCTGTGCACAAAACCTACTCTATCGGAACGTCCTCTATATAATCTAGCTCTGGTACTGAGGCTTCACATGATGAAAAATAAGGGGTGAGTGATAATGAATCGCTCAGCAAGTATTTTCGCCTAGATTCATTATGTGGATCATGCATGGGGAACGGGTTAAAGGAAAGAATACAGTAAAATAAAGAACATGAACTGCCTCCGTAAAAATAATGAAATAACAGGCAAAGTAAATAACTTAAGTAAATATAACAAATAACAAGGTTGTTTAAATCATTCCTTGACAGTGTTTCAGGAATTGAATTATCTTTCGTATCATCTTGCCTACCCTAAACCATAATCTGTTCTAAGTCCAATTCCATGTACCCACCGATACCTATATGTTTGTCATACTAAGGCAAAGTATGGAAGGGGTAATGACATAAAAGGTATCAAGTGCCCATGAGGTGTGTACATGATGCATGCATCGTAAAACGTTCAAAAACATGTCCTTTCGTAACTTTCATAAACATGGCAAATCATGAAATGGTATAGCACTTTTCGTATCGTAAGAACGGTACCCACGACATACCGAATGATTCCCTGAGTAGTCTCTAGTACCGTCTATGAATCCCGATGGTCCACCCACAATGTTACATCATACGTACATAGACTAACGGTGATGCTTATGGTAGAGATCCCATGTCTCGGATGCAGTGTTACACTCAGTCATAACGTATATTTGCCCCTGACATCCTCCCCCGAGACCAGATGTCATACAGCTCTCCGTAAACAAAACATCATACATTTATCATAATTGCGGAGACCCTTTGTTTCGGACAATGTGTTACACTCAACCAACATAAGCATACATATGTTGTATGGAATCACTTGTCTCACGGTACGGTTCTTTATTTGCAAAAGTCCCTTTAAACATCTTATGCAGTAACCATATCGTAAAAGTGATCATTTCGAAAAAAATTTGTTCGTTTGGAAAATCATGTTGACATATGCATAGGTAAATGCTCGGTTTCTAGACTGGTTTTAGGTCTCTAAACATCTCAAACCCTAAGTCCATTACTTACCTCATTTTTCATGTCATGTTCTTATGTGAAAATGACTGTTTTGCCCTTATTAAAATGGCTTTGGTTTTATTGTCCAAAATAGCCCCTTTTGGGGTTCTTAATCACTAATTTTATTCTCTTAATATTCCCATTACTTATTTAATTTTAAAGACCTCCAAAGCAACCCACTTTCCATAATTCCTAAACTTGGAAATTACCGTAGCCCTTATAGGATGTTTTCGGCCAAATGGCCGAAAACAGCCCTATTTTAGTGGTTCATCATATAGCATATACTTTATACATATATTTACATAGATATACTCAAATATAGCATATAGTTTATACATATATTTACATAGATATACTCAAATAAATGTAGATCATCATATAGATGCTAAATATGGCCTCATGGCCGAGAGTCACCATGCACACCAGCAATGAATTTTCAACTTGTTAAATGCATGCAAGATGCTAAAATGATAACATCCATTTTGTACTATAAGATACCATGAATATATGTCATGGTGATGCATTGATTTCATGATCTCCACCATAATCATGACCATGAGAACTATGATTATGGTGATGATCATGATACTAGTAACATGCAAATACATAAGAGGATGAAACCCATGAAAATACACCTCCTTAGGCCATGATCATCAAGATACACATCATGATGATGGTGATGAAATCATGCCTAATGATGGATGCTACAACAGCCCCATCTTAGGAGGAAAAATGCATGAAATGGAGTGATGATCATCCAAGAAGTGATCTTTTATGGCATGCATTCTAGTAGTATTATGATGCACCATAAACATACTAAATCATGGACATAATCGTACAAACACACTAGAAAACATATGAAATCAAAGATATGATTATCATCCTAATCACATAGATAAAGATGATGAAAAGGAAGGTTCTTGGTACACTTATCCAAGAAAGTGTACTAAGTTACTTCAGTTTCTTATGGATTTGATGAATGAATGCCTAAACTCCCTCTTATATGCCATGCACGCCCTTGAGGGGGCTGAATCTACCAATATTTTTTTATACATGATTCTCCTAGATGTCATCCTAGCCATATACATGAATATATATGTTAGGAAATCCGATAAGATCATCGCAAAACACACAGCGTAAAAAAAACTTGATCTCCGATTTCCTACCAAGGATCCATGATGTTCGTTTAATTCGATGAAAGAAACTCAAAAATTACCTCTGTAGATTCGAATTACGTAGATGCAGGAGGTACGAAAACACGAACACCCTCTGTCGGTATCCACACGAATGCTTCCGCCCTGAGTGCTAGCTCTTGAACGGCGCGGCTGAGAGATCTCGCTTTTCTCCAAAAATGATTTTTTTCTTTTCGTTCTTCTGCTGGTTGTATAGTGTACGAGATGCACCATGCTATACACATATATATAGATATCAAAATCTGATTCCAGATTGGATTGGTTAATGCCTATCATAATCCGTACCAAATACGGATTCTGTTAGGATTAGATAAAATCAATCAAAATCCATATCAGATATGGATTCTACTGTTATTATGCGATGATATAAGTGTGTGTGTATATATATAAATAAAAACAAAAATAATAATAATAATTAATATCCAATATTAATATTATTAACATTAAAAATGAAAATAATAATAATAATTAATATTCAATATTAATATTATTAATATTATTAATCTCAGCCATACGCATTCCTGTGTGTGACCCGATAGGCCCATATTAGTTGGCAGTTGATTAAATCTCTATTAAACCAACAAGTCGTAATTGGCCTCTAGCAAGGCATTACGACTACACAATTAATACAAGTACAGTCCAATCAGCCTAATAATAGCACATGCATTAATCCCTTTGTCACACGATATCTAGTTTGAACATAAGTCATAGTCAGCGTCATACTTGTATTGTTCAAACATATGATTACTCGATCTCTAAGTAGACTGATAAAACAAATGATATTGATCACACTATCAATTCATTTGAGCACGACCATGCATTTCACAGTCTCACTAATCGAGAGTCCCAAAGATATCTCTCTCAAAAGAGAGGGACAAATTCTATCTTGATTGTTTCAATATCCTCGACATAATTTCTATCATATTCAATCATGACCTTTATTATTATCCAGTTACGGACAACATTTGATCATGTCAAAATATAATAGTCCTTATGTTGGAAACTATGACAATCTCAAGTCAAAGGATTAAAACATGACTATCATGAGTTTACTTATGACGCTAATCCATGTGGTAATCTCATGATGGGTCTATCCAATACACTGTTCTCTAACAAGTATCTATGAAATTGATTTGTATCACCATATACATAATCATCTCATGATTATCAAATCAATACTCATACTGATTATAAATTATTTTATCTCTATAACAATAATGAATCAGGGACATATATCAAAATTGTGTAACATAATAGCCAACAATAATGATAATACAACCTCTTTTATTAATAATAAATATATAACATAAATATCCAAATCATGGCCTAGGGCACATACACTAACAATATATAAGTACTACATGTAATTTGATGCGTGCAAGACGTAGGCTCCAACAATTCCACCTTCCAAACGTCCTTCACAAAAGGTTAGGCACAAGGAAGAAGTCTTCCTCTTGCTTCCTTGGTGATAAAAATGTGTGGTGCAATAAGCATTACCAACACTTTAAGATGGTCGTTGATCAGGCAAACCAATATGGACCTCCTGGATGGCACCTTTAAGCAATGACAACACCTTCAAAATGATCAACTTTGAAGGATCTTAACTTAGGTTTTTAATGCAAAACCAAGAAAACAAAGTCTCACAATAAGTGAAAAAAATATCAAGAAGTTTTATTCATCCAAAGTTGATCCTAAAACTTGGCCAAAAGGCCCTATTTATAGACACCCAAAACCATGGAGATAACCAGATGTTATCTCTAAAGAAGGTATCTAGAAAACTTTTAAAATGAACTTGAAATTTGAAAATTGTTTGAATTCAAATCTAAGACAAATTCTAGCTAACATTTGCAATGCTTGTAGGCTGCCATCTTGGTTGTTTCTTGGATATGATTTGATGAGTAGGATGTGGTTGAAGTTGAATTCAAAATTTGGTTGAAGTTTGAATTCAGGTTAAGTTTGAATTTGAGTGCACTTTGAATTTGGTTGTTGAATATCCTTTCTCACTCCTTCCAGCTGTGTTCAACATGTCTAATGAGGTGTCTTGAAATCTGATTTGATGATGATAAGATGGCTGGGGTTGAATTCAAAAGATGGTTGAAGTTTGAATTTGAAATTGGGTTTGAATTTGAATTCAAACTTGGATTCAATTTGAATCGGCATTTATCCTTCTTTTCCTCCAAGATGGCATGTAAGTTGGCTGAAGATAATGGCTGAATTCTTCTTGAAATGTAAACCTCAAATTGGTTGAACTTGAATTCAAATCATGGTTGAATTTAAATTCAAGTTTAACTTTGAATTTAAATTCAATTTGATCATCCATCTTTGCACCTCAAGTGGCCGGCCTCTTGGTTGTTGCTTGGATATGATTTTGAGTTCAATTTTGAAAAAGTAATTCCATCTTGGACACATTTGAATTTGTCTTTGTGGAGACAAACATTCTTTTCAAGACAACACTCCTTTTGTCTCCCTCTTTGCAACACACGCCTATATTGCCCCTTGGACCTCCATTTGGTTTGGATCTTCCATGTACCTAATTTTCCTACAAAGCAAACACACAAAACAAAGATAACAAGAAACTAGATAAAATTAAAAATAAAGAATGCACACACGCTCAAAGGGTGGGTTCAATGAAGTGAATCCACTGAACCTTAGGTTCATCTTGAACATGCTTATACAAGAAGGTTCCAACTTGATGACAAAGTTTTCTTGCCCTCTTTCTTTCCATAGGGCCCTTGACCTCTTGATGGGATCCTTGATCCTCATCAATCCCGCCCTCCTCAAGAGGATTCTTCCTCGAATCAAAAAGGTCATCAGTGAAAGGGGTGAGGTCAACAACATTAAAAGTAGGCGAAATAGAACCATACCTTTCAGGAAGATCAAGGATGTATGCATTGTCACGTATGCGTTTCAAACTTTGAAATGTTCATCTCCTCTAGGTAACAGTTTTGACTTTCACTCATTGGGAAATCTTTCTTTACGTAAATGTAACCACACTAATGTAGAGAAAAAGGGGCTTGAGTGATTTCAAAATGCATGATTTAAATAACGTGCTACAAAGAAATGCATGACATATTTTATGACATGACACGTTCATATATAATGTTGTCGTACTAACGAGCCATGAAGCTTTAAAGCTTACATCAAATGGCACACATTTGTTGTGTTTGAACTATTTTCAGGTGCCACCATTAATGAACTAAACTAGTTCATTAAGTGAAGTACTTAGCTTATTAAACTAAGTAGTTCATTAAAGGAAGCCATATTTGGAAAAGGCACAAAGGCAAAAAGTTGAAGAAAGGAAAGTCTTCCCTCTCCACCCACACGCCATTCTTAATATATTTTTATATATATTCAGTTTTGTTTTTTTGAAAAAAAGGCACATACACATTTATTCCAACGTACTACCGACACTATATATATTTTACGTACGTACGTTAATGTCACACCACTATACTTAAATCATATTTATGAGTATATTCAGGTCTTATATCATATGATATAAGTCATGGTGATGACAAATTTAATGCAACACGTTAAAAGTTTCTAAACCGAAAATTGTCGTATCGGGTCGAAACTTCACCAACGTGTCATGTACTTGCCATAAATAGATGGCCAGCCCCTACACTTCAAAAATGGCCACAAATTTCGTGGCTTACATGGTATGTGCAGCCATAAAATCATTCCATGTTGGCGCACACAAATCACCCCCACATTAAGACCAACTTGTGGAGATTCCAATTTTAATTTGTCACATGGTTTAGGCGCCACTTTAAGATCAACCTAAGTGCTGAATATTAAAGTTTAATTTATGTATATTATGTGTAATATAATATATATAACATGTGCAAAAAGTGGGAATTTAATTAGAGAAAAATCGGGTAATCGATAAACGTCGAAAATTCGGTTTTCTACGTACACGACACATGGAACGTTTTTGGCATATCATATAACATGTATCTAGACACTTTTTACATATTTCATGTATCTTAAAATGTTCTAGAAAATTCAATTAAGGGCTGATTGGAATATACCATGTGTGTATAATTAAATGTGCAAAATTTTACAAAGTTTACAAAAATAAATTTCAGCACATGCACAACCATGTCACACGCCTATTCTAGCCTTTTTGGAGCATATATGGAGCTTTTTTGGCATCTTGATTGTTCAAGAATAAAGCATGCAATGTTGGTGACTTAAAGAAAGGAGCTACAAAAGGTAACATTTCAAATCTTGTCATAATTGTGACACATGCTGAAAATTCAGCATGTGTGCTAAAGGCTGGCCGAAATTCTTCCCATTATGAGCCATATTTTGTTGTCTTGAATCATTTGGATAATTGGGAGATAGTATGGAAGTATTTTGAATTAATTATGAAATTAAAATGATGATATTTTTGAATATCACACATGCTGAAAATTTCAGCATGCGTGGGAATGTATATGGCCGATTTCTAGGCCTTGTTGATGATAAATTTTTATTCCAAAAATGATAAGAATGTCTTGCACTAAATGGTGATTGAATTCTTGGATTAAATCAATGTAAAATTGGAAATATTTTGAATAAAAGGTGAATGTTACACATGATGAAATTTCAGCATGTGCTAGAGACTTTATGGCCGATTTTGTCATGGCATCTTGGAGTTATTTGCCTAGCTAATTTTGTGTGATGATCTTGAGAATTATGGTAACTATTTTATTATTATTTTGACACATGTTTTAAGTGTTATTCTCAGATTTATCTAGTCATCAAGTGATGACAACATCCATCCAATCAATGAGTGCCAAGTAAGCAAGAGCTTAATGATCATCAAATGAGGAGATGCCAAGTAAGCAAAGACATGTCAAAATGATGCAATACACTCTTCCAAGGACTTAGAAGATCATTTTCAAGAGGAAGAAAAGGGTCCTAGGGGCGGACATACCAATTATAAAAAGAGAAGAAGGAGAACAAACAAAATAGAAGACAAGGCTTACAAGTTTCAAAGATCAAAAACGTTTTCTACTTCTTCTTTCTACACTTCTTTCTTTCTTATCTCTTAAATCCTATTGTATTCATATTCATACATCTTGAATAGGCTTATTACATACCATCCTATAC
Source organism: Eustoma russellianum (assembly GCA_036186865.1). NCBI lineage: Eukaryota > Viridiplantae > Streptophyta > Magnoliopsida > Gentianales > Gentianaceae > Eustoma > Eustoma russellianum. The sequence goes on from AP025052.1 coordinate 9,157,553, forward strand.
TCTTTATCTTTGTAAAAGATTGATCAAGGTGTGATCAATCTTGCACTTGCGAGGTGGTGGTGTTCGTGACAATTGTATTCTCATACAAGGTTTGTAAAGGGTTGGAGTTGGTGTGTAACTCCATCAACCCTGTGGTAAGGTGTTACTTTGTGTTGAGTGTTTAATGCTAACCAAGGAAGGTGTCCTTGAAGACTAGAGTAGGTTGTTTATAACCGAACCAGTACAAAATTCTTGGTGTCATTTACTTTCAGCACTTACTTTCAGTTTCAGCACTGTTTATCGTTTTTAATCACGTTCGTAAAAATAGTAAATGAATTTCAAAAATTACGAAACTTTCCATAATAATAGCCACACGTCTTAAGGATAATTTGACACAAGTTTCAAACCTTTTGGACAAGTATAAGTCATCCAAACGTCCAAAGTTCGGAGACTAGTGCAGTCTGATTTTCAGGCTTGCAAAGGTTGAGACTTTTTATCGTATTAGACTAACTTCCCAAAAGAATTTTTCAAAAATGTTTCAACCCATTTAAATAAAACTAATAAGGGGTTAGTCTTTAAATTTTCAGAGCATTTGGAGTTACGTGAAAATAAGAATTAATTTTTCAAATCAGTCTACCGTTTCTGGCAGATTTGTGCAATCTGACCACCAACGAATTTTCAAGGGGTTAGAGGTTGAATTTAAATCTGAAATTTTTAGGAGATACTCATAACATCTGAGGCTAAGTTCTTTCCAAATTTCAGAATTCTTGAAGACCTGCAACCTAGTTTTTGAAACGTTTTAAAACTGGTCATCAAAACAGAAACTATTTTCAGAAGTTGAGTTCTTTGTTTAAAACTATTTTAAAAACCACATTTTCCGCACCAACTATTCAACCCCCCTTCTAGTGGTGCCTTGAAGATCCTACAAGTGGTATCAGAGCGCAGGAACACTCACATCAAAAGGATCCAACGATCTAAGTGAGATGGCAACCACAAATTTCAAAACCGAGCAAGAAGGTATGTCCAGCCAAAGGCCTCCTCTCTTTGACGGTGAGTTTTTCATTCAATGGAAATTAAGAATGAAACTTTTTCTTATGGAAATTGATATTGATCTATGGTCAATTATAGAAGATGGTCCATTTGTCCCATCAAAGTTATCCACTGTAGATGGAGTCATACTAGAGGTCGTTAAGCCTAGACAATAGTACACTAGTGAGGATAAAAAGAGACTAAGCATGAATGCTAGGGCTATGCAGTTACTTTTAAATGGACTAAGAGAATCTAGTTATGTTTCAAATTGTTCTAATGCGCAAGAAATGTGGAGAATGCTTGAAATTAAACACGAAGGCACTAGTCAAGTAAAAGAGTCCAAGATAAACATACTTATGTCCACACTCGAATCATTTAAATTATTGCCAAATGAATCTATCGTTGATATGGATCTTCGCTTGACTAACATCTACAATTCTCTTGAGTCTCTTGGCAAAGCCTTTACTATGCAGGAAAAAGTATAAAAAGTCTTGCGAAGCCTTCCATCCGAATGGGATCCTAAAGTAACGGCAATAGAAGAAAGCAAAGAAACTAAGTCAATTAAGATGGAAGAATTAATTGGATCACTTAAGGTTTATGAGAACAAACTCACCGTAAGGAAACCGAAATCATTAAAACAAGGTAAAGCTATTGCATTTAAATCAAATGAATACGTCTCTACTTCTTCTGATCACGTAGATGATAGTGATTCTGAATCAGATAACGATGACTTAATTTTATTGGCTAAAGGCTTAAGAAAATTCATGAGAAAGTCATTTAGAAACAAAACTAAGGCTACTTCAACTAAAATAAATAAGAACAAGACGAACGACAAGGATGTTAAATGTTATGAAAGCGGTAAACTTGGACATCTATCATATGACTGTCCTAATAAAGACAAGCAAACAAATAAATACCCTAACAAGGAACGGAATAAGAATAGACTCGTCTCAGAACCTAAGCAAAGGAAACGAGCCCTCAAAGCCTCCACTTGGAGTGATACATCGGATTCCGAGACTGAAATAGAAGAGGAGACTGCACAAGTATGCTTTGTGTCCAAAGCATCAAACGAGGTATCATCTGACTCTGATTCTGACTCTGAGTCTTCTTATGATGATCTTTTTAGTCATTACTTAGAATTGCATAAATTCACCAAGACTCTCGCGAAAGAAAAGAAGCGATTAATTGAAGAAAAGAAACTGTTAGAATCTTCTAACGAGAATTTTGTCGCTCAATTAAACGATTAAAAAGTGGAGTCATCATGTATCATTACTACATTAAAGACAGAGATCTCATCATTGACCACGCAAAATAATGACATGAAATCCGAGATTTCAAGTTTGAAATCAAGGAATACAGACTTAGAGAAAATGATGAAACGGTTTGATACGGGATTCAACATGCTAGATCGTATTATCTTATCACAAAACCATGATAGTGATAAAACAGGTTTAGGATACATTGAAACAAATGAAGTATCCATTAAACCAACCAAGTTTGTAGTGTCTAAGAAAGTAGACACGCCAAAACCAAATACGGCGTCTAAGATGACGCAAAGACCCCCTCTCCCCTCATCTCGTCATACTTCTTCCTCATATCATGCGAAATACAATTTTGTGCCATATAGATATGAGAAGTAATAAGTGACGCATACAAGACATTCATTTCATCTATCTAGATCACACACTGCGCACACTAACTGTAGCGCCCCGTACTCGGCTACCCCTCGTACGGTGCACCCGCCGTACCTTCCCTTTCGGAAAAGTACAAAGCGTCGATACTTAACTCGTAAAACCCATGGATAAACATGGATTACCAAGTCACGATCTTGACAGGTAGATAAAAATACGGCAGAATTTGAAACTTTTACATAAATCATTCTATACATCCGACATAAGTTTTACAACCACATTCATTACATCAGTACTTCTGCAATCATCGCTTCCAACATAAATCCGCCATATTATGGATCCATCATAATAGAATCCCTAAGCTGTCATCCACTCGTATTCTCACGGATGTGGGATCCTATGCTCGTCATCAATCCTTGCTACCCCGTTTCCTGTAAACTCTGGGAGGAAAAATAGGGGGGGTGAGTGACAAAGTCACCAGCAAGTACACCATAAACAATCATGCATTAAATGGAAAGTACATACAAGAACCGAACCCCCAAAATTTGGTCTCTTACCATCATACCTGTCTTTCCATTTAAATGCCACCAAGGTAATAGAAGCATCACTTGATCATAAAGGGAATAAGATCATAGCTTACATAACAACAATAAGATCGTAACTTAGGTAACGAAAGATCATGACCTAAGTAACATTTCGTCTAGCGTTTAGCTAGCATCTCATCCCTTCCGTCGATAGCCACTAAGGCAATAAAATCATAACTTAGTCATGTAGCACGTAAAGACACAACTCAGGGCACAGACTCGACATCATGCTCATGACCATATGCAATGTGTATGAGTATGCAAATGCAGTGCATAATGAAAACATGAACATACTTGAACTTTCTTTCTTTCTTTTAAATCATGCTCATCATAAAACAAGAGAGTGTGTCAGCCTATTATACCGGGCATGACTCGGTTCTTATAACATGATCACCTTCAGGTCTATTATACCGGACCTGGCTCGGTTCTTACACTCTTCAGACCTATTATACCGGGCCTGGATCGGTTCTTATAATCTTCAGACCTATTATACCGGGCCTGGATCGGTTCTTATAATCATGATCATCTTCAGACCTATTATACCGGGCCTGGCTCGGTTCTTATAACTCTTCAGATCAATTAACCCCGGATCTGGAGCGGGTTAAGCTGGCCAGAAATAAATGGTACCATAGGAATCTTTTCGCAATCGTAAACCTCTCTTTCAAAGATCTTTCTTTCAAAACTCAAGACTTCTTTTCAAAAGATCTTTCTCATCATTCTTTTTCATAAAATCAGTTTCGTGAACTGTATGAACATGGACAATGCGATGTATGATATGCAACATGCGACTCATAAACAAATACATCATAACACGCATATGCTGACTCGTCTCTTGAGCTGGAAAAACTGTCCAGCAATCATACTCTGTTCAGACAGCCTCATGCTCATCAATTCGTGCTCATTTTCATCAACTCATATCATACACATGCATAATGAAGTCATAGACACATGCCATAAAAATTTCGCAACATTCCGAAATGTCTAACGACCTCAAAACATCAAGTATCATCAAAGGTACTGCTGAAATCAGCAGGGCAATACCGCCTTACCTCATTTTCATGGATCATAAAACCTTAATCAATTTGATCCAACACCTATAAAATATAGCTAACATACCACGGAACAATATTCCTAAGGCTAAACATCACATTTAAGCTTAAAAGAGCAAGATCGAAGCCTTACGACTTATGACATCAAACTGTCCTGTTTTCCAGTTTTGTATCACTAACTTCAACTCAGTTGTTAACCATCAAAATGGTGGTTTTATGCTGATTTATTTACATGAACATGTACATCTATACCTTAAGTAACTACCATAAAATTTCCAAGGCAATCCAATAAACTTAAAGGGGTTATCTAATTACTTTCCCAAAATGGGTACATGCAGAAACTGGAATGACCAGTTGTATCACGAAATGAATTGTGACAAAACCACATATCCTTTTACCAAAATTCCAACTCACAGACGTCATAAACACATCAAGATATCATCATACCAAAAATCAGCTCATTTACACATTCCTAAGGTGCATTTTTGAGTCACACAACTTACTACTCAAAACTGTCCTGTTCCAGCGACTCTGTTTGAGCCGTTTTACCAAGAACTTCATTAAAAATAATCCACAACTTATTTTACTACAATTCCAACTCACACATTTCATAAACATATAATGCTATCATCATACCAAAAATTAGCCCATTTGAACACTCCTAAGGCCCCTTTTCATGTCGTTCAACAAGCAACATAAATCTGTCCAGCTCCAGTACTTCTGCTCGACCAATTCTTACTAAGCATTTCATTTAGGACAAACCACAACTCCTTTTAATGAGATTCCAACTCACACATTTCATAAACATACAAATCTATCACCATACCAAAAATTAGTCAATTTGCACCTTCCTAAGGTTCTTTTTCAGGTCGTTCAACATGACACATAAAACTGCTCATCTCCAGTGCTTCTGTTTGACCACTTCTTACTAAGAACTCCATTAAGGACAAACCACAACTCCTTTCATTGAAATTCCAACTCACACATTTCATATACATATGAGGCTAACATCACACCAAAAATTAGCCAATTTAAATACTCCTAAGATTCATTTTCAGGTCATGCAAAACGTCACACTGTTCTGCCCAGTTCCAGTAATTTCTTCTTGAGCAGTTTTACCAAACGATTTATTAAAAATAAACCATAACTCTTTTTACTGCAATTCCAACTCTCACTTGTACTACACACACAGAGCTAGTGTCATGTAAAAATTTAGCTTAATTGAACACTTCTAAGGTTCGTTCTCAAGTCACACAATCAGCAACACAAATCTGCCAGCCCCAGTAGTTTCAGCACTTCTTCATCTTTTTATTGTTCAAGCATTCTTCCACCAACTTCATTCATTAAGATGACTTACTATACATCAAATACACATTTAAACATAGTTATTCCAAGTCTCATAACTCATTTTTAGGCTACACATTACTCATACCAACAGTCTTGCCATATATGTTTAGAACATGTCACTTTTCCTATCAACACTTTTCTTTCATGTCTTGTTCTTAGAATCTTCAACTAAGATTCATAACTTAAAAATGGCTAGTCATTCAAGCATGCACTTCACAAATAAGGCAAGATTGGCTAGAGTATACTTGCCTCTTTGAACCTTAGAGCTTTTCCTTAGCTTGAACCTTGGTTGAAATGGAAATGAAGTCTTCCTCCAATTCACTTGTGTAGCACGTTTTTGAAGAGGAGAAGAAGGAGAACATTAGCTACCATTTTAAATGAAGAATGAAGCTAGATTGAGGTTAGATTCATCTTACCAAATGAAGCTTGGAGATGGATTCAAACCATCAAGATGTTATCTTCTCCTTAGTGGCTTGAAGAATCTTCTCCTAGTGTCCTCATGAAGGTCACGTTTTTGTGCAAGGAGAAAGGGGTACTAGGTGAGTTTCATCCTTTGAGATATAGAACTCACATAGAAGCTTAACATTTAACTTACCTAGATGAGTCCTTGAAGCTTGAAGATGAAGGTAGCCTTGACACTCCCAGCTCCCACTATGGCCGAAATATATGATGATGTTAGAGGAGTGGTCTAAGTTTCATAAGTCTTGAATGGTTTGCTTATGAGAGCTCTTGAGAGTGTTCAAAACTTGGAGATGAAGAAGAGCTCCATGGATGAACTTGAAGATGTAAGAGAGCTTCTTAGTAGAAGAAGTCTTCTTGAGGAAGATAAGGGAAAAGGGGGGGGGGGCGTGCCTTAAGGAGGGAGAGAGACAAGGAGACATGAAGCTTCCAAGGTGTGCATTGAGAAAAGAGAGCCTCCTTTGTGTCTTGAACATTAACTACTCCATGTCCCCCATTTGTTTTGTTTTATTTTATTCCAAGACAACTTGTCTTGTCTTTCCTTTATTTTATTTTATTTCTTTAAATAAGAGTTTGTTATTTTAGTTCAACTATAGTTACTTTATGCCAACTATAGTTACTTTATGTCAACCATAGTTACTTTATGGCCAACCTTGGTTACTTTACCCAACTAGAGTTACCTTGTAGTAAATATTAAGTAACCATGGTAATTTTTCTTGGTCAACTAGGGGGGCCGATTTCTAGGCTTGGTTGACCCCTTCACCATGCTTAATTCTTCTTGTTCCAAGACAACCTATTTCATTGTAGTCTTACTAATTACATAATTGTGATAATAAGGAAAATTCTAGACTCTTCCAAGGCCCTTATGGCCGAATTTTACATAATGTTGGAAGGGTAGTTTGTCATTTAACTTGTGTCGTGTGACACACTTACATAATTATATTAAATTTCCTATAATATTTACTTTAAGGAAATTCTATCGGAGAATGTCAAATCAATGTGGTTACATTTAAATAACGTAACCGGTTGACTAATGCTTAGTGACTTATCTTCATAAGATTCGGCGGTATAGACAATTTCCCGTCGGGTATAACATTATTCCTTTCTTAAACCGCTTTATATGATTCTCAGTATATACCGATTTTCGCGGGGTACAACACTAACACAAGAACATATCAAAAACGTCCTACATATAATGCGTATAAAGGAGTTCTTGGCCAAAGGCCAAACGCATTTGCACCTAACGTATATTATGTTGTGTTTTCATCACCTTTCTCACCTTTTGGAAGACCTAGAAAAGTCACCCAAATTTGGGTACCAAAAGGGACATTTTCAAAGGGTTGAATAAATAACCCTTACGAACGCACGTTTGAATTATGAAATGCATGATTTTTTTCTTTACATGTGCTTTTGATTGTCTTTCCAAAATGAAGGGGGAGAGAATGCATGATTTAAGGGAGAGAGAAAAACTGATTGCATAAATCAAAGGGGGAGCCGATTTGAAATTTGAAATTCAAAATTTGAATTTATGGACGATCGAAGGGGAAGCGATAAGATTTAAATCATGAATGTAGGTTATTTTGTAAATCATCAAAAGGGGGAGATTGTAGAGAAAAAGTGGTTTGAGTGATTTCAAAATGCATGATTTAAATAACGTGTTACAAAGAAAAACATGACATATTTTATGACTTGACACGTTGTTGCATAAAACTTGCCTTAGATAGTTCATATATAATGTTGTCGTACTAACGAGCCATGAAGCTTTAAAGCTTACATCAAATGGCACAGATTTGTTGTGTTTGAACTATTTTCAGGGGCCACCATTAATGAACTAAACTAGTTCATTAAGTGAAGTACTTAGCTTATTAAACTAAGTAGTTCATTAAAGGAAGCCATATTTGGAAAAGGCACAAAGGCAACAAGTTGAAGAAAGGAAAGTCTTCCCTCTCCACCCACATGCCATTCTTAATATATTTTTATATATATTCAGTTTTTTTTTGAAAACAAAGGCACATACACATTTATTCCAACGTACTACCGACACTATATGTATTTTACGTACGTACGTTAACGTCATACCACTATACTTAACTCATATTTATGAGTATATTTAGGTCTTATATCATATGATATAAGTGATGGTGATGACAAATTTAATACGACACATTAAAATGTTCTAAACCAAAAATTGTCATATTGGACGAATACCCAAAATTCGCCAACGTGTCACGTACTTGCCATAAATAGATGGCCAGCACCTACACTTCAAAAATGGCCACAAATTTCGTGGCTTACATGGTATGTGAAGCCATAAAATCATTCCATGTTGGCGCACACAAATCACCCCCACATTAAGGCCAACTTGTGGAGATTCCAATTTCAATTTGTCACATGGTTTAGGTGCCACTTTAAGATCAACCTAAGTGCCGAATATTAAAGTTTAATTTATGTATATTATGTGTAAAATAATATATATAACATGTGCAAAAGGTGGGAATTTAATTAGAGAAAAATTGGGTAATCGATAAACATCGAAAATTCGGTTTTCTACGTACACGACACATGGAACGTTTTTGGCATATCATATAACATGTATCTAGACACTTTTTACATATTTCATGTATCTTAAAATGTTCTAGAAAATTCAATTAAGGGCTGATTGGAATATACCATGTGTGTATAATTAAATGTGCACTATTTTACAAAGTTTGCAAAAATAAATTTCAGCACATGCACAACCATGTCACACGCCTATTCTAGCCTTTTTGGAGCATATGTGGAGCTTTTTTGGCATCTTGAGTGTTCAAGAATAAAGCATGCAATGTTGGTGACTTAAAGAAAGGAGCTACAAAAGGTAACATTTCAAATCTTGTCATAATTGTGACACATGCTGAAAATTCAGCATGTGTGCTAAAGGCTGGCCAAAATTCTTCCCATTATGAGCCATATTTTGTTTTCTTGAATCATTTGGATAATTGGGAGACAGTATGGAAGTATTTTGAATTAATTATGAAATTAAAATGATGATATTTTTGAATATCACACATGCTGAAAATTTGAGCATGGGTGGGAATGTATATGGCCGATTTCTAGGCCTTGTTGATGATAAATTTTTATTCCAAAAATGATAAGAATGTCTTGCACTAAATGGTGATTGAATTCTTGGATTAAATCAATGTAAAATTGGAAATATTTTGAATAAAAGGTGAATGTTACACATGCTGAAATTTCAGCATGTGCTAGAGACTTTATGGCCGATTTTGTCATGGCATCTTGGAGTTATTTGCCTAGCTAATTTTGTGTGATGATCTTGAGAATTATGGTAACTATTTTATGATTATTTTGACACATATTTTAAGTGTTATTCTCAGATTTATCTAGTCATCAAGTGATGACAACATCCATCCAATCAACGAGTGCCATGTAAGCAAGAGCTTAATGATCATCAAATGAGGAGATGCCAAGTAAGCAAAGACATGTCAAAATGATGCAATACACTCTTCCAAGGACTTAGAAGATAATTTTCAAGAGGAAGAAAAGGCTCCTAGGGGGCGGACATACCAATGATAAAAAGAGAAGAAGGAGAACAAACTAAATAGAAGACAAGGCTTACAAGTTTCAAAGATCAAAAACGTTTTCTACTTCTTCTTTCTACACTTCTTTCTTTCTTATCTCTTAAATCCTATTGTATTCATATTCATACATCTTGAATAGGTTTCTTACATACCATCCTATACTCTTTATCTTTGTGCAAGATTGATCAAGGTGTGATCAATCTTGCACTTGCGAGGTGGTGGTGTTCGTGACAATTGTATTCTCATACAAGGTTTGTAAAGGGTTGGAGTTGGTGTGTAACTCCATCAACCCTTTGGTAAGGTGTTACTTTGTGTTGTGTGTTTAGTGCTAACCGAGGAAGGTGCCCTCGAAGACTAGAGTAGGTTGTTTATAACCGAACCAGTATAAAATGCTTGGTGTCATTTACTTTCAGCACTTACTTTCAGTTTCAGCATTGTTTATCGTTTTTGATCACGTTCGTAAAAATAGTAAACGAATTTCAAAAATTACAAAACTTTCCAGAATAATAGCCACGCGTCTTAAGGATAATTTGGCACAAGTTTCAAACCTTTTGGACAAGTATAAGTCATCCAAACGTCCAAAGTTCTGAGACTAGTGCAGTCTGATTTTCAAGCTTGCAAAGGTTGAGACTTTGATCATATTTGACTAACTTCCCAAATAAATTTTTCAAACCTGTTTCAACCCATCTAAATAAAACTAATAAGGGGTTAGTCTTTAAATTTTCAGAGCATTTAGAGTTACGTACAAATAGGAATTAATTTTTCAAATCAGTCTACCGTTTCTGGCAGATTTGTGCAATCTGACCACCAATGTATTTTCAAGGGGTTAGAGGTTGAATTTAAATCTGAAATTTTTAGGAGATACTCATAACATCTGAGGCTAAGTTCTCTCCAAATTTCAGAATTCGTGAAGTCATTGAACCTAGTTTTCAGAACGTTTTAAAACTGGTCCTGAAAACAGAAACTGTTTTCAGAAGTTGAGTTCTTGGTTTAAAACTATTTTAAAAACCACATTTTCCACACCAACTATTCAACCCCCTCCCCTTCTAGTGGTGCCTTGCAGATCCTACAACTAAATCACCAAGTTTAAACACAACTCGTTTTCAATGTTTGTTAGCTCGTATTTCATAAGCTTTGTTTTTCTTTTCAAGTTGGGTTTTAACGTTCATGCAGTTTATTTATCTTTTTCAGTTTTTGTTTACCAATAAGACTTGAACGTTCATGAACGGGAATAGGGATCAAATCAAGGGGAGACAAGGGGTTAAAACCATACACGATTTCAAATGGACTATGCAATGTACCGTGATGGACACTCCTTTGTATGCAAATTCGATATATGATAAACAATCTTCCTAATATTTAAGATGTCTTTGCAAAATGGCACGCAAAAGTTGAGGGAGAGTATGATTAACTACTTCAGTTTGTCCATCAGTTTGTGGGTGAGCATTGGTAGAAAACAACAATTGAGTACCAAGTTTAGCCCACAAAATATGCCAAAAATGACTAAGAAATTTCGTACCTCTATCACTTACAATTGTTCGTGGCATCGCAATCTCACAATTTCTTTAAAGAACAAGTCAGCAACATGTGTGGCATCATCAACTTTCCTACATGCAATCAAATGTACCATCTTTGAAAATCTATCTACCACAACATAAATGCTATCGTGCCCTCCTCGAGACCTAGGAAGTCCTAAAACAAAGTCCATAGAGATGTCAATACAAGGAGAATCAGGGATGGGTAATGGTGTGTAAAGGCCATATGGTTGGGACTTTGAATTGGCTTGTTTGCAAGTGATGCAACTACCACATAACCTCTCGACGTCTATGCGCATGTGGGGCCAATAGAAATGTTCCTTAAGGGTTTCAAGGGTTTTGAACACTCCAAAATGACCCATTAACCCTCCCCCATGGGCTTCTCTAGTCAATGCTTCTCGCAGGGATGATTGGGGAACACACAACTTATGTTATTTGAAAAGGTATCCCTCATGTATGTAAAATTTTCCAAATGGTGCCTCTTTACATGCCTCAAAAATGGTGCCGAAATCATGGTCATTTGGGTACAATTCCTTAAGTGATTCGAATCCCAAGAATTGTGAGGATAATGTAGTCACTAACGTGTATCTCCTAGAGAGGGCATCAGCAACTATGTTGTCCTTTCCTTGTTTGTACTTAATCATGTAAGGAAATTGTTCTATGTACTCTACCCATTTGGCATGTCTCTTGTTCAACTTTCCTGGCCCTTTAAGGTACTTAAGGTTTTCGTGGTCAATGTGGATCACAAACTCTTTAGGTTGAAGATAGTGTTGCCAAGTTTGTAGGGATCTCACGAGGGCATAAAGTTCCTTATCATAGGTAGAGTAATTCAATGCAACACCTTTCAACTTCTCACTAAAGTAGGCTATGGGTTTCTTACATTGGGTCAAAATTGCGCCTATACCCACCCCACTTGCATCACACTCAATTTCAAAAGTTTCATTAAAATTGTTAACCTAAATATGGGTGCAGTGGTTAGCCTACGTTTAAGCTCATCAAATGCCAGTTGTTGTGTCTCTTCCCACCTAAAAGGCACATCTTTTTTTACAATTTCATATAAGGGTGTAGCTATGGATGAAAAATCTTTGACAAAGCGTCTATAAAAACTAACAAGTCCATGGAAATTGCGAACTTCCCCTACATTCTTAGGTGTAGGCCACTCCATAATTGACCTAACCTTCTCCTTATACATCTCTACTCCCTCAGCCGAAATGACAAAGCCTAGGAAAACTACTCATTCCAAACAAAAAGAGCACTTCTTAAAGTTGGCGTAAAGTTGTTCTTGCTTAAGCTTCTCAAAAACGGCTCTAATGTGGTCAAGGTGATCTTCTATGGTTCAGGAATAAATTAGGATATCATCAAAATAAAAAACAACAAATCGTCCTATGAACGCTCGTAAGACTTCATTCATTAGCCTCATAAAGGTGCTAGGGGTGTTGGTGAGCCCGAAGGGCATCACTAACCACTCATAGAGCCCAGACTTGGTTTTGAATGATGTCTTCCATTCGTCCCCTTCTCTTATTTGCACTTGGAAGTACCCTTGCTTAAGGTTGATTTTGGTGAAGAATCTAGATCCATGTAACATGTCCAACATATCATCCATCCTAGGTATGGGGTACCTATACTTGACGATAATTTTGTTTATGGCACGGAAATCAATACACATTCTCCAATTTCCATCCTTTTTGGGTACTAAAATGACAGGGAGGGCTGATGGGCTTAGGCTCTCTCGGACTTGTCCACTCGCTAGGAGCTCCTCTACTTTCTTTTGGATTTCCTTGGTTTCTTCTAGGTTGGCTCAATAGGCGGTTTGATTTGGTAAAACGGCTCCTGGGACAAAATCAATTTGGTGTTCTATTCCTCTAATAGGTGGTAATCCGAATGGTGGCTCGGTGGGAAATAGAACTTCGTGCTCTTGTATGAGGGATGCAACAGAGGTAGGAAGATTTGGTGGGAGTTCTTCTAGTGAAAGGTGACACGCCTTGGGAATGAGAATAAGAATGGTTTGGTTGTTATAAAGGGCTTATGTGACCTCTCTTTTCTTTGCAAAATACCCACACCTCTCTTTGGACTCGGTGACTCCTATGGGTACTACCTCTTTTCCCTTGCTCTATTGTTTTTTGTTCTCACTTTTCATGCATTCCATGAATTTTCTCTCAGCTTCTTTTTCCTTAGGATCGGCCCTAGACTTAGACATGCGTTGGTGATCCTCGTGGATTTTGTGTGGTGGAAGTGCATGCAATTTGTAAAGTTTGTCATTCCATTTGAAAGAGTAACGATTCAAATATCCATCATACGTCACATTTTGATCAAATTGCCATGGCCTACCAAGTAAGATATGACTAGCATGCTTTGGTGCAACATCACATAAAACATAATCTTTCTAACTACCAATGCTAAGAGAAATCAAAACTTATTTACTTACGCTAACTTCACCGCAATCAATTAACCATGCAAGTTTGTAAGGATGCGGATGATTAGTCATAGGCAAATTCCGTTTTATTACCAATTCGATGCTAGCCACATTTGCACAAGAACCGGAATCAATGATCATGGTGCACACTTTACCATTAATAACATGCAATGAATATGGAAAATGTTTTCTCTATGTTGTTCGTGATTATCTAATTTTGGTATGCATTCAAAGATCTTCGCACAACAAGAAATTCCTTAGTGTCAAAATCATCTAGTGCGCCTAGATCCTCTTCAGGTTCAATTTCATTATCATGCTTAGATTCATTTTCATGCTCGGACTCAGACACATATTCATCAGTTTCCTCAATTAATATGATTCATTTTGCATTAGGACACTCTTTTCCTATGTGGCCACGTCCTTGACATTTATAGCATTTAATGTCCCTAAATCTGTTTGAGAGATCAGAAGAATTCCCTGTAGGAGCCTTTTGGTGGGCTCGGTATCTCGCCTTTGTGTGGACTACACACGGTTGTCCATCCTTTGTGACGCACCTTGGTCACGTGTTTGGCCTCCTGTAGGTTGTGAGCTTCCTGTTGAAGGCTTGCTGGAAAACCTTCATGAAGACTGATTAGTAAGATAAGTGGAATTTAAATTGGAGAACTACGTACCTTTAGTTGGTGTTCAATCTTCTCAGCCATATGGACCATGGTTGTGAGGACGAGGTAAGGTTGAAGCTCAACCCTTTGCGCAATCTCCCTGTTTAGACCATGTAAGAAACCAGCTTTCGTGTCTTCTTTGAGTTACTGCAAGTTAGACCTTTCCAACAAAATTTCTAACTCTTTGTAATACTCGTCTACACTTTTGGAACCTTGTCTTAAGTTTTGTAAACTTGTGAAAATAAAACTCTCAAAATTGTTTGGGATAAAATGTTGTCTCACTTCAAACTTCATTTCTTCCCAAGTGGCAATTGGAGGTTGTCTTGTCTTAGTCCTATCTTGACAAAAATTTGTCCACCAATTTAGTGCGTAACCAGAAAACTCAATAGAAGTGTACCTCACTTTTTGTAATTCACTATAGCTGGTATAAGAAAATATTAGATCCACTTTCGTTTCCCGCTCCAAATATTCCTCCGCATTACTTTTACCATAAAATGTTGGAATATTTATTCTTGTTTTGAGAAAATCGTCATCTTGCGGGAAACAGGGATTTTGGCGTCTTTGGCAACCACGGGGAGGGGGTCATCAAAGTCATAATCATCATGCTCAAATGGAATGTATCATCATTGTACCTTCTTGGAGCGTACCTTCTTGGTTGCGTTGGAGGAACAAACCTTCTTGGCTCGATGTATGGTGGTCTAAGGTTTTCATCCTAAATTTCTTCTGGGGGGTGACGCCTTGGTTGTGGTAGGGGAATGGCCCTACTCGTGCCTTGGCCATCACTCGTCTCGTAGCTCCGTTCAACATCCTCCAATCGATGTTTGATGACCTTATTGTCATGCATGAGTTTCTTTAGCATCTCTAGCATTTGTTGTTGCGTGTTGCCCAAGGTCTCAGCTTCCTTTGACTTGCTAGAAGCGGAATGAGTGTCACTCTCCATGTTTTACCTAAAGAGATTAAAGGAAAACAAAAAGGAAAGAACCAAACTAACACAAAGACAAACAAACGTTAAGTGATTAGTAAAAACAAAATATGAACACTCCTCCTTCTCTTATCTCCACTCTCTTACCACTTTGTTTCTTGGATAACTTGAAGTTAATAAGATTCAAAACGATCAATTAAGAAAGTGTTTCCCAATGCTTCTCCAATTCACATGTTCTCCACTTGTTTCTCCTTGTTGATTTCAAGTTGCACCAAATAGTATCAAAACTGCATCAAGTGAAATGAAAACAAACTTGAACTTTCTACTGAGATTCAAAGAAATTAAGTAACCAAAATTGATGTATAAGGCTGAACCAAAGATGAACTAAAGGTTGCCGTGCGCAATCTTTAGTTAATTTTTATTCTATACACTTACTATCCACAAAATAGTTCAAGTCATGCAATAATCGAGCAACCAGGCGTGTGATTGGTTCAAGAAGAACAATATAAGGAAAATAAATATGGTAGGATGGCTTATGTATAATGAAATGAAAGATGGTATCCAAGGTTGTCAAATTGCACCAAAAATTTTTTCTAATGATGCACAAACGTTTTGCCCTTTTCTTTTCTCTTGTTCTTTTGTTTTTCTTCCCTTTCTTGCTATTTCAACATAAGCAAGGCTCAGATTCTTTTTTTTACTAGGATCAGAATTGGAATTTCATGTGTTTTGTACTCAGAACTTTTGTTTTTGGGCAGAATAGTGCAATGACTTTAAATTACAGTTTGCAACCTTTAATTGCAAAAAAATAACCTTGGAAAGTGAGGGAAATTGAGGTTGGGCAGAATTGGGGTTAGGGTTAGGGTTTTCAATTTAGGGTTTTTGGATGGTTTTGGGTATTTTTAGGTTTGAGTTTTGGGAATTGAATGTACGGTATATATGGCTATTTGGGTTGGTAATTGAGGATTTGTGTGGTCAATTTGGATAATGGATGGGTGTGGGACAGAATTGAACAAAGTTCAAATTCTAGGGTTTGGGTTTTTTTGAACAAGTTAGGAACTTTTGGTTTTGATTTTGTTTGGCAAAATCGGTTTGGGGCTTTTTGTTAAGAGGGTAAATAAAGTAGTTTGGAATCTGGTTGGTGAGTTTTAGGATCGGGTTTGGGTGGATTTTGTTTGGGCCATGGGGGTTGGGAAAGGATTAGGGTTTTGTTGATTTTGAAAATGGCTTGTGAAGACAAACACACGTAGGACTAGTTGGATTTAAAGCATGAAATCAATCACAATGTGAATAACAAGATGCATACAATCATCACCAACTAAAAGCTTCGGTAGCAACATGATGATTTCAAACCGAGCTAGCTTTATAGGTTGATGGTTGTAACGTTTAAAAGAAAGCTGAATGAGGCCTAAATGCAACAAACCCTAACTTGTTCAAGCTTGAATGAGAAAGATCAAATAGTGACAACAATGTTGAAAAGAAAAGAATGACAAGATGCAACAGAAGCAAATACTTAGAAACCCTAGGACGTTTTTTTTGTATGACATGACGTGTAGATTTAGGGGTAGAAGAAGGACACAACTGAAATTGAAATGAATAGACTCAAACAAAAAGAAAAGGATAGAATACGGTGGAATAGAGTAACCTGGCTTCGATACCAATTTGATGCGTACAAGACGTGGGGTCCAATAATTCCACCTTCCAAACGTCCTTCACAAAGGGTTAGGCACAAGGAAGAAGACTTCCCCTTGCTTCCTTGGTGATAAAAACGTGTGGTGCAATGAGCAAGACCAACACTTCAAGATAGTTGTTGATCAGGCAAACCAATATGGCCCTCCTAGACGGCACCATTAAGCAATGGCAACACCTTCAAAATGCTCAAAACCAAGAAAACAAAGTCTCACAATAAGTGAAGAAATATCAAGAAGTTTTATTCATCCAAAGTTGATCCTAAAACTCGGCCAAAAGGCCCTATTTATGGACGTCCAAAACCATGGAGATAACCAGATTTCATCTCTAAAGAAGGTATCTAGAAAGCATTTAAAATGAACTTGAAATTTTAAAATTGTTTGAATTCAAATATAAGACGAATTCTAGCTAACATTTGCAATGCTTGTAGGCTGCCATCTTCACTCTATCCAGCCATGTATGATGATCAAATGAGGCCTTGGAGAAGCTGATTTGATGAGTAGGATAAGGTTGAAGTTGAATTCAAAATTTGGTTGAAGTTTGAATTCAAGTTAAGTTTGAATTTGAGTGCACTTTGAATTTGGTTGTTGAATATCCTTTCTCACTCCTTCCAGCCGTGTTCAAGATGTCTAATGAGGTGTCCTGAAATCTAATTTGATGATGATAGATGGCTAGGGTTGAATTCAAAAGATGGATGAAGTTTGAATTCAAAATTGGGTTTGAGTTTGAATTCAAACTTGGATTCAATTTGAATTGGCATTTATCCTTCTTTTCCTCCAAGATGGCGTGTAAGTTGGCAGAAGATAATGGCTGAATTCTTCTTGAAATGTAAGCCTCAAATTGGTTGAACTTGAATTCAAACCGTGGTTGAATTTAAATTCAAGTTTAACTTTGAATTTAAATTCAATTTGATCATCCATCTTTGCACCTCAAGTGGCCGGCCTCTTGGTTGTTGCTTGGATATGATTTTGAGTTCAATTTTAAAAAAAGAATTCCATCTTGGACACATTTGAATTTGTCTTTGTGGAGACAAACATTCTTTTTAAGACAACATTCTGTTTTTCTCCTTTTTTGCAACACACACCTATATTGCCCCTTGGACCTCCATTTGGTTTGGATCTTCCATGTACTTAGTTTACCATCAAAGCAAACACATAAAACAAAGATCACAAGAAACAAGATAAAATTCAAAATAACGAATGCACACACGCTCAAAGGATGGGTGCAATGAAGTGAACCCACGGAACCTTAGGTTCATCTTGAACATTCTTATACGAGAAGGTTCCAACTTGATGACAAAGTTCTCTTGCCCTCCTTGTCATAGGGCCCTTGACCTTTTGATGGGATCCTTGATCCACATCACAATTACACATAGTTTAGACATGCAAGTACACCTTTCATATCATTGTGATGAAGACCCCATTTTTAACATATGCATGTATGATCCATCATGTGATATGAACATAGGAAACTCGTTTTTGAAGATTCAGAAGGAGCTAGGAGGAATACTTGCTTTTGTTCTTGAATCTTACACTTAAGAGTTAAAGACTCCTTCTTTCTCTTGGGTTGGGATGTACACGGCCTAAGGGCCATGAAAGGAGGAAGAGTTAGTCCTATTTGAAGAAGAAGAGGTTGTGAATGCTCAAAAAAAACTGAATCTAAGTGAATCTTACCTTAGAATGGCTTGAAGATTCTTACTTGGTTTCTTAGCACTACTCCTCATACCTTCTTAGCATGGTCACGGTTTGTGGCCTACATGGAAGACATTGGAGGCTTTTGTGAGAAAAGGGATGATGGAAGAGAGGGGTAGAGAGGAAGAGGGTGTTCTTTACCTTGAGAATTCTTGCACTTGATCTTGAAGGGAGCTTGCAAATGGAAGCTCTTCCTTGTGCATGGGGAACTTCTTGGATGAGGGTGGAAGTTGAAGATGAAGAAGTTGGTTGTTTAGAGAGAGAGAAGTGGGATGGAGAAACTCTTGAAGTGTGAGAGAGGAATGGGTGAAAATGAAGTGGAATTGTGAGATGAAATGAGTTTTATGGCTTATGCATAAGGCTTGGCCGAAAATTACTTGGTGGGGGCAATGAATATTTTCCTTAGGTTTAGAAGTTAGTGGGGGAAAAAGATTTTTGCATGTTAGGTGATTGGGGTTTAGTTGGCTTGGTGCAAGAAATTGAAATGATGAGGAGAGAAAATAAAAAAGGAAGAAAAATAAAAATTAAAAATGGCAGGGTAGGCTGGGGTGCAAGTGGACAAAATTTTTACCATTTTATCCCTCCTTTTTCTTATGTGTTATTTTCTTTTTATCTTTTACTTAATTCCTAAATAAAGTTGCGCCATTTCTTTATGTGCATAAATTTTTTAGGTGAAGGACGGGCGATACCGTCCGGATGTTTTATTAATATGCATAACTGTTGTGCCCAACAGAAATCGTTATGAACTTAAGACTCGTATGAAGTGGTTTAATGAAATGTTAGTTCTTCAAAGTGCATTTTATTAAGTTTTATTATTCTTCAATTAAATTTCCTTAAAGTAAATATTATAAGAAATGATATAATTATATAAGTTTGTCTAATGACACAAGTGAAATGACAAAAATACCCTCCCAACCCTTAGAAGAATTTGGCCAACATGGTACAGGAGATTCTAGAATTCTCCTAAAGTCTTAAATAATTATTTCTAAGACCACCACAATAAAATTAAAATAAAATGTAAGCATGGGGGACAAAAGGTGGTAAAAATGCAAAACACCAAGATGCTTTCTTCTTTCCATACAAACATGGGAATCTCTTGCCTCATTTGACCCATGACCGTCGGCTACACCCTCCCCTCTACCCTATGAAGCTTTCTTCAATTTAACCTAGAAGCTTCTCCTTCATCTTCAACTCTCAACATTCTCAAGATTTACCCCAAGAAAACCACTAAAGAATCATTGGACACTTAGGCAATTCCTCCATCATCATCATTTCATACGGCTATTAGGAGCTAGGAGACTCAAGGCTATCTTCATCTTCAAGCTCCAAGGACTCATGTAGGTAAGTTGCATGTTTAATTTACTAAGTGAATTGCATATTTCAAATGATAAAGCTCACATGGTATCACACTTTTCTTGCCAAAAAAACCATGACCTTCAATGGTCACTTGGTGGAGATTTTTCAAGCTACTAAGAGGAGCTAACATCTTGGTGGATTGAATTCATTTCAATCTCCATTTAAGCTCCATTTTGGTAAGGGAATCATAGCCTCAATCTAGTTGTTTCTTCATTCAAAATAGTAGCTAATGTTCATCTCTCTCCCCTCCCCAAAACCGTGTGCTATGTGTTGAAGTTGGAGGAAAACTTCAATCCATTTCAACCAAGGCTCAAGCTAAGGAAAGTTTCTAGCTCAAAGAGGCAAGTATACTCTAGACAATCTTGACTTATTTGTGAAATGTATGCTTGAATGACTAGCCATTTTAAGTCATGAATCTTAGTTGAAGTGCTAAGTGAAAAGCATGAGAATTGGTTGTTTCATAAAAGAAAGTGTTTGCATGTCAAGTGATTCTCTTTATGAATGTAATGCATGTCTAATTTAAACTTGGTATGAGACATATTCTTTACAATGAGGGACGGTTTTAGTGGCTAGATGGATGATGAACTAAATCTTGTTAAGAACAGATTTTGTGAAGCATGAAAGGTACGAAAATGGCGTGTGCTATGTGCAACTTTGCAAGGCTGTTTTGACATGATTCATGTGTGGCCTAAAGAATATTATAAAACCTGGAATGATTATGTTAAAGTGTGTATTTAGTGGTTAGTAAGTTATTTTAGGGAAATAAAGTTGTTGGAAAGTGTTGAACAAGAAAAAGTGATGAAAGGCAGAATTAATGTAACTGGACAATTTTGAGTAGCTGATTGTTTGACATGCAAATGAACCTTATGAGTGTGAAATTTGGCTAAGTTTTGGTGTTATGGTAGCCTTATATATGTATTAAATTTGTGACTTGGAATTTCGGTAAAAGGGCTTATGGTTTGATCTCAATGGAATTTTTAGTGAAAACTAGTCACTACATACTCTGCATGTACCTAGACTTGGAAAAATTATTAAATGACTCCTCTAAACCTTTTGGATTTCCTTCAAATTTTTATGGTAATTACCTAAGACATATATGAACACGTCCATGTAAGGAAATCAGCTTGAAACCACTGTTTTAAGGGTTAACAACTGAGTTGATGTTAGCGGCACAAAACTGGAGAACATGACAGTTGATGGTATGAATTGCGAGGCCTTGATCTTGTTTATTTGGACTTGTATGTGATGTTTGGGCATATGAATATTACTTCTTGGTGTGTTAACTATGTTTTCCAGGTGATGGACCAAATTAAATAAGATTTTATGGCCTTGAAACTAAGGTAAGGGCGGGTACTGCACAAATGGATTCAGCAGTACCCCTTTTCAAAAATTTAATGATTTGAGGGTTTTAATCACCTCGAAATGTTACGAAATTTTTATGACATGTAACTAAGATCCCATTGTGCATATGTGTGGCATAAGTTTCTGAGAATGGGCCCTGAATTGATAAGTTTGAGGACGTATGAATAGTGCATTAGTGCTGGAATATTTTTCAGTTTTAAAGAACAAGTCCGTGTATGTGTTATATGATGAAATTAGGCATGACTTGCATATTGCATATCATGCATTGCATTGTCCATTTTCATGCAATTTATGAGATGCCAAAAAAATTTAAGAAAAGCTCTTCTGAAGAAAAGATTTCAGTTTTTAAAGAAAGACTCCTATTGGTACCATTAATTCCTGGCTAGCACAACTCACTCCAGATCCGGGGTTAATTGATCTGATGATGAGTATGACCGTTCAGGCCCGAAGATAATAAACCTGAGGATGATGATTTATGACCATTCAAGCCCGGAGAGAATAGACCTGATGATGATGATTTATGATCGTTCAGGCCCGGAGAGAATAGACCTGATAATGATGATTGATTTTATGATTGTTTTCAAATATGGAAATAATAGATTTGAAGAGAATGAAATGACCGTCTCAGATCCGGAGATAATAGATCTGAATACTCTATTTTGGTTTTACGACGATGATGTTTTGAAATAAAGAAAGATCGCATTAACTCTCATATTATCATATTGCATCACATTTGCATATTCATACACATTGCCTCAAATTGCTAGTCCAATGCTAGATGTACTGTTACTTAGGTCATGATCTTATTATCCTTTATCACCTAAGTTATGACTTTAGTTTCTTTACATAAGTTATGATCTTATTATCTTTCGTCACATAAGTTATGATCTTATTTCCTTTGCGGATGATGGATTGAAGGTCAGGTAAGTTGAGAATCCAAATTCTTGGGATTTGGTTCTTGTGTATACTTTCCATTTAATTCTTGATTTTTTATGGTGTACTTGCTGGTGACTTTCTCACTCACCCTCTTATTTTTCCCCTAGAGCCTGCAGGAAATGGTGTAGAGTGGATTGACGATGGCCTAGAGTCCCATATCCATAGACGTGCGAGTGGATGGCAGCTTAAGGATTTTACTATGATGGGTTTATGTTTTGATGAACTTATGTTGGAAAATTAATTTCTGATTTCCCCTTTTATTTTGCGGACATGGTTGTAAACCTAAGATCAGATATTCAAAATGTTTTGTTTAAAATTTTTATTATGCCTAAGTTTTCGCTTACTTGTTAAGATGATGGCATAAAAGTCGGTAAATTTTGTTATGGACTGTGACGTGTTATGCATTGAGGCCTGGTACTCTCTGTAGCGAAGTACGGCGGACGCACCGTATGCGGGCAGGCTGGTGCGGGGCACTACCGGTGGTATCAGAGCCCAGGCTCTAGATTTAGGCAGAATATAGAACTAAGTTATGACTCTAGAAATCTAAGTTTTATATTTAGACCTAAGCTATGACCTTGAGGAGTGTCGACCTTAGACTAGGATGACTTAGTTTGGAATTAGAATCCAACCTAATGATTTAATCCTAGTCGATGAAATTCTAAATGCCTCCGAATTTAATCTGAGTTTCATCTTCTCTCATATTTGTTTGATATTTCTTTAAATTATGAATTTATTTCCGTCAAATATTCTGATTATTCAACTCTGAATAAATTTTGATGCTCCAAAGTGCAGATGGCTCGACCTCGTGGCAGAACGCTGCACAGGAGCCGGTCCCTCCGCAGCCTCAAGATCCTGTTCCTCCTTCACCCACTCAAGTCTCTCCGCCGCCACCACCACAGGATCAGAACCCACCTTCTGTTTATAATATTCTTCCACCTCAGGGGCCTTTACCTCAGATGATTCCTGATATTCATGCCTTTCAGGCTTTCTACCAGACTGTGACACAGATTGACCAGGTTAGATGCAGCAGAATGCTACTCTTCAGCCACATGAGCCAGTTAGGGATGCACGGTACTATTTTGAGAAATTGAAGAGAGCCAATGTACCACCATTCGAAGAAAAATCAGATTCTGATGCTGTGGAAAAGTGGCTTGATGAAGTGGAAAATTGCTTTGAGTTAATCCATGCGCCAGAAGAAATGAAAACCCAAGCGTTAGACCATTCTTGCTTGGAGAAGCAAATCAATGGTGGAAAGCAAATTTGCAATCTTTTCCGAGACCAATACCATGGGAAAGGTTCTTACAAGAGTTCAACAAGTTCTAAATACCTCCATCAGTCAAGCTGCAGAAGAGACATGAGTTCGAGTCATTAAAGCAAGAGCAAGGAATGACCATTTTGGACTATGCTAATAAGTTTATAGCCCTTGGGGAGGTTCCAGCCGTCGACGATGAACAACAAAGAGACTAAGATGATGAAATTTGAAAGAGGATTGAATCCGAGAATCAGGACTTGGCTGGTTAACACAAATCCTGTAAACTTTGGAGCGTTACTTGATGCTTGTTATAGAATTGAGAGGGATATCATCCGTCGTGATGATATTGGACAGAAAAGGGAAAGAGAAACATATGGTAATGGGGGATCCCGTAAGACAGAAAAACAGAATTTCAGAGGACCCGGTCGTCAAGGAAAGAACCAGAATCGCTTTTAGCGCCGTTTGCAGCAAAAGAATCAGCCAAGAAATCAGGGTCAGCAGCAGCCAGCTATTCCAGCTTGTCCTCATTGCCAGAAGCACCATGTGGGAGAATGTTTCATTCAGGCAGGAAAATGTTTTGGATGTGGCAAGGTGGCCCATGTACTCAAGAACGGTCCAGACAAGGGGACCACGTGTTTTGGATGTGGAAAGTTCGGTCACATGATCAAAGATTGCCTAGAGAAAGGAGCCCAGCAGCAGCAGCAACCAAGGAACCAGCGTCAGCGTGCAAATGCAAGGGTTCATGTCATGACCAATGCTGCTGTTGATGAAGCTACCGATGTTGTCACTGGTATGTTTTACGATTTAGGCAACGTTTAAATTTTTGCAAGGTATTGTTGCCTTGTTGTTGCTTAGTCAGTTTTGTATGATTCAGGAACTATCTTAGTATGTAGTGTGCCTACAAATGTATTGTTTGATAGTGGCGCTAGCCACTCATTTGTCTCAAGGAAGTTTATGAAGAATATTGACCATAGCCCAGTCCATCTTGGGAGGCTACATAGAGTTCAAGCAGCTGGTGATCAGGTGCTTGTTTCTCATCAATCATACAAGGGTTGCGAGATTGAGTTCGACGAACAACGGTTTGTAGCAGATTTGATCCCAATAAACATGAGCGACTTTGACATAATTCTTGGAATGGATTGCCTCTCCAAGAATTACGCACACATTGATTGCAGTGAAAGGCGGGTTACTATTAAGGACCCAGCATGTGAGGAAGTAACTTTTCATGGAGGCTCGAAATTGAGGAAATTCCCCAAGGATATCTATGTAAATGCGATCCGTGCCCGCAGTGCATTGAAGAAAGGACATGAGGGATTCCTAGTTCATGCTCTAAGTGTCAATCAAGCACCATCTGATTTTGCTCAAGTTCCGGTAGTTCAGGAGTATCCTGATGTCTTTCCAGAGGAATTACCGGGCCTCCCTCCAGATCGAGAGATCTCATTTGAAATCAATCTAATTCCAAGAGCCGAGCCTATATCAAAGGCACCTTACCAAATGGCGCCTGCTGAATTGAAGGAACTAAAAGAGAAATTGCATGAGCTATTAGAGAAGAAACTTATCCATCCAAGTGTCTCGCCTTGGGGTGCTCAGTGTTATTCGTAAAGAAAAAGGATGGAAGCCTGCGTCTGTGCATAGATTATAGAGAGCTCAACAAGATTACAATAAAGAATAAGTACCCTCTGCCTAGAATCGATGACCTATTTGACCAGCTTCGGGTAAGCAATTAATAAGTCTCGTTTCAATAAGATTCTATTTTGAGCACTGTCTAAAGATATCTTGATGCAGGGAGCACGAGTCTTCAGTAAAGTTGATTTGCGATCTGGATATTTTCAGCTGAAGATCAAAGTTGAGGATATACCTAAGACTGCGTTCAGAACGCGTTATGTGCATTACGAATTTCTTGCGATGCCATTCGGATTGACAAACGCCATAGCTGCATTTATGGACCTTATGAATCGAGTATTTTAGGAGCAATTGGATAAGTTCGTTGTGGTTTTCATTAATGATATCTTGATTTATTCATCGGACGAAGAGTCCCATGCATTCCATTTGAGGATCGTTCTTGATATCTTACGAAAGAAGCAACAATACTCCAAATTCAGCAAGTGCGAATTTTGGCTGCACAATGTATCGTTTCTAGGCCATTTCATATCTGAGGAAGGTTGAAGCAATCACGGAATGGCCAAGGCCAACGAAAGTTACAGAATTGCAAAGTTTTCTCAGCCTCGCCGGCTACTATCGTAAATTTGTTGAAGGATTTTCCCGGATCGCTATGCCTCTCACCCGATTGACATAGAAAAAGGCGAAGTTCGAATGGAATTCTGACTGCGAAAAGAGCTTTGCAGAATTGAAAGAGAAGTTGACATCTGCTCCAGTTTTGGCTCAATCTATCCTCGATGAGAGTTTTGTGGTTTATCGCGATGCCTCAAAAAATGGTCTCGGATGTGTATTAATGCAGAAAGATCGAGTGATCGCATATGCATCTCGTCAGCTAAAGCTATTTGAACAGAATTATCCAGTACATGATCTCGAGCTTGCAGCCGTAGTTTTTGCTCTGAAGATATGGAGACATTATCTATACGGTGAAAGGTGCGAAATCTTTACCAACCACAAAAGCTTTAAGTACCTTTTCACCTAGAAAGTGCTGAATATGTGCCAACGCCGATGGCTAGAGTTGATAAAGGATTATGATCTCTCCATCCAGTACCATCCAGGTAAAGCCAATAGAGTTGCCGACACATTGAGTCGAAAGACAAGCCATCCGCGTCAACCACCTTTGCAGCGTGATATGGAAGAGTTTGACCTTGAGGTAGTTGATTCTATTGATAATGTACCTGCTAAGTTTGTGTTGATTTCCTTCATTAATCGACAAAATCAGAGAGGGTCAAGGAAAAGATGAGGCTTTGAAGAGGATTAAGGATAAGTTAGAAATGAAACTATCTGAAGGTTTTGAGATCAGAAATGATGACAGCTTGTGGTTCAGGGGCCGATTGTGCGTACCCAATGATGATGACATAAAGAATGAAGTCCTTCATGAAGCTCATAGTTCTCGCCTATCTATTCATTCAGGAGCCAACAAGATATATCAAGACTTAAAGCAAAAGTTATGGTGGCCTGGTATGAAGAAGCAGATTGCTGAATTCGTAGAGAAATGTCTTGTTTGACAAAAGGTAAAAGCGGAGCATCAAAGACCCGCAGGATTGTTGCAACCCCTTGAAGTTCTGCAGTGGAAATGGGATCACATCATCATGGATTTCGTGACTGACTTGCCAAAGATAAGGAATGGATATGATGCTATTTGGGTAGTGGCTGATCGTTTGACGAAGTCCGCCCATTTCATAGCCATGTCAATCAAAGCCTCTATGGAGAAATTGGCTACTATGTATATTGATCAGATTGTATGCTTGCATGAAGTACCCATGAGTATAGTTTGTGACCGCGATCCTCGCTTCACTTCTAGATTTTGGATAGCCTTCCAGAAGCCAATAGGCACTGAGATTCGGATGAGTTCAACATATCACCCTCAGACTGATGGTCAATCGAAAAGAACTATCGAAACATTGGAGAACATGTTACGAGCTTGTATCCTTGATTTTGGTGGGAGTTGGGACAAAAGTCATAAGTTGGTGGAGTTTTCCTGCAATAATAGCTATCACTGGTCCATTGGAATGGCCCTTTATGAAGCACTGTATGGAAGAAAGTGCCAATCTCCATTTTACTGGGACGAAATTGGAGACAAGATTTTGCAAGACTTGACCTAGTGGAGCAAACCCAAGAAAAGGTGATGATTGTCAAGCAAAGATTGAAAGCGGCCCAAGATAGAAGCAAAGTTTGGGCCGATGAAAAGCATCGACCAGTGGAATTCCAGGAAGGCGAGAAATTGTTCTTAAATGTGTCGCCGTCGAAGGGCGTTAAAATATTTGGCATAAAGGGTAAACTGAGTCCAAGATTCATCGGGCCATATGAAATTCTTGAAAGGATTGGAGAAGTCACCTACCGATTAGCACTACCGCCATTGCTGTCTCAGTTGCACAATGTATTTCACGTATCCCAGCTTCGCCGGTACGTGCATAAGCCCAGTCATATCATCAAGGAGCAGCCATTGAAAATTGAAGCCGATGTATCTTATGAAGAAGTGCTGGAGAGCATCATTGACCGGAAGGAAAAGGCTCTAAGGAAACGATCTATCCCCATGGTTAAGGTGCAATGGAAGCACCACTCTGGTGATGAAGCCACTTGGGAGACTGAAGAAAGTATGAGGAGCTCGTATCCACATCTCTTTGACAAGTACTCTTAAGTTTCGAGGACGAAAATTGTGATAAGCGGGGGAGGATGTTGTGCCCAACGGAAATCGTCATGTACTTAAGACTCATATGAAGTGGTTTAATGAAATGTTAGTTCTTCAAAGTGCATTTTATTAAGTTTTATTATTCTTCAATTAAATTTCCTTAAAGTAAATATTATAAGAAACGATATAATTATATAAGTGTGTCTCATGAAACAAGTGAAATGACAAAAATACCCTCCCAACGCTTCGAAGAATTCGGCCAACATGGGTATAGAAGATTCTAAAATTCTACTTAAGTCTTAAATAATTCATTCTAAGACCACCACAATAAAATAAAAATAAAATGTAAGCATGGGGGACAAAAGGTGGTAAAAATGCAAGACACCAAGATGCTTTCTTCTTTCCATAAACACATGGGAATCTCTTGCCTCCTTTGACCCATGACCACCGGCTACACCCCTCCCCTCTACCCCATGAATCTTTCTTCAATTTAACCTAGAAGCTTCTCCTTCATCTTCAACTCTCAACATTCTCAAGAGTTACCCCAAGCAAACCACTAAAGAATCATTGAACACTTAGGCAATTCCTCCATCATCATCATTTCATACGGCTATTAGGAGCTAGGAGACACAAGGCTATCTTCATCTTCAACCTCCAAGGACTCATCTAGGTAAGTTTCATGTTGAATTTCCTAAGTGAATTCCATATTTCAAATGATAAAGCTCACATGGTACCCCTCTTTTCTTGCCAAAAAAACCGTGACCTTCAATGGTCTCTAGGTGGAGATTTTTCAAGCTACTAAGAGGAGCTAACATCTTGGTGGGTTGAATTCATTTCGATCTCCATTTAAGCTCCATTTTCTAAATCTAGTTGTTTCTTCATTTAAAATAGTAGCTAATGTTCATCTCTCTCCCCTCCCCAAAACCGTGTGCTATGTGTTGAAGTTGGAGGAAAACTTCAATCTATTTCAACCAAGGATCAAGCTAAGGAAAGTTTCTAGCTCAAAGAGGCAAGTATACTCTAGACAATCTTGACTTATTTGTGAAGTGTATGTTTGAATGACTAGCCATTTTAAGTCATGAATCTTAGTTGAAGTGCTAAGTGAAAAGCATGAGAATTGGTTGTTTCATAAAAGAAAGTGTTTGCATGTGAAGTGATTCTCTTTATGGATGTAATGCATTTCTAATTTAAACTTGGTATGAGACATATTCTTTACAATGAGGGACGGTTTTAGTGGCTAGATGGATGATGAACTAAATCTTGTTAAGAACAGATTTTGTGAAGCATGAAAGGTACGAAAATGGCGCGTGCTATGTGCAACCTTGCAAGGCTGTTTTGGCATGATTCATGTGTGGCCTAAAGAATATTATAAAACCTGGAATGATTATGTTAAAGTGTGTATTTAGTGGTTAGTAAGTTATTTTAGGGAAATAAAGTAGTTGGAAAGTGTTGAACAAGAAAAAGTGATGAAAGGCAGAATTACTGGAACTGGACAGTTTTGAGTAGCTGATTTTTTGACATGAAAATGAACCTTAGGAGTGTGCAATTTGGCAAAATTTTTGTATGATGGTAGCCTTATATGTCTGTTAAATTCGTGAGTTGGATCTTTGGTAAAAGGACTTGTTGTTTGATCTCAATTGAATTTTTAGTGAAAACTGGTCACTACAGATTCTGCATGTACCTAGACTTGGAAAAATAATTAAATTACCCCTTTAAACCTATTGGATTGCCTTGAAATTTTTATGGTAATTACCTAAGACATAGATAAACACGTCCATGTAATGAAACCATCTTGAAACCATTGTTTTAAGGGTTAACAACTGAGTTGAAATTAGTGGCACAAAACTGGAAAACAAGACAGTTGATGGTATAATTGTGAGGCCTTGATCTTGTTTATTTCGACTTGTATGTGATGTTTGGGAATATGAATATTACTTCTTGGTGTGTTAAATATATTTTTCAGGTGATGGCCCAAATTAAATAAGATTTTTTGGCCTTGAAACTAAGGTAAGGGTGGGTACTGCACTGCTGGAATCAGCAGTATCCCTTTTCAGTAATTTAATGATTTGAGGGTCTTAATCACCTCGAAATGTTACGAAATTTTTACGACATGTAACTAAGATCCCATTTTGCATATGTGTGGCATAAGTTTCTGAGAATGGTCCCTGAATTTATAAGTTTAACGCCGCATGAATAGTGCAATAATGCTGGAATATTTTCCAGTTTTAAAGAACAAGTCCGTATATGTGTTATATGATGAAATTAGGCATGACTTGCATGTTGCATATCATGCATTGCATTGTTCATTTTCATGCAATTTATGAGACTTATTTTATGTGAAAGAAATTATAGAAAAGCTCTTTTAAAGAAAAGATTTTAGTTTTGAAAGAATGAATCCTATTGGTACCATTAATTCCTGGCCAGCAAAACCCGATCCAGATCCAGGGTTAATTGATCTGATGATGAGTATGATCGTCCAGGCCCGGAGATAATAGACCTGAGGATGATGATTTATGACCGTTCAGGCCCGGAGAGAATAGACCTGATGATGATGATTTATGACCGTTCAAGCCCGAAGAGAATAAACCTGATAATGATGATTGATTGTATGACTGTTTTCAGATCCGGAAATAATAGATCTGAAGGGAATGAAATGACTGCCTCAAATCCAGAGATAATAGATCTTAACACTCTCTATTTTGGTTTTACGACGATGAAGTTTTGAAATAAAGAAAGATCGCATTAACTCTCATATTATCATATTGCATCACATTTGCATATTCATACACATTGCCTCAAATTGCTAGTCGAACGCTAGATGTACTTTTACTTAGGTCATGATCTTATTATCCTTTATCACCTAAGTTATGACTTTAGTTTCTTTACATAAGTTATGATCTTATTATCTTTAGTCACATAAGTTATGATCTTATTTCCTTTGCGGATGATGGATTGAAGGTCAAATAAGTTGAGAATCCAAATTCTTGGGATTTGGTTCTTATGTATAATTTCTATTTAATTCTTGATTGTTTTTGGTGTACTTGCTGGTGACTTTGTAACTCACCCTCTTATTTTTCCCCCAGAGCCTGTAGGAAACGGTGTAGAGTGGATTGACGATGAGCCTAGAGTCCCATATCCATAGACGTACGAGTGGATGGAAACTTAAGGATTTTACTATGATGGGTTTATGTTTGATGGACTTATGTTGGAAAATTAATTTTGGATTTTCCTTTTTATTTTGCGGACATGGTTGTAAACCTAAGATCGGATATTCGGAATGTTTTGTTTAAAATTTCTATTCTGCCTAAGTTTTCGCTTACCTGTTAAGATGAAGGCATAAAAGTCCGTAAATTTTTTATGGACTGTGATGTGTTATGCATTGACGCCTGGTACTCTCCGTAGCGAAGTACGGTGGGCGCACCGTACGCGGGCAGGCACGGTGCAGGGCGCTATAATAATCCTCACTCGTGGCGGAGGAATACTGTGGTTACAACGAATGCCCTATCTAAGGTGGGAGACTCTCCCACACCAAATGAAATAACCGAATGATAATATACAATAAGTGTAGGATAATAGATAACAATAGTATAAAAATAGATAGAAAACAAGAAAGCCTAATATAAATAGTAAAATGCATGGCTGGTCTTGCATGCCAAAGTCTCGAATGGCAATGCCCGTCCAGGAGAATGAAGATGATTTCGTTGGTGAAGTAACATCCATTGATGAAATTGAATATGAAATGTCGCTGCATAGAACCCCATGTATGAGACCAAAAGACTTGTGTCAGTAAATGTAGGTCCAAGCATAACTGATAAAAGATGTGATAAATACAATACATATCATTGTTGCCTGCATTCAAATTGAACACAGGCAGCCAAAAAAAACACCATGCGGCACACCAGTGCAGCAAGAAGATTTCCTCCGAAAACGTGTGGGCAAGCGGTGCAGGTAGTCCTCAGCGTCATTAGAGAAAAAGAAAAAATGATCCACATAATACAATAAAGCAAATAAGTCCGCGGAAACAAGCAAAATGAAAAGTAAAACATACCCACGTTGCCTATGCCAATCCTTGACATAGGCAAC
The DNA here is from genome assembly GCA_036186865.1 of Eustoma russellianum. NCBI lineage: Eukaryota > Viridiplantae > Streptophyta > Magnoliopsida > Gentianales > Gentianaceae > Eustoma > Eustoma russellianum. The sequence continues at coordinate 9,189,389 of AP025052.1, forward strand.
TGCTTCAGTGTTGCGCCAACCCATTGGGAGACATATATATCATCAAAAACGCATGGCGGGTACCGTAGTATCCATAGCTAAAGCTCCACGTACTTCACACGGCAACACCGATAACCTTGCAATAATTCGGACTCCTGCCGATTGCAGACCATAACGAGACAAAGAGTGTGCTGCTGAATTAACCTCTCGTGGACAATAAGTGAGCGTGGATGCATTCAGTTGCAAAAACTGTGACGTGCGCCAAAGGTCTCTTCCATATTCACCCGTAAATGTATCCGTCTGAGTTATATGATGTAGCAATACTTGACAATCTGTTCCTATGAATAGTTGGTCATACTCCTGTGAATAGAATATAAGCGGATACTCGATTGGCATAAGCTCAGCTTGCATTGGAGTTGTCGCAGGTAAATAAAAGCAGATAGCGGATATAAAATCCCCACAATGATTCTGCAAAACTGCACCTACTGCCGCCCGATGATGCCGCATTGCTGCATTTACATTCAATTTAAATTTGTCCACCAGAGGCTGTAGCCATCGAACGATTCTTGCCCGACATGATCTTAGAATTGGAGAAAACAGTGCATTAGATAAATGAGGAATCTGTGGAGAGAATTTCCGCCCCTGAGTTGCAGCACACCAAGTATGTATATGGTCTTGTACCCTCTCAAACAATTGGACATATGAAAAAGAATCCTCCCCAAACTGAATACGGGCATATTCTTTCCAAATAACCCATACTACTAATGCCGGCACCACCATTCTCAATTGACCAACCATTGTGTGTAGTGAAGATGATCGCCACCAGCGAGCCAAGTAATGTCGAATTGTGTAAAGATTTGGCATGGGCCCGAGAAAAGAATGGCAATTTGCTACCATAATGACATAATTGCCGGACAATGCATAAAGATATGATCTAAATTATCAGACTGCATTCTACAAAAACACATTGCGTGGGATATATAATCTGCCGAGAATGTAGATTATCTGCAACTGGTAACGAACGCATCCATAATTTCCAGAGAAACAATTGTCCTCCCAGTGGTAATTAATTATTCTTTCACTTATATGGATGTTTAATAGTTCTTAAGTTTTCTTTAGGGCACACAATCACATATTATATCAAATACGGTATTACAATAGGGTCTGCTCTACGCACATAGCGGGAGTTAGGGTGTAACACAAATCATGCATTTTGAAATCATTCAAACCCTGAATTCTCAACCATCTCCCCCCTTTAATGATTTGCAAAATAATCTCTAGTCATGATTTAAATGTGTCATAATTGCTCCTCATACAATCATGCATTCATAATTTTTAATTTCAGAACTCTCCCTTAAGTTGTGCTCCCCCTTAAGTCAACCTGTCTCCTTTAAATCATGCTTTTCTCCTCCTTTATTTGTAAATCACATCAAAAAAAAACACAATTAGAAGCAAAAGCAATAAATAGCAATTTATAGCATATCAATGGAAATCATTCAAAGCATCATGCACATTTTTTGGTTCTATTTCAGAAATCATAGCATGGAATTGACTAATTTCATTTTGATCTATTCTTCTATGTGGTCGTACACCTTGATATGTGTCACCTATTATGTGGTCATGTGGGTGATCTTTGTGCCATCTTGGTTGATTATTTTCTAAGTTTTCATGCGGTTCTAAGTGTTCATGCATTTCTAGTGTGTCATGCTCATCATGTATGGTATTTTCTTCTATGTTATCCATCAAGGGGTTCAACTCAACATCATCATCATCATCATCATAATCCTTATTTGTTTCAAGTTCACCAAATTCGTTGAATTTCACATGTATAAATTCCAAATTTGTCTAATGACGGGATGATAGAATCTATATGCCATAGAATTCACATAATATCCAACAAAAATGCATTCAATAGATTTAGACTCAAATTTATCTAAATTATCTTTTGTGTTTAATACAAAACAGTTACATCAAAAAACACGAAAATAATCAATCTTTGGCATGCAATCATTTAAATCTCATATGGCGTTTTGTTAAATTTCTTTCTAATTGATAAACAGTTAATTATATAACATGCACAATTAATGGCTTTCGCCCAAAAAAATCTAGGCAATCGATTTTCACAAAGCATGGTTCTTGCAATTTCTTACAACGTCCTGTTCTTTCTTTCAACTACACCGTTTAATTTTGGCCTTCTAGGTGGTGAAAATTCTTGCTTAATACCTTTTTCTATACAAAACACAATCATATCTTTTTTTTAAATTTGCCACATCTATCACTCCTAATCTTTTTTACATTCACACCGTATTCATGTTGAGAAATCGAGGTTTGAGTGATTCGAAAATGCATGATATAAATGTTACGTGTTTACGAAATGCATGAAATAAGTGTTACTTGATGTATGCACATGATAAAAATGCCTTACATGTTTATATATACTGTTGTCATACTTACAAGCCATGAAGAGTTAAATCTTACATCATATGGCAAACATTTGTTGTCTTTATACTATTTTGGTGCCATGATTAATGTAGTAAACTAGGTCATTAAGTGAAGTGCTTAAGTTAATGAACTAACTAGTTCATTAAATGAAGACATACTTGGAGAGAGCTATATAGTAACAACTTGAAATGGAAGGTCTCCTCATCTCCAACTCACATGCCACATACTTATATATATTTCATTTACAAATTTTTTTTAAAGACACAATATATACTTATGTCCCGACGTACCACCGACACGTCATACACATCATAACCGTACGTCCACGTCACACCACCATATACACATTATATTTATGAGTATATACAGGTCTCATATCATACATTACAAGTCATCTTGATACAAAAGTTATGACGACATGTCACGAAGCCATAAACCGAAAATTGTCGCATCGCGTGACAACCGAAACTTCATCGACATGTCACGTACATACCATATAAAGATGGTCAGCCGATACACATTAAAAATATTCAGAAATCTCTTTGCTCAACATGTCATAATCATCCCCAAAGTCATATCATGTTTACACACACAAATCACCCACAATTTAGCTTAAATTTGTGGAGAATTCAAAGTCAAGCTTATTTTGTCACATGGGGTGGTTTTTCCTCAGCCATTGGAGATGAATATACACCTCATTTTATTTATATTATGTGTGACATAATATGTATTACATGTTGAAGAAGTTTGAGTTTAATCGGAGAAAATCGCGTAATCGATTAAAGTCGAAAATTTGGTTTTCTACACTTAGGCATACACGAAAATGTTTTGGCCTTGATGTCACATGTATCTAGACACTTTTTACATATTCAAGACATATTAGATTGTTCTAGAAAAATAAATTTAGGGCTGATTGCAATTTACCATGTGTGTAAAGATTGTGCATCATTATATGACAAAGTTTACCAAAAGATAATTTCAGCACATGCAGCTGAATATCACACGCCATTTACACCTTGTTGGAGCCTAGGTGGAGCTTATTTGGCATTTTAATTGGTGGAGGATATGCCGCACATGATTGGTGACATTGAAGAGGGCAACACACAAGGAAACAATTCAAGATAAAACACATGCTAAAATTTCAGCACATGTGTTGGAGCTGGCTGATTTTCCCCCCTCTTTGTCTTCAATTTTATTCCAAAAATTAAGGGGACCATATCATGATTATTTGGAAGTTAATCACCTTGATTTAATCACATATTTCAGATTTTTGAGAAGAAATTCCAGCTCGTTTAAGGAGTGCCAAGGGGGGATTATAGATGACCTATCAAGAAGTGACAACTACACGAAGACAAGTCATTTGTCCAATCAAGTTGCGCCAAGTAAGCAAGGTTGTTGCATCATTCATACAAAGCAATCCTCCAAGGGTATTCAAGACAATTTTCAAGGAAGACTCTAACCCTAGGGGGCAGCCAACACACTATAAAAAGAGACAAGATAGTGCAAGATAAGGCTAAGCAAAGTGCATATTCTTACACGTTCAAAGCAAGATTACTCTCTTCTTCTTCCATTCTTTTATCTTCGTCTTAGCCTTAAGCCTGTCATGCAAATTTTCCATATACTATATAGGCTTTGTGTAAACCACCTACATACGTTCATCTCGTGTAAAAGGTTGCTCAAGGTGTGATTAAGCCTTCATTTGTTCGGTGGTGGTGTTTGTGTTGTTGTGTTTGTTTGTTCGTAAAAGGTTGGAGTTGGTGTTTAACTCCAGTCATTCTTGTGTCAAGGTGTCATTTATGATGAGTGAATACCGAGGAAGGTGTCCTTGAAGACTGGAGTAGGTTGTTTTAACCGAACCAGTATAAAAGTCTTGGCGTATTTACTTTCAGCACTTTTAATTTAAGTTTTCAGTTTTCTGCATCATTTTCATACTCACAGAAAAAATAGCAACAATTTTCCAAAAATCACAAAATTTTGCAAAAATATAGCCACACGTCTTAGCTTTTATTTGGGCAAGTTTCATCACATTTGGATAAATATAAGTCAGTCAAACATTCATAGATCTGAGACTAGTCCAATCTGATTCTCAGATTTACAAAGGTTGAGAACATCAACGTGGTTGACATACTTACCAAGTAAATTTTGAAAAACTATTTTAACCCATTAAAGTGCACATCTTGAGGGTCATACCATAAGATTTTTAGATCATATAGAGTTCCCAATTAATAATAATAAATTTTTTGTTTCGGAGTACAGTTTCTGGTGGATTGACGCAATCTGTACACAAAGGTGTTTTCAAGGGGTTAGGCTTGAAATTTTAATCTGAAATTTTTGTGAGACGTAACATCTGAGAACACATCTTCACCAAATTTTATAACTTTTGGAGGTCTACAACCAGGTCATCTAGATAAATCAAATCAGGATATGAAAACAGAAACTGTTTTCAGAAGTTAGTCATTTGGTCCAAAACGTTTAAAAAACCAAATTTTTCACACTCACTATTCAACCCCTCTGCCTTCTAGTGGTGCTATACATGTCCTACAGTTCATTTTCAAGTTGTTTTATCAATTTAGAAATCTCAATGTCAATTTAATCTTTATTTGCAAGAAATAAAGTCCATGTATAACGAGACAAATCATCAACGATAACACATGCCTAGTGTCGCCCTCCAAGGCTTCTAGTATGACTTGGACCAAACAAACCAATATGTAATAATTCTAAGACTCTAGATGTGCTAATATCATTCTTAGACTTAAGTGATTCACGTGTTTGTTTTCCTTTAATACAAGATTCACACAACTTAAGGTGGTCCAAATTAAGTTTAGGCATTCCTTGTGCTAGATTCTTACATTGAAGTTTTGCAAGAGTGGAGATGCCAATTTGTCATAAGTGTTTGTACCATAAAGTCACATTCGGTTCATTTGACATAAAAAACTTTACTTTTGCATCTAACATATCATCCATAGATGATGTAAAAATATTTCCTTCTATGTTTCCTTTTAATACTGTTTCTCCATTTTTATTAACAATGTTACAATATGGGTGAGAGAAACACACATCAAAACCACTATCAAGAAATTATGAAATACTAAGCAAGTTGTAGGATAAGTTGCTTACCAAGAATACGTTGGAAATCTGAAGAGTGCTTGGATTTCTGATTGTTCCCATTCCAATTATCCTGCCTTCATTGTAATCTCCAAAGGTTATGAATCCTCCTTTTGTAACCTTCTTTAATTTTGAGAATTGGGTTGGATCATTCGTCATGTGTCTTGAGTAACCACTGCCAAGGAACCACTTGTTTGCTACATCATTCGGTTTATGTGATCCCTGTAAATTGCAACAATCATTTAGGTGCCCTTTATTTTTGGTCTTTAAGGATTAGTGAATCAACCCTTTGCAAGAGTACCTTTTGGTAGCCAAACTTAGGTAACATTTCTTTGTCTCACAAAAGATGAGAAGAAAGATGAAGAAGGAATATAATATATGTTGTGATCACTTTTATTTGGCCTATAATGGCCAAACCTATCATTGTAAACAGAGGTGATCTTGGGCTTTGATATGCACTTCAGTTTGCATGCAAGGTGTGTGATTTAGATACATTAGTATGATATGAATGTCGCATATACATCAATGGCTTTCTTTCATATCTATATGGCACATGATTATACTTTCCATGTGATGGAAAAAAAGTAATGCAATGAGATGCAATAGGTGACTCGCTGGTTTGTATTATCGCCTTCTTAGCTTTACGATCATTTTAAATACTTGTGGTTGCTTAGATGAAGATAAAACAAAATTTGTACACTTTTTTGTACCTGATTATCTTCAGTTTACCTTAATCCGGTTTTGTCAGTTTCATGCTTTTGAGAACAAATGAGACGATCTAACATGCAAATTCATGTATCAAATTGTTTTATCGTCTTTTCTAGGTCTGCATTTGTTGATCTCAAATCTGGGATCTTGGCTTTCATTAAAGTATTTTTAGATGTCAAAGATGCAATTTCAGATTTTAATGAGTTAATCATGCTAGACGACTCCTCTTTTGAATCGTTTAATTGAGATACAAGATTTGTGTTACAGGATTCTAACAAAATCTTCCCTTCAATTAAACGTTTCTTTTCTTTTGCATGAGTCTAAACTTAGGCGACTCAAGATATTGACTAAACAAATCACCATAAGAAGGTTCCGAATCAGAATTGGAATAAGAATTTACCTCACTAGATGCTTTGGATGCAAAGCATACTTGAGCTGTTTCTTCTTCGGTTTCTTCACTTTCAGAATTAGATGAATGACTCCATGTAGATTCTTTGAGGGCTCTTTTTGTACTCCTTTGCTTAGATTCTAAGACAGGTCTAGTTTTTTACCATTCCTTGTCACGGTTTTGTTTATAGTTTTGTCCTTGTTCGGATAGTCATAAGAGATTTGTCCAAGCCTTCCACAGTTATGACATTTAATATCTTTATCATTTTTCTTAGATGAAGTAGGATTATGTTTATTTTTAAATGACTTTTTCATAAACTTTCTTAAGCCTTTAGCTAATAAAATTAGATCTTCATTATCCGAATCTGTGTCACTATCATCTATGCGATCAGAAGAAGTAGTGATGTATTCATTTGATTTAAACGCTATAGTCTTACCTTGTTTAGAAGTTGATTCAGATTTTCTTAGAGTAAGTTTGTTTTCATACACCTTTCGAGATCCGATCAATTCTTCCATTTTTATTGACTTTGTTTCTTTACCTTCTTCAATTGTGGTACTTTCGGATCCCCTTTTGATGGGAGGATTCTCAATACTTTTTGTACTTTTCTTGTGAAGGGAAAACCTTTGCCAAGAGACTCAAGAGAATTGTACTTGTTAGTCAATCTCAAATCCATATCAACAATAGATTCATTTGGTAATAATTTAAAGGATTCAAGAGTCGACATAAGCATATTGATCTTGGACTCTTAACTTGACTGGTTCCTTAATGCTTCATTTCTAGACACCTCCACATATCTTGAGCACTAGAACAATTAGATACATAACTAGATTCACTTTTACTCAACCTATTTAAGAGAAGTTGCATGGCTTTATCATTCATACTCAACTTCTTTTTATCATCACTAGTATATTCTTGCTTAGGTTTTACGATTTCTAAAGTAACACCATCAAAAGTGGATATTTTAGATAAAACATGTGGCGCCCCGCACCCCGGCCCCGCCGAAGTCGGTGCACCCACCGTACTTCACTAAGGAGAGTACTAGGCGTCATCCATACGCGTCGTGATCCATGATAGCAATGCATGGATCTTTCGTGCTTACGCGCAACAAATAAGCGAAACCGTGGCAGAATTTAAAACTTCAAATTAAAACGTCATCACAACCACTTAAAGTTTACAACCCACATCAATGTAGCAGAAAGCGACAAAAGTAAATTGTTTTCCAACTCCACAACTCAGTCATTTCCTTAAAGCTGGCAAGTTCAGTCTTCTACTCCTGGCCATCCTTTAGTGCACTCACGGGTAGGGAACCTAGGTTCGTCATCAATCCATTCTACTTTGTCTCCTGCCACCTCTGGAGAGAAAAATAGGGTGAGTGACAATGTCACCAGCAAGTATACTATAATAATCATGAGTTAGATGGAAAGTGCGAACAAGAACCGAATCCCAAAAGAGTTTGGTTTAGAAGCATACCTGTCCTTCGACCAATATTCGATAAGATCATCGCTTAATGTAATAAGATCATAACTTAAGTAAAAATCACCATTCGAAGCAGAATATAACACTAAGAGACTGTAACTTATATTGATGAATAACACAATAAGAATTATCACTTAGGATCTACGGAGTCGTCTCAACTTAAATCTCATGAGTCACTACATAAATGTAACAAGCATGCATATGATCATGTGATGCATCGTGATGAAATGAAATATGCTCTTTCATGTTTTCTTTAAAATCATCGTCATCGTAAAACAGTAGAGTGTTCAGATCTATCTTCCCAGATCTGAGGCGGTAACTTCCCTCCTTCGAATCTATTACTCCTGGATTCGGAACAGTAACGTCATCATACTTGCCGGGTCTATTCTTTCTGGGCCCGCACGGTCATCATACTTGCCGGGTCTATTCTTTTCCGGACCCGCACGGTCATCATCATCATTCTCATCATCAGGCCTATTATTTTCCGGGCCTGCACGGTCATTCTGTCAGATCACTTAACCCGGATCTGCTCAGGTTCATACTGGCCAAGTTCATACTCACACACGGTACCGGTGGGGAATCATTCTTTTCAAAAATCATATTTTGAAAACGCTTTTTTTCTTTTTTTCATAAAAGACATGCTTTTTTTCATAAAAGAAGGCCAAGAGTTTGAGAATGATCCACTTTTGCTACGACACCCTCCTTCTTTTATCACCTTGAGGCTTCCTCCTTGTGCCGTGATAGTCACAGTTTTCTTCAAAGAAAAGAAGGCTTGTAAGCTTCAATCCTCTAAAATGTATCTTTTTAGCATCTATGGAGAGTGATCTTACCTAGGCAAATCTTGAGTTGGGGAAACTCTTGGCCTTCTTTTGTACAAGGCTTCACCCGATTCTTAGAGGGGAGGAATGGTAGGTTGAAAGCCACTTCTTAATGGAGGCTTGTTTGTAGAGAATTAAGGAGGCTTAGTTGATAGAAGAGTTATTGCTCCTCTCCTTGGAATAGTGCAGCCGGCGGCTGCTCATGGGGAAAGGAAAAAAAACCTTCTCCAATATAAGAAAATAAGAAGAGGCTCTTTACCTTCCAACCATATTTCCCACTAAAGGGTTCTTGATCAATTGTAGGTTGAGATCACTTATTCCTAAAGTCTTAAGGCCGAATATGAACACATACATTCCATGTATGTGTTTTCCTCAATGATGCATCTATGGGTGTTTAGTCCCTATCTTATCTATTTAATCATTCTTCCATAAATCCTCTAGGTTGTACCATTTTGTAGGTATAACCGATATATATATATATATATATATATATATATATATATACCTACTCCTAAGTGTATTCCATCTAATTCTTCATAATCCTTATTTATAGACGTGTGGCTATATATACTATTTCGTATATATATATAGGTGTGCATAATTATATACACGCACTTATGTATGTATATATATCTATATTTCTTTTTCCTTTTTGAGCTAAGTCATATTCTTCAAAATATTCTCTTTTTCCTGTATTACCAAGTGTACACGTACGCACACATATAATATACTCCTTTGAAACTTATTTTATCACCGTTCATTTATACCTCGAGTTGTATATGTATACATATACACCAATATGCAGACTCACGTTCTACTCCTAATCTGCCCATGACCTGGGCCTTATCATTGCAATCTTCATACCTGAACATAGGCGTAAGCTTAGGTTTCTGAAATTCACTAAGTAGCAGGAAATTTCTTAAGGTTGCATGTTTTCTATATGGCCCCTTAGGTGTAAGTTTCACCGTGTTGTAATACATATACCACGTGTGATGCAATTTATTCTTTGTCAAATCACATCTACTGCACTTTAAGGGTTTGTATCCAAGTTCTGCTGATCTTACCTCCAAATGTTACTCATCGGCCATATTGGATGAAGGGGGTTCCTAACTTTGTATTTAGGCTCAGTTTATGGTGTATACATATTTCTAGATGTATGCCCATACCATATATGTTTAGGCATATCACATAATTCAACTTCTTGTTAAGGTTGCCTAAAATACTTCTTCCATTATTTCTCCATTCTCAGACTCTCACTTACACCTATATGTAGTTTCAACCCCCCCTTTTTACTTTATGTTTTGCACTTGGGTATGCTAATTGTCTTAAATTCTATATAATAATGGATAAGCCGGTGATGTCCTCCTTCCGAGGTCTCCTTATCCTATCGTGCTTCCCTTCCTACCTTAGTTGTTATGTTAGTTTGGAGCGGGGTACAACATTCTCCCCCCTTAAAATAAGTTTCGTCCTCGAAACTGGAGGGTGTGTGTCCAAATCCCCATGTTTTCCTTTGGACCCTTACCATCTCTTGGTTATTACCCTATCCATTTATCACTGTCTGAAGATGATCTTCGTGGTCCCCTAAGACATTCCTTTAGGATTCATTTTCCTTTAGAATAAATAGTCAAAGCATAAGTACTTTAGTTTGGGAATTTCACTTTACCTGTCAGTAGCTTGGGTGCCTCCGGGTCCTTGGGGCCTCGCTCTTCGATTATCGTTTCTGGTCACTCTATGCGTGGTTCCACGAGGGTACCGCGGCCACCTCCCACTTTCTCTTCTCATTTGTCTTTTCAGGCTCCTTCGTACTTTTATCATCCGAATATCGCGCTTAACCTCATAGCAGCCTTTTACCAGCTCATCGAACGTTCTTGGGTGTGCTTTGTCCAATCTTTCTTTAATTCGGGGGTTCAGTCCTCGCATGAACCTCGTTATCTTCCACTGTTCATCCTCCATGATCAAGGGTACGTACCGCCCTAATGTGGTGAATTGGCGGACATATTCTGAGACCGGGGTGTCTGATTCTTGCCTTAGTGCATCGAATTCTTCCATCCTTTCAATCACTAGCTCCTTGGAGAGGTAAGTCCCACAGAATTCTTCCAAGACTGTAGCCTAAGCTATGGGTCGAGGTATGGATTGGACTCTTTCTCTCCACCATTGACTGGCTTTGCCATTCAGGAAGGGGCGGATAATTAAAGCCCTCATTTCTCCTGGTACCCAGGCTCGGACAAGCTGGTCCTCGACCTCGTTCAACCAGTTTTCGGCCTCCTCCGGGGTGGTCTCCCCTCCAAACCTTTAAACCTGCTCTATTGTCATCTTCCGATAGTAGAAACACATACTCACAGGGGTGACAACGATGATGTCCCCGCACCAGTTGGTGGGGTTATCTGCACCATGTAGCGTCTGTTTATTTGGAGTCATAATGATAATAAGGAACTCTACTCAACTTGTACGTAACAAAAGTTCTAGGTGTCACATAATAAATTGGGTATAAGTTGGTTTCTCCCAGAACAATCCTTAATCAGGGGTCTAGCTCTGGCTGGTCTCCCTCTGGGTCGCACCATCTGCAGCACGCAGTGTCGACTTTATTCAGTACAGGAACGTCATAACTAGTAACAGAGTTTAATTTGGCATATCGGAAGAACATATGCGTATATACATTATTATTGAAATTTACGACAGGTCATTAGTTGGGGCCTATCACTGGGCCGGGCCCTAATTTGCCGGTTGAAGTCGTTCTGTTCTAGGGTCAACTCTCACCTAAGATCAATTCTTAGGTCTAAGATCGAACTTAGTCGACTATAATCACAATTTAGTTCTATATTTTGCCCGGATCTGGAGCCTTAGCTCTGATACCACCTGTGGCGCCCCGCACCCCGGCCCCGCCGAAGTCGGTGCACTCGCCGTACTTCACTAAGGAGAGTACTAGACGTCATCCATACGCGTCGTGATCCATGATAGCAATGCATGGATTTTTCGTGCTTACGCGCAACAAATAAGCAAAACCGTGGCAGAAATTAAAACTTCAAATTAAAACGTCATCACAACCACTTAAAGTTTACAACCCACATCAATGTAGCAGAAAGCGACAAAAGTAAATTGTTTTCCAACTCCACAACTCAGTCATTTCCTTAAAGCTGGCAAGTTCAGTCTTCTACTCCTGGCCATCCTTTAGTGCACTCACGGGTAGGGAACCCTAGGTTCGTCATCAATCCATTCTACTTTGTCTCCTGCCACCTCTGGAGAGAAAAATAGGGTGAGTGACAATGTCACCAGCAAGTATACTATAATAATCATGAGTTCGATGGAAAGTGCGAACAAGAACCGAATCCCAAAAGAGTTTGGTTTAGAAGCATACCTGTCCTTCGACCAATATTCGATAAGATCATCGCTTAATGTAATAAGATCATAACTTAAGTAAAAATCACCATTCGAAGCAGAATATAACACTAAGAGACTGTAACTTATATTGATGAATAACACAATAAGAATTATCACTTAGGATCTACGGAGTCGTCTCAACTTAAATCTCATGAGTCACTACATAAATGTAACAAGCATGCATATGATCATGTGATGCATCGTGATGAAATGAAATATGCTCTTTCATGTTTTCTTTAAAATCATCGTCATCGTAAAACAGTAGAGTGTACAGATCTATCTTGCCAGATCTGAGGCGGTAACTTCCCTCCTTCGAATCTATTACTCCCGGATTCGGAACGGTAACGTCATCATACTTGCCGGGTCTATTCTTTCCGGGCCCGCACGGTCTTCATACTTGCCGGGTCTATTCTTTTCCAGACCCGCACGGTCATCATCATCATTCTCATCATCAGGCCTATTATTTTCCGGGCCTGCACGGTCATTCTGTCAGATCACTTAACCCGGATCTGCTCAGGTTCATACTGGCCAAGTTCATACTCACACACGGTACCGGTGGGGAATCATTCTTTTCAAAAATCATATTTTGAAAACGCTTTTTTTCTTTTTCTCATAAAAGACATGCTGTAAATCATGTTCATGATGATGATGCAATGCAATGACATGTGACGTGCAATCGATGGCATAATGCATGACGTAAACGAATAGACACGTTTCGTTGTCATGCTGGAAATTTCCAGCTTAGTAATGTCTACTTCCCCTTAGGAATTTCCTACTAAAATGCACGTGTTAGACCCATTTGACCACATGTTCTTCTCCGTAAATGTCATAAGTGAATGCCATGCATGTACTGTGGAATTACGATGTCAATAAGGGACTCGTTTGCTCTTTTTCATAAAATGATGTAACCTGAATTCTGAATTGACCATATTTTACTATAAAATTTATTGTGGCCAATCCTTTAATCATTTTCTGGAATTTCCAACTCTCCAACTTAATAAACTCATTGGACTAGCATCCTGTCAATTTTTAGCCCAATTTCAATTTACCAAAGCCCTTTTTCAGGTCATGCAAATTGTGACACAAATTCTGTCTGTCCAGCATATTTCAGTTTGACCCGTTTTACTAGAAAATTTATTAAAAATAACCCACAACTTATTTTGACAAAATTCCAACTGCCACCTCTTCTTTATTCATGAGGTTAGTACCATGCCGAAAGTTAGTGGATTTGCACACCCCTGAGGTCCATTTTTAGACTTCCAAACACGTTACTTACATTCTGTCCAGTACCACTTTTTCCAGCAGGACCAATCTCAGTAGGAAATTCATTAAAAATAAACCGTGGCTCTTTTTAACGTGATTCCAACTCTCACATCTAACAAACACATAAAACTGATAGCATATCAAAAATCAGTGGAATTGAAGGATCCTAAGGTCCCTTTTCTTGCTTCACATATCAGTCTAAATTTCGGTCCAGCTCCAGAATTTTCCAGTGATCATCTATTCTTCCTAAATGTCCTTAGCTCACATTTTTGTCACCAACACTTAGCAACAAATTTTGAGATGAACACACGCACCCTTCACCAACAGCCTCATTATTCGGTGCATGCAAAGAAATGATATAACCAAGAGTATATTAAGCTTAACACACAACAAGATCAAAACTTGTCCCCACTTCCTTGCTATATTGACATTTTTCATGTAAAATCACCCAACCTTCCTTAACCCTTCCACCGTGAGCATTTCATCATGAAAGAAAGGATCTTTAACACATCCAAGCCTAGATTATCACATAAATATGCATATAACCCTCAAAGAACACATCTTTGGAGCAAGGTTCCACTCCTACACATTTAAATGCCTAGGGCCGAAAGTTTTGGCCTTACAACTTACCATTTTACAACTAAGATTAGATCTTAGGTATTTCTAGCCATTCATGCACACACTTTCACATCTAAACCATAAAGAGTATAGTGTACTTGCCTTTGAAGCATTTTGCGCGGGATGGTTGACACAAGAGGCACCTCTCCCTTGCTTTTCCATTTGCATCTTGAAGGGTTTGAGAATGATCCACTTTTTCTACGACACCCTCCTTCTTTTATCACCTTGAGGCTTCCTCCTTGTGCCGTGATAGTCACAGTTTTCTTCAAAGAAAAGAAGGCTTGTAAGCTTCAATCCCCTAAAATGTATCTTTTTAGCATCTATGGAGAGTGATCTTACCTAGGCAAATCTTGAGTTGGGGAAACTCTTGGCCTTCTTTTGTTCAAGGCTTCACCCGATTCTTAGAGGGGAGGAATGGTAGGTTGAAAGCCACTTCTTAATGGAGGCTTGTTTGTAGAGAATTAAGGAGGCTTAGTTGATAGAAGAGTTATTGCTCCTCTCTTTGGAATAGTGCAGCCGGCGGCTGCTCATGGGGAAAGGAAAAAAAAACTTTCTCCAATATAAGAAAATAAGAAGAGGCTCTTTACCTTCCAGCCATATTTCCCACTAAAGGGTTCTTGATCAATTGTAGGTTGAGATCACTTATTCCTAAAGTCTTAAGGTCGAATATGCACACATACATTCCATGTATGTGTTTTCCTCAATGATGCATCTATGGGTGTTTAGTCCCTATCTTATCTATTTAATCATTCTTCCATAAATCCTCTAGGTTGTACCATTTTGTAGGTATAACCGATATATATATATATATATATATATATATATATATATATATATATATATATACCTACTCCTAAGTGTATTCCATCTAATTCTTCATAATCCTTATTTATAGACGTGTGTCTATATATACTATTTTGTATATATATATATAGGTGTGCATAATTATATACACGCACTTATGTATGTATATATATATATATCTATATTTCTTTTTCCTTTTTGAGCTAAGTCATATTCTTCAAAATATTCTCTTTTTCCTGTATTACCAAGTGTACACGTACGCACACATATAATATACTCCTTTGAAACTTATTTTATCGCTGTTCATTTATACCTCGAGTTGTATATGTATACATATACACCAATATGCAGACTCACGTTCTACTCCTAATCTGCCCATGACCTGGGCCTTATCATTGCAATCTTCATACCTGAACATAGGCGTAAGCTTAGGTTTCTGAAATTCACTAAGTAGCAGGAAATTTCTTAAGGTTGCATGTTTTCTATATGGCCCCTTAGGTGTAAGTTTCACCGTGTTGTAATACCTATACCACGTGTGATGCCATTTATTCTTTGTCAAATCACATCTACTACACTTTAAGGGTTTGTATACAGGTTCTGCTGATCTTACCTCCAAATGTTACTCATCGGCCATATTGGATGAAGGGGGTTCCTAACTTCGTATTTAGGCTCAGTTTATGGTGTATACATATTTCTAGATGTATGCCCATACCATATATGTTTAGGCATATCACATAATTCAACTTCTTGTTAAGGTTGCCTAAAATACTTCTTCCATTATTTCTCCATTCTCAGACTCTCACTTACACCTATATGCAGTTTCAACCCCCCCTTTTTACTTTATGTTTTGCACTTGGGTATGCTAATTGTCTTTAATTCTATATAATAATGGATAAGCCGGTGATGTCCTCCTTCCGAGGTCTCCTTGTCCTATCGTGCTTCCCTTCCTACCTTAGTTGTTATGTTAGTTTGGAGCGGGGTACAACATTCTCCCCCCTTAAAATAAGTTTCGTCCTCGAAACTGGAGGGTGTGTGTCCAAATCCCCATGTTTTCCTTTGGACCCTTACCATCTCTTGGTTATTACCCTATCCACTTATCACTGTCTGAAGATGATCTTCGTGGTCCCCTAAGACATTCCTTTAGGATTCATTTTCCTTTAGAATAAATAGTCAAAGCATAAGTACTTTAGTTTGGGAATTTCACTGTACCTGTCAGTAGCTTGGGTGCCTCGGGGTCCTTGGGGCCTCGCTCTTCGATTATCCTCTCTGGTCACTCTATGCGTGGTTCCACGAGGGTACCGCGGCCACCTCCCACTTTCTCTTCTCATGTTTTCCTTTGGACCCTTACCATCTCTTGGTTATTACCAGCTCATCGAACGTTCTTGGGTGTGCTTTGTCCAATCTTTCTTTAATTCGGGGGTTCAGTCCTCGCATGAACCTCGTTATCTTCCACTGTTCATCCTCCATGATCAAGGGTACGTACCGCCCTAATGTGGTGAATTGGCGGACATATTCTGAGACCGGGGTGTCTGATTCTTGCCTTAGTGCATCGAATTCTTCCATCCTTTCAATCACTAGCTCCTTGGAGAGGTAAGTCCCACAGAATTCTTCCAAGACTCTAGCCCAAGCTATGGGTCGAGGTATGGATTGGACTCTTTCTCTCCACCATTGATTGGCTTTGCCATTCAGGAAGGGGCGGATAATTAAAGCCCTCATTTCTTCTGGTACCCAGGCTCGGACAAGCTGGTCCTCGACCTCGTTCAACAAGTTTTCGGCCTCCTCTGGGGTGGTCTCCCCTCCAAACCTTTGAACCTGCTCTATTGTCATCTTCCGATAGTAGAAACCCATACTCCCAGGGGTGACAACGATGATGTCCCCGAACCAGTTGGTGGGGTTATCTGCACCATGTAGCGTCTGTTTATTTGGAGTCATAATGATAATAAGGAACTCTACTCAACTTGTACGTAACAAAAGTTCTAGGTGTCACATAATAAATTGGGTATAAGTTGGTTTCTCCCAGAACAATCCTTAATCAGGGGTCTAGCTCTGGCTGGTCTCCCTCTGGGTCGCACCATCTGCAGCACGCAGTGTCGACTTTATTCAGTACAGGAACGTCATAACTAGTAACAGAATTTAATTTGGCATAGCGGAAGAACATATGCGTATATACATTATTATTCAAATTTACGACAGGTCATTAGTTGGGGCCTATCACTGGGTCGGGCCCTAATTTGCCGGTTGAAGTCGTTCTGTTCTAGGGTCAACTCTCACCTAAGATCAATTCTTAGGTCTAAGATCGAACTTAGTCGACTATAATCATAACTTAGTTCTATATTTTGACCGGATCTGGAGCCTTAGCTCTGATACCACCTGTGGCGCCCCGCACCCCAGCCCCGCCGAAGTCGGTGCACCCGCCGTACTTCACTAAGGAGAGTACTAGACGTCATCCATACGTGTCGTGATCCATGATAGCAATGCATGGATTTTTCGTGCTTACGCGCAACAAATAAGCGAAACCGTGGTAGAAATTAAAACTTCAAATTAAAACGTCATCACAACCACTTAAAGTTTACAACCCACATCAATGTAGCAGAAAGCGACAAAAGTAAATTGTTTTCCAACTCCACAACTCAGTCATTTCCTTAAAGCTGGAAAGTTCAGTCTTCTACTCCTGGCCATCCTTTAGTGCACTCACGGGTAGGGAACCCTAGGTTCATCATCAATCCATTCTACTTTGTCTCCTGCCACCTCTGGAGAGAAAAATAGGGTGAGTGACAATGTCACCAGCAAGTATACTATAATAATCATGAGTTAGATGGAAAGTGCGAACAAGAACCGAATCCCAAAAGAGTTTGGTTTAGAAGCATACCTGTCCTTCGACCAATATTCGATAAGATCATCGCTTAATGGAATAAGATCATAACTTAAGTAAAAATCACCATTCGAAGCAGAATATAACACTAAGAGACTGTAACTTATATTGATGAATAACACAATAAGAATTATCACTTAGGATCTACGGAGTCGTCTCAACTTAAATCTCATGAGTCACTACATAAATGTAACAAGCATGCATATGATCATGTGATGCATCGTGATGAAATGAAATATGCTCTTTCATGTTTTCTTTAAAATCATCGTCATCGTAAAACAGTAGAGTGTTCAGATCTATCTTCCCGGATCAGAGGCGGTAACTTCTCCCCTTCGAATCTATTACTCCCGGATTCGGAACGATAGCGTCATCATACTTGCTGGGTCTATTCTTTTCCGGGCCCGCACGGTCATCATACTTGCCGGGTCTATTCTTTTCCGGGCTCGCACGGTCATCATCATCATTCTCATCATCAGGCCTATTATTTTCCGGGCCTGCACGGTCATTCTGTCAGATCACTTAACCCGGATCTGCTCAGGTTCATACTGACCAAGTTCATACTCACACACGGTACCGGTGGGGAATCATTCTTTTCAAAAATCATCTTTTGAAAACGCTTTTCATCTTTCTTTCTCATAAAAGACATGCTGTAAATCATGTTCATGACGATGATGCAATGCAATGACATGTGACGTGCAAAAGATGGCATAATGCATGACGTAAACGAATAGACACGTTTCGTTGTCATGCTGGAAATTTCCAACTTAGTAGTGTCTAGTTCCCCTTAGAAATTTCCTACTAAAATGCACGTGTTAGACCCATTTGACCACATGTTCTTCTCCATAAATGTCATAAGTGAATACCATGCATGCACTGTGGAATTACGATGTCAATAAGGGACTCGTTTGCTCTTTTTCATAAAATGATGTAACCTGAATTCTAAATTGACCATATTTTACTATAAAATTTATTGTGGCCAATCCTCTAATCATTTTCTGGAATTTCCAACTCTCAAACTTAATAAACTCATTGGACTAGCATCCTGTCAATTTTTAGCCCATTTTCAATTTCCCAAGGCCCTTTTTCAGGTCATGCAAATTGTGACACAAATTCTGTCTGTCCAGCATATTTCAGTTTGACCCGTTTTACTAGCAAAATTTATTAAAAATAACCCACAACTTATTTTGACAAAATTCCAACTGCCACCTCTTCTTTATTCATGAGGTTAGTACCATGCCGAAAATTAGTGGATTCGCACACCCCTAAGGTCCATTTTTAGACTGCCAAACACGTTACTTACATTCTGTCCAATACCACTTTTTCCAGCAGGACCAATCTCAGTAGGAAATTCATTAAAAATAAACCGTGGCTCTTTTTAATGTGATTACAACTCTCACATCTAACAAACACATAAGACTGATAGTATATCAAAAATCAGTGGAATTGAAGGATCCTAAGGTCCCTTTTCTGGCTTCACATATCAGTCTAAATTTCGGTCCAGTTCCAGAATTTTCCAGTGATCATCTATTCTTCCTAAATGTCCTTAGCTCACATTTTTGTCACCAACACATAGCAACAAATTTTGAGATGAACACACGCACCCTTCACCAACAGCCTCATTATTCGGTGCATGCAAAGAAATGATATAACCTAGATTATATTAAGCCTAACACACAACCAGATCAAAACTTGTCCACACTTCCTTGCTATATTGACATTTTTCATGTAAAATCACCCAACCTTCCTTAACCTTTCCACCGTGAGCATTTCATCATGAAAGAAAGGATCTTTAACACATCCAAGCCTAGATTATCACATAAATATGCATATAACCCTCAAAGAACACATCTTTGAGCAAGGTTCCACTCCTACACATTTAAATGCCTAGGGCCGAAAGTTTTGGCCTTACAACTTACCATTTTACAACTAAGATTAGATCTTAGGTATTTCTAGCCATTCATGCACACACTTTCACATCTAAACCATAAAGAGTATAGTGTACTTGCCTTTGAAGCATTTTGCGTGGGATGGTTGACACAAGAGGCACCTCTCCCTTGCTTTTCCATTTGCATCTTGAAGGGTTTGAGAATGATCCACTTTTGCTATGACACCCTCCTTCTTTTATCACCTTGAGGCTTCCTCCTTGTGCCGTGATAGTCACAGTTTTCTTCACAGAAAAGAAGGCTTGTAAGCTTCAATCCTCTAAAATGTATCTTTTTAACATCTATGGAGAGTGATCTTACCTAGGCAAATATTGAGTTGGGGAAACTCTTGGACTTCTTTTGTTCAAGGCTTCACCCGATTCTTAGAGGGGAGGAATGGTAGGTTGAAAGCCGCTTCTTAATGGAGGCTTGTTTGTAGAGAATTAAGGAGGCTTAGTTGATAGAAGAGTTATTGCTCCTCTCCTTGGAATAGCGCAGCCGGCGGCTGCTCATGGGGAAAGGAAAAAAAACTTTCTCCAATATAAGAAAATAAGAAGAGGCTCTTTACCTTTCAACCATATTTCCCACTAAAGGGTTCTTGATCAATTGTAGGTTGAGATCACTTATTCCTAAAGTCTTAAGGCCGAATATGCACACATACATTCCATGTATGTGTTTTCCTCAATGATGCATCTATGGGTGTTTAGTCCCTATCTTATCTATTTAATCATTCTTCCATAAATCCTCTAGGTTGTACCATTTTGTAGGTATAACCGATATATATATATATACCTACTCCTAAGTGTATTCCATCTAATTCCTCATAATCCTTATTTATAGCGTGTGGCTATATATACTATTTCGTATATATATATATATATATGTGTGCATAATTATATACACGCACTTATGTATGTATATATATATAAATATCTATATTTCTTTTTCCTTTTTGAGCTAAGTCATATTCTTCAAAATATTCTCTTTTTCCTGTATTACCAAGTGTACACGTACGCACACATATAATATACTCCTTTGAGACTTATTTTATCGCCGTTCATTTATACCTCGAGTTATATATGTATACATATACACCAATATGCAGACTCACATTCTACTCCTAATCTGCCCATGACCTGGGCCTTATCATTGCAATCTTCATACCTGAACATAGGCGTAAGCTTAGGTTTCTGAAATTCACTAAGTAGCAGGAAATTTCTTAAGGTTGCATGTTTTCTATATGGCCTCTTAAGTGTAAGGTTCACCGTGTTGTAATACCTATACCACGTGCGATGCCACTTATTCTTTGTCAAATCACATCTACTGCACTTTAAGGGTTTGTATCCAGGTTCTGCTGATCTTAACTCCAAATGTTACTCATCGGCCATATTGGATGAAGGGGGTTCCTAACTTCATATTTAGGCTCAGTTTATGGTGTATACATATTTCTAGATGTATGCCCATACCATATATGTTTAGGCATATCACATAATTCAACTTCTTGTTAAGGTTGCCTAAAATACTTCTTCCATTATTTCTCCATTCTCAGACTCTCACTTACACCTATATGTAGTTTCAATCCCCCCTTTTTTACTTTATGTTTTGCACTTGGGTATGCTAATTGTCTTAAATTCTATATAATCATGGATAAGCCGGTGATGTCCTCCTTCCGAGGTCTCCTTGTCCTATCGTACTTCCCTTCCTACCTTAGTTGCTATGTTAGTTTGGAGCGGGGTACAATAAAACAAATGGACTAGCTTCCATTATAGACCATAGATCTATGTAAATAGCCATAAAAAAGTTTCATGCGAAGTTTCCAACGAATAAATGACTCACCATCAAAGAGGGGAGTCCTTTGGCTTGACATACCTTCTTGTTCGATTTTGTGGCTAGTGGATATCATCTCACAAAGATTGTTAGATCTTCTTGTTGTGAGTGAACCTTGCTCTGATTCCACTTGTCAGACCTATATAGAACCAATAGAAAAAGGGGTTGAATAGTGAGTGCGGAAAAATTGGTTTTAAAAAATATTTAGTGACCAATTACTCACTTCTGAAAACAGATTTTGTTTTCAGATCCTGTTGTTGATTAACTGAATGATCAGGTTGTGGAACTCCAAAATTTGTGACATTTTGTGAAAATGCACTCTCATATGTTATCTATATGTAATAACAATTTCAGATTAAAATTCAAAGTGTAAGGCCCTGAAAAGATATTTTTGATTGGACTCTGTCAATCTGTGAAAAACTTTCACTTACAATGAAAAATTAATTTGTAATTAATGACAACTCCAAATGATCTGAAAATTTTATGAGATGTTATTGTACCCCACAAAAACCGTACGGTATTTGAGACTAGTATGAAGTGGCGTATTGGAATGTTATTTCCGCCAAGTACATTTTTTAAGTTTTATTGACGCTTCTTTAATTATTATTCCTTAAAGTAAATACTGTAGGGAATAGTGTACTACTCCAAGTATGTATTGTGAAGCATGTGAAATGACAATTTTACCCTCCCAAGATTCTTAAAATTTTCGGCCATAAGGGTCTTGGAAACCCTAGGATACTTAAATCCTTAAAAGCTAACTAACTAATAATAGGCCTCTTAAAAGGTAAGCCTAAAAGCTTACACATGGAATTAAGTGTTCCACTAAATGTGTCTCAAGAGTTTAAGGAAAAAGTTTCCCTCTTTTTTCCTTTAAAGGCCGCCGGGTATTACATGATAAGGCATACATGAGATCAGTTTTAATTTAAATGCCCCAACTAGTCACTTTATTTGTCTCTCAAAGAAATTCTAAAAAGGTCTCATACAAGTAGTAATTTATGAGGTTGATCCAAGATTGAAGAATTCTTCCCCCTTTTCCTTTAGGAACCGTTGAGTGCAAGCAATAGGAGATAAATGGGATCACCTTTACCATTAAAGCCTCAACCAACAACTTTAGTGACCTTTTTACCTTAATTTATTCCCAAAGCAACTAAAGAATAAAGGAACTACAAGGTAGTAAATAAAAGCTCCACCCTAAGTCCCAACCGCCGGGCATAACCCCATGGTTAAGTCATGAGGACCTTTATTAACAACCCTAGTTACTTTATCTCAACCTTTTCTCAAAAGTAACACTAGGAGTAATTGATACAAGATACTAATTGCACCTCATAATGGTGCTCCATGCAAATGAAAGATGTCTCCCCTTCTCCCCCATGTTAACCGACGGCTACCTTCAGTTATCCTTGGAAGGAAACCATTTTCAAGAGGTCCTAGGAGCCTTTTTATTCATCTCCAACCTACTACACTTTCAAGATTTCTCAAGCAAGATAGTAAGGTTCATTGAACACTTAACTCTTCCATCACCATCACCATCCTTCCATTCGGTCCTTAGGAGTTTGGAGACTCAAGGATATCTCCATCTTCAAGCTTCACGGTTCCTCTAGGAAAGTGCATGCTAAGCTTCTTAAATAGATTTCATTTCTAAAAGGATGAAGCTCACATTGGTATCCTTTTTCCCTTGCTAAAATTGTGACCTCCTTGGTCCTTAGGTGAGGATTTCTCTAGCTACTAGGGGGTGCTAACACCTTGGTGGTTTGAACTCCATTCAAGCCTCATTGGTAAGTTAGTATAGCCTTAATCTAGCTCTATTCTTCATATAAATGGATAGCTAATATCTCTTCTTTTTCCCCCAAAAAACTGTATGTCATATGAAAGTAGTGGAGGGAAACTTCAAGCCATTCTATCCAAGATCCAAGCCAAAGGTTGATTCTATCTTAAAGAGGCAAGTATACTCTAGATAATCTTGACTTATTTGTGAAGTATGTGCTTGAATGGCTAGCTATTTTAAGATGTAAATCTTAGTTGAAAGTACTAAGTTTAAAGCAAGAGAATTTAGTGTTCCTTCAGAAAAAGTGACTTGCATGTGTGAAATTCTTCCAAAGATAAGTTATTTGCCTACATTGGATATGAATATGTTGTATGTCTAAGTTAAACATGGCAAAATTCCCCTTTCTTGCCATGGAAGGGGACGGTTGAAGGGGGAGGTAGGAATGAACATGGGTTCTTGAGAAGAGCATGTCTTATGAGGCAAAAGATTTATGGAAGTTGTATGTTTGAATGATTTATTATTTGGGTGTGTTATGTTCCTTATAAAAACAAAATTAGAGCCCCTTTCATGTGTAAGAAACGGGCTGTTTTGGGGGTTATGTGGTACATAAATTAATTGTGTCAAAGGTAGACTTTATTAAGTACAAGATGTGCAATAACAATGTGTGCTATGTGTAAGTTTCAAACTGTTTTTGAAGTAATTCGTATGTAGCCTATAGAATGTTATAGAACCTGGAATTTCTATGTTAAAAGGTGTATTTGGTGGCTAGTAAGTCATTTTAGAGGAATAAGTTTAGTTGGTAAACATCTAACAGGAAAAGTAACAAAAAGGAAAAACTACTGAAACAGGACAGATTTAAGGGGCGTGTTGTGTTACCCGAAAATGGACCATAGAAACGTGAAAATAAGCTTATTTTTGGTAGGATGCTAGACTTGTGTATTTATTAAATCTGTGAGTTGGAATTTTGGTAAAAGGACTTGTGGTTTATTCGCAATAAAATTTTTATTGAAAGTTGGCCAATCCAGATTCTGCATGTACCTAGTTTTAGGAAAATAATTAAATGAACCCCTTATACCCATTGGATTGCTCTGGAATTTTTATGATAATCACTTAAGACATAGAGGAACATGTCCATGTAAATAAATCAGCTTGGAACCATCTTTTTAAGGGTTAACAACTAAGTTGAATTTAGCGGTACAAAACTGGAAAACAGGACAGAATTATGGCATGAGTTGAGAGGCCTTATTATTGCGAATTTGGGCTCGTATGTGCTATGGGGCTTATGAATATTATTTCTTGGTATGTCTACTATGTTTTCCAGGTATTGTCCTAAATTAAATAAGATTTTATGGGCTTGAAAGAAAGGTAAAATATGGGTATTGTGCTGCTGGATTCAGCAGTACCCTGTTCGGTAACTTAATGATTTGAGGGTTTATATGTCTTGAAACGTTACACAATTTTTATGGAAAGTAGATAAGACTCCGTCATGCATATGTATGTCATGAGATCATGAAAATAGGCCCGAATTGTGAGGTTTGAGTCCGCGTGAACAGAATGTTAATTCTGGAAATTTTTCCAGCATAAGCAACAAGGCCATATATACATTACGTGATGCATATAACCATAAGTTTCATATTGCACGTCATGCATTACATCATCACCATTTATATGATTTATGAAACTGAATTTATGTCAAAGAAATTACAAAAAGCGCTTTTAAAGAAAATATTTCAGTTTTGAAAAGAACGACTCCTATTGGTACCATTGATTCTGGCCAGCATAACCCGCTCCAGATTCAGGGTTAATTGATCTCTTGATGATTATGACAGTTCAGGCCCGGAGAGAATAGACCTGATTATCATGATTATGACCGTTCAGGCCCGGAGAGAATAGACCAGATAATGATGATTTATGACCGTACAGGCCCAGAGAGATGACGATGATTGATTGTATGACCGTTTTCAGATCCAGACATAATAAATCTGAAAGGAATGGTATGACCGCCTCAGATCCGGATATAATAGATCTGGATACTCACTCCTCTCGTTTTATTAGTGATGATGTTTTTGAAAGAAAGAATGAAAGAACTTATGCTCTTGTTCGTCATGACGCATCACATGTGCATATGCATACATACTGCATTTTTTACAGCTAGTCGAATGGTTAATGTACCATTACTTAAGCTATGATGCTATGGTTTAATATCTCCTAAGTTAGGATCTTAATGTGATTCTTTATCTCTTAAGTTATGATCTTACGTTCTTACGGGTGATGAATTGGAAGTCGGGTATGTTGTGAATCCAAACTATTTGAGGGTTTGGTTCTTGTGTATACTTTCCATTTAATTCATGATTATTTATTGTATACTTGTGGGTGACTTTGTCACTCACCCATTATTTTCCTCCCAGAGCCTGCAGGGAACAAGGTCGAGTGGATCGATGACGAGCCTAGGGTTCCCTATCCATAGGCGTGCGAGAGAGGATAGCCTCAGGACTTTAGTATGATGACTTATGTTGGATGAACTTATGATGGGATTTTAAATTTGGACATCTCTTTTATTTTGTGGACATGGATGTAGACGATGTTATGAATATTCGGCATGTTTTTATTTAAAAGTTTTTATTCTGCCTCAGTTTTTGCTTACTTGACGATGTGTAAGCAGTAAAGTCCATTTACTTGTTATGGACTACGATATGTTATGAATCGACGCGTGGTACTCTCCGTAGTGAAGTATGGTAGGCGCACCGTACGCGTGCGAGCCGGTGCGGGGCGCTACAGGTTGTATCAGAGCTGAGGCTCTAGATTCGTGCAGAATATAGAATTAAGTTTTGATTTTATAAATCTAAGTTTTACCTTAGACCTAAGTCATGATCTTAGATGAGGGTTGGCCTTAGACTAGGATGACTTAGACTGGAAATTAGGGCCTTGACCTGATAACAAAGCCCTAGTTGATGATACTTTGTATGCTGTAGAATTTAATTCGTACCTTATCTACTTGCATGTCCACTTAAATTTCTATTGGATTACGAATTAAATTAGGTCACTTATCTCGATATTTCAACCTTGAATAAATTCCGACGCTCCGTAGTGCAGATGTCATCGCGGTTTAGTAAACAAACATTATCACTGTCACCCCCGGGAAGTAGTGGATTTTACTATCAGCATCTAGTTAAAGCACATGTTCCGTGATTTGGCGGGGAGTCTTGCTCAGAGGAGGCAGAAAAATGGTTAAATGAAGTCGAAAGTAGCTTTTTGTTGATACAGGTGCCTGATGAGGTAAGGGCACGAATTGTCCGGTCTGATTGGTAAGGCCAGACAATGGTGGAGGACTAATATCTAGCCACTGACCCGACCGGTAACTTGGGCAAAGTTTTTAGAAGAGTTTTGTGAGTGTTTCCTCTCTCCGGACTTAATCACGAAGAGAGTTGAGGAATTTGACACACTGAAACAAGAGTCAGGCACCACTATTTCAGAATACGCCCGTCGGTTCATTACATTGGGTCCGTATGTTCCTTTAATCATGGAAGATGAAAAGCATAAGTTAATCAGATTCCTACGTGGTCTAGACCTCCAGATCAAGATTCGACTGGTCAATGCGTATTCAAGGACTTTTGAAGAATTACTAGAGGATTGTTACGGAACGGAACGTGATGGTACCCTGATAAAAGGCTGAAATAGAAGACGTAACAAGTAAATTAAGGAACAAAAAAAGAGATGGGAGCCATATCCACAAAGGGTTGACGAAAGGAGGATCAAGGGACACCAGTCTAAAATAGAGAGTGCATGATCCAGAAATTCCTGAAACCCCGAATGCATAAACAGGTACTCCTAATTGCACGATTTAAACATGAAGTACTTATGTTCTACTTTGCCTATTAACCAAATACAAATAGTAATACTAAAGATCAAACTGGAGTAAGGAGATAAGGAACCTTAGGAAAGATTTCTACATAGTTAGCAATGTGGTGGGCAAAGAAGACGACTAGAGTAGCACAACTTAAGCGTGAAGGCTAGAATACGTTACAAAATTTTTTTATATAGGTCCTCGACAGTCAGATAAGTTCCCGGATAGATAGAACTCAACAAGACTGCAATAAAGAATAAGTACCCACTTCTTAGGATCGATAATCTATTTGACCAACTTCGGGTAAACAATTAACGAGTTGTATATGGTTCGGAAGACATGTAAATTGTTTAGCTAGCCTGCGTGTTGGTATTTCTTAAGGATGAATTCATAGAAATGTTGTAAGATGATGAAATAAGTGGTGGGAGCGTTACGGGGCTGTTTTGGAGAGGTCTGATATGATGTTTATGGTACGGTTGGGTGTAGGTCAAGAATTTATAAGTTGGGAATATCTAACACACTCTAGCAGTGACGTTATTATTTAGCGGGGATCTCGCATAGCATGATATTTCAAATATTTTTATGAACAAAGCAAACAATGATACCTTTACTCTTTTCATGTTTTGAAAGAGGAAACAAAGATTTTATGAGGCACGAGAAACATTTGAAATGTCATGAAGGAACCATGATTTCTAGTTCGATTTTACGAGATATTGCAAAGGTAAAATTATTACGTAGGACGAGTTAGGCGAATACCTGGTGAAGGACTTGGGATCACCAGTCTACGAGAGTACATTTTCAGATTAATGTACAGGTCATCGTATATGTACTTTATGGGAGTTATTTCGAATGCGGTTGGATACGGTTTCATATGTAAGATAGCTATCACGTGTTTACAGAAAAGAGCTCATGAATTACATTCTGGAGTTAATGGCCTCTACCATGTTTTGCATATTTTACGAAAAGGAAGAAATCTTAACATTTCATGATCATGTTGTATACATTATTAACCCTAGAATGAATATTGTTATCGGTACATAGTATCAAGATTGGAGGTGCTTAAGATATGAGATGGGTTATGGTAACGCCTTTAGAAAAGTAAGAATGAGTTATGATGTGACCACTAAGATAAGCTGAACGAAGTAGTCTAAGGGGACTAGATAGACACTTTATTCTGTCTTATGTAACAGAGGATAAGAATGGAGCATCAAAGACCCGCAAGATTGTTGCAACCCCATTAAGTTTCGAGTGGAAATGGGATCACGTCACTATGGATTTTATGACTAACCTGCCAAGGACAAAGAATGGACATGATGCTATTGAGTCATAGTTGATTGCCTGACGAAATCTGCACATTTCATGGCCTCTTACGAAGCACTGTATGTGAGAAAGGTCGATCTCCACTTTATTAGGATGAAATTTGAGACAAGACTTTTATAGGACCCGACCTAGTGGAGCAAACACGTGAAAAGCGATGATGATCAAGTAAAGGATGAAAGTGGCCAAGACAAGAGCAAAGTTTAGGGCCGACGAAAAGCATTGGGATTTATGACAGGTAAGAAAGTGATTCTTAAAAGTTCCACCATCGAAGGGAGTGCAAATAATTTGCATAAAAGGCAAACTAAGTTCAAGATTATCGAACCTTATGAGATTCTTGAAAGGATAGGAGAAGTCGCTTACCGGCTAGCACTACCGCCATCGCTGTCTCAATTGCCTCATGGCTTCGTTGGTACGTGCATGAGCCCAGTCATATCATTAAGGAGCAGCCCTTGAAAGTTGAAGCCGACGTAACATACGAAGAAGAGCCGGAGAAGATAGTGGACCGTAAAGAAAAGGCACTACGGAAACGATCTATCCCTATGGTTAAGGTGCAATGGAAGCACCACTTGAGTGATGAAGCAACTTGGGAGGCGTAAGGAAACATGAAAAGCTTATACCCCATTTTTGTGATTAATGCTCTTAAGTTTCGAGGATAAAACTTCTAATAAGGGGGAGGATGTTGTACCCCACGAAAACCGTACGGTATTTGAGACTAGTATGAAGTGGCGTATTGGAATGTTATTTCCGCCAAGTACATTTTTTTAAGTTTTATTAACGCTTCTTTAATTATTATTCCTTAAAGTAAATACTGTAGGGAATAGTGTACTACTCCAAGTATGTATTGTGAAGCATGTGAAATGACAATTTTACCCTCCCAAGATTCTTAAAATTTTCGGCCACAAGGGTCTTGGAAACCCTAGGTTACTTAAATCCTTAAAAGCTAACTAACTTTTAATAGGCCTCCTAAAAGGTAGGCCTAAAAGCTTACACATGGAATTAAGTGTTCCACTAAATGTGTCTCAAGAGTTTAAGGAAAAAGTTTCCCTCTTTTTTCCTTTAAAGGCCGCCGGGTATTACATGATAAGGCATACATGAGATCACTTTTAATTTAAATGCCCCAACTAGTCACTTTATTTGTCTCTCAAAGAAATTCTAAAAAGGTCTCATACAAGTAGTAATTTATGAGGTTGATCCAAGATTGAAGAATTCTTCCCCCTTTTTCCTTTAGGAACCGTTGGGTGCAAGCAATAGGAGATAAATGGGATCACCTTTACCATTAAAGCCTCAACCAACAACTTTAGTGACCTTTTTACCTTAATTTATTCCCAAAGCAACTAAAGAATAAAGGAACTACAAGGTAGTAAATAAATTCTCCACCCTAAGTCCCAACCGGCGGGCATAACCCCATGGTTAAGTCATGAGGACCTTTATTTACAACCCTAGTTACTTTATCTCTTTTTCTCAAAAGTAACACTAGGAGTAATTGATACGAGATACTAATTGCACCTCATAATGGTGCTCCATGCAAATGAAAGATGTCTCCCCTTCTCCCCCATGTTAACCGACGGCTACCTTCAGTTATCCTTTGAAGGAAACCATTTTCAAGAGGTCCTAGGAGCCTTTTTATTCATCTCCAACCTACTACACTTTCAAGAGTTGCTCAAGCAAGATAGTAAGGTTCATTGAACACTTAACTCTTCCATCACCATCACCATCCTTCCATTCGGTCCTTAGGAGTTTGGAGACTCAAGGATATCTCTATCTTCAAGCTTCAAGGTTCCTCTAGGTAACATGCTAAGATTCTTAAATAGATTTCATATCTCAAATGATGAAGCTCACATTGGTATCCTTTTTCCCTTGCTAAAACCGTGACCTCCTTGGTCCTTAGGTGAGGATTTCTCTAGCTACTAGGGGGTGCTAACACCTTGGTGGTTTGAACTCCATTCAAGCCTCATTGGTAAGTTAGTGTAGCCTTAATCTAGCTCTATTCTTCATATAAATGCATAGAAAATGTCTCTTCTCTTCCCCCCCCCCCCCCCGAACCCATATGTCATGTGAAAGTAGTGGAGGGAAACTTCAAGCCATTCTATCCAAGATCCAAGCTAAAGGAAGATTCTAGCTTAAAGAGGCAAGTATACTCTAGATAATCTTGACTTATTTGTGATGTATGTGCTTGAATGACCAGCGATTTTAAGATGTAAATCTTAGTTGAAAGTACTAAGATTAAAGCATGAGAATTTAGTGTTCCTTAAGAAAAAGTGACTTGCATGTGTGAAATTCTTCCAAAGATAAGTTCTTTTCCTACATTGGATATGAATATGTTGTATGTCTATGTTCAAAATGGCAAAATTCCTCTTTCTTACCATGGAAGGGGACGGTTGAAGGGGGAGGTAGGAATGAACATGGGTTCTTGAGAAGAGCATGTCTTGTGAGGCAAAAGATATATGGAAGTTGTATGTTTGAATGATTTATTATTTGGGTGTGTTGTGTTCCTTATAAAAACGAAATAAGAGCCCCTTTCATGTGTAAGAAATGGGCTGTTTTGGGGGTTATGTGGTACATAAATTAATTGTGCCAAAGGTAGACTTTATTAAGTACAAGATGTGCAATAACAATGTGTGCCATGTGTAAGTTTCAAACTGTTTTTGAAGTAATTCCTATGTATCTTATAGAATGTTATAGAACCTGGAATGTCTATGTTAAAAGGTGTATTTGGTGTCTTTTAAGTCATTTTAGAGGAATAAGTTTAGTTGGTAAACATTTAACAAGAAAAGTGACAAAAAGGAAAAACTACTGGAACATGACAGATTTAATGGGTGTGTTGTGTGACCCGAAAATGGACCTTAGAAACGTGCACATGAGCTGATTTTCGGTAGGAAGTTAACCTTGTGTGTTTATTAAATCTGTGAGTTGAAATTTTGGTAAAAAGACTTTTGGTTTATTCGCAATAAAATTTTTAGTGAAATCAGATTCTCCATGTACCTAGTTTTAGGAAAATAATTATATGAACCCCTTATACCCATTGGATTGCTCTGGAATTTTTATGGTAAGAACTTAAGACATAGGTGAACATGTCCATATAAATAAATCAGCTTGGAACCATCGTTTTAAGGCTTAACAACAAAGTTGAAATTAGCGGTACAAAACTGAAAACAGGACAGAATTATGGCAGGAGTTGAGAGGCCTTATTATTGCAAATTTGGGCTCGTATGTGCTATGGGGCTTATAAATATTATTTCTTGGTATGTCTACTATGTTTTCCAAATATTGGCCTAAATTAAGTAAGATTTTATGGGCTTTAAAGAAAGGTAAAAGATGGATACTGTGCTGCTGGATTCAGAAGTATCCTGTTTGGTAACTTAATGATTTGAGGGTTTTATATGTCTTGAAACGTTACGAAATTTTTATGGCAAGTAGATAAGACTCCTTCATGCATATGTATGTCATGAGATCATGAAAATAGGCCCGAATTGTGAGGTTTGAGGCCGCGTGAACAGAACGTTAATTTTGGAAATTTTTCCAGCATAAGGAACTAGGCCATATATACATTATGTGATGCACATAGCCATAAGTTTCATGTTGCACATCATGCCTTGCATCATCACCATTTACGTGATTTATGAAACTGAGTTTATGTCAAAGAAATTACGAAAAGCGCTTTTAAAGAAAAGATTTCAGTTTTGAAAAGAACGACTCTTATTGGTACCATTGATTCTGGCCAGCATAACCCGCTCCAGATTCAGGGTTAATTGATCTCTTGATGATTATGACGGTTCAGGCCCGGAGATAATAGACTTGATTATCATGATTATGACCATTCAGGCCCGAAGAGAATAGACCTGATAATGATAATTTGTGACCGTACAGGCCCGGAGAGAATAGACCTGATGACGATGATTGATTGTATGACCGTTTTCAGTTCCGGACATAATAAATCTGAAGGGAATGGTATGACCGCCTCAGATGCAGATATAATAGATTTGAATACTCACTCCTCTCGTTTTATTAATGATGATGTTTTTGAAAGAAAGAATGAAAGAACTTATCCTCATTTTTGTCATGACGCATCACATGTGCATATGCAAACATACTGCATTTTCTACAGCTAGTCAAATGGTTAATGTACCATTACTTAAGCTATGATGTTATGGTTTAATATCTCCTAAGTTATGATCTTAATGTGATTCCTTATCTCTTAAGTTATGATCTTACGTTCTTACGGATTATGAATTGGAAGTCAGGTATGTTGTGAATCCAAACTATTTGAGGGTTTGGTTCTTGTGTATACTTTCCATTTAATTCATGATTATTTATGGTATACTTGCTGGTGACTTTGTCACTCACCCCATTATTTTTCCTCCCAGAGCCTGCAGGGAACAGGGTCGAGTGGATCAATGACGAGCCTAGGGTTCCGTATCCATAGGCGTGCGAGAGAGGATAGCCTCAGGACTTTAGTATGATGACTTATGTTGGATGGACTTATGATGGGATTTTAAATTTGGACATCTCTTTTATTTTCTGGACATGGATGTAGACGATGTTATGAATATTCGGCATGTTTTTATTTAAAAGATTTTATTCTGCCTCAGTTTTTGCTTACTTGACGATGTGTAAGCAGGAAAGTCCATTTACTTGTTATGGACTACGATATGTTATGAATCGAGCCTGGTACTCTCCGTAGTGAAGTACGATGGGCGCACCGTACGCGGGCAAGCCGGTGCGGGGCGCTACAAATGTCCCTTACGATGTCTAGTTTAGGGGGTTGAAACATTTTTTCAAAATTCCTTTGGAAATTATCTCAACCACGTTGATATTCTCAACCTTTGTCAATCTAAAAATCATATTACACTAGTCTCAGAATATTGAACGTTTGAATGACTTGTACTTATCCAAATTCAATGAAACTTATCTTAGATGAAATCTAAGACCTTTATCTATGTCTCTGTAAAATTGGATGATTTTTAAAAATTGTGTGCTTTTTTTTCAGTCGCTTTAAAAAAATTTTAAAAACAGGAACTGAAAGTAAAAGTGATGAAAGTAAGAACACCAAGATTTTTATCCAATTTATCACAAACCCTTTAGACATGTAAAATGCGTTATACACCATATAATATACATAATATAATGCATGATCTCAACTCCAAAAGGTGTAAAAAGTTTTGGCCATGTGGTGTGTCGGACCTGTATAGCACTACTAGAAGAAGGGGTTGAATAGTGACTGAAGAAAAGTTTGTTTTTAAAACTATTAGTTATCAATTACTCACTTCTAAAAACAGATTCTGTTTTCAGATCCTGTGTTTGATTAGCTAAATGATCAGGTTATGGACCTCCAAAATTTGTAAAATTTGGTGACAATGTACTCTTAGATGTTATCTATGTATCATAAAATTTCAGATTAAAATTTGAAGTGTAAGGCCCTAAACAAATGTTTTTACTTGAACTCTATCAATCAGCCAGAAACTTTTCCTTAAAATGAAAAATTAATTCCTATTTAATGGAAACTCTAAATGATCTGAAAATTTTATGAAATGTCCCTTAAGATGTATACTTTAAAAGCTTGAATTAGTTTTTCAAAATTCCTTTGATAAGTATATCAACCACGTTGATGTTCTCAACCTTTGCAAATAAGAATATCAGATTGTAGTAGTCTCAGAACTATAGACGTTTGGATGACTTATACATATCCAAATTAAATGAAACTTGTCTCAAATGAAACCTAAGACATTTATCTATGCTTCTGTAAAATTGGATGGTTTTTTAAAAATGTTTGCTATTTTTTTGTGGCTATGAAAGCGATGTAAGAATAAGACCTGAAAGTAAAAAATGTTGATAGCAAGGACACCAAGATTTTTATACTTGTTCGGTCAAAAGGACCTACTCCAATCTTCGAGGACACCTTCCTCGGTATTCACTAATCACCAAAAACACCTTAGGACAAGGGTGGCTGGAATTATATACCAACTCCTTCAATGTCCACTTTTATAAGAATGGGACGTGTATGGGTGGTAAAAACAAAGCCTATACGGATTATGGAATGTAGGTATGATAGGGTTAAGGCTATGTGCAAGAGAATAAGATAGAAGAAGAGAAGTCTTGCTTTGCACTTGATTAGATATGAAAATGAGTCTTGTTCTTTGTTCGGCCTTATTGCTTGCTTTTATAGAGTGTGTGGCTGCCCCCTCGACCGGTTTCCTTCTTGAAGAATGTATTGAATGCCCTAGAAAGACCTTGTATAGCCTCATGACATACCTTTGCTTACTTGGCGAAATATGATTGGACAAGTGATGTGTCTTCGCCTTGTTGTCACTCTATGATAGGGTCTTCATTTATCCACCTTGGCTATCAATAAAAATCTAAAAACAATTCCAATGTCAAATGTCTTAATTTCTATTCAATCATAAGTGTGATTGCCCCTCATTTTTTTGAATGAATTTGATGATGAAACACATGCAAAAATCGGCCAAGACATGTGCTAAAAACTTTAGCATGTTTTTTGAATTTTGAATGCTTTTCTTGTGTGTCTTGGTCTTCATCAATACCACCATTCATTTGTGGATCATTCTTCACCAATAATAGTACCAAATAAGCTCCAAAATGGACCTTCGGAATATGAAATTGGGCTAATTTCCGGTAAGATAATAGTTCAAGGTGTCTACTAAGCTCGAGAGTTGGAATTTTTGGCAAAGGAGTCACAGTGGGGCCACACTAAAATTTATAGTAAAATCGGTCACTCCAGAAATCTGCATGTAGCGGTTTTAAGGAAAAGGATAAATGATACCTTTAACGATATTATAAATCCGCGGAATTTATTTACCAACTACTTAAGATATAGGTTAACTCATCTATGTAAACCACTTATTTTTAGAATGACTAATTGAAGGGTAAACACCGTAAATAAGTGGGCATCACTAATCTGAGATTGTGGGCAGAATTGAGGAACTTATTATATGGCCTTAACTGAATGGACTTAGGCTAGTTATTCGACTTGGGCTTACAATCACCTATTAATGGAATGTTAATAATAAGTTTTCAAAGCTGGCCCAAATTAAAAGAGGTAATGGGCTTACATGAAAGACCAGAGAAAGGGCCACTGAATTGTCGAAATTCAGCAGTCCTCTTTCGGGATTAATTAAACTAAGTGTCTTACGCATTTTGTATCGCCACGAGAATTTTATTATGAACAAATGGGGCATTTTTATGCATACGCATTACGAGCATTATTGATAGTGGGCCTAACCACGAGGGATTAGGGCCGAACACAAGGAGTGTTCATGCTGGAAATATTTCCAACATAGCAACGAGTTGTACATATGTATATGTAACGCATTATGTCATGGTTTGCATATTACATGTCATACATTGTATCATCGTCACTTACATGATTTATGGCATTTGTTTTATGAGAAAGAAAGATGAAAAGCATTTTTAAAAGTAATGATCCTGTTTTAAAAGAACGCTTCCCACCGGTACCGTGTGTGTATGTGCCTGGCCAGCAAGGACCCGCCCAGATCCAGGGTTATTTGATCTGATGATATGACTGTTCTGGCCTGGAGAGAATAGACCTGATAATTACCGTTCAGGCCTGGAGAGAATAGACCCGATAACAGATGACGCTACCTTTCCGAATCCGGGAATAATAGACTCGAAGGGGAGACGTTACCGCCTAAGATTCGGGAAGATAGATCTGAACCCTCTGTTGTTTTCTGACGATGATGATTTGTAGGAAAAGCATGAAAGATCATATTCTCATTTTTATCATGATGCATCACACGTACATATGCATGCATGTCACATTGATTGAGTCATCGTACTTAGACTAAGTTATTATAACTTCGTAGTTCCGAAGTATGACCTCATTAGTAGTGATCCTTGATATGTTACGGATTCATGCAAGTTACGCTATTATGTTAAGTAACGATTTCGCTTAAGTTATGATCTTGATGCATTAAGTGTTGATCACCATCGGGTATTGAATGGAGGACAGGTATGTTTCTAAACCAAAACTTTGGGATTCGGTTCTTGCATGTACTTTCCATTTAATCCTCATTTATTATAGTATACTTGCTGGTGACTTTGTCACTCACCCCCTATTTTTTCCTCCCAGAGGCTGCAGGGAACAAAGTAGGGTGGATTGAGGATGAACCTAGGGTTCCCCACCCGTGAGTGCAACGAGAGATGGATGGATTAGGTGACTTGGCATGCTGCTGGAGAGTGATGACTGATTTTATGATTGTGATGGAAAACAATTACCTTTGAGCATTTGGATATTTTTGATTTTGGATGTAAAACTAAGAGTTTCTCATGGATGTTTTTAATTTAAAGTTTTTATTCTGGCACGGTTTCGCTTATTTGACGACGTATAAGCGCGAAAATCCATGCATTTTACCATGGATCAAGATGCTTTATGGATCGACGCCTGGTACTCTCCTTAGTGAAGTACGGCGGGTGCACCGGTTCCGGCTAGGCCGGGATGCAGGGCGCCACAGGTGGTATCAGAGCGAAGGCTCCAGATCCAGGCAGAATATAGAACTAAGTTATGATCGTAGTCAACTAAGCTTGATCTTAGGCCTAAGTTCTGATCTTAGATGAGAGTTAACCTTAGACTAGAATGACATAGACTAGAAAGTTAGGGTTTCGGTTGATAATAAAACCCTTGGTCACGAACTTTCATTAACATACGAACCGTATCAAATCTATTTATGTGCCACTGAGAACTTTTATTAGACTACAAGTTAAATAGTGTCACTTATTCTGGTATGACCGCAAATAAACAAACGTTATGTGGTGCAGATGACCCCACAGACCGGTACGTGGACATCGTCACTGTCACCTCTGGGAAGTATTGGATTTTATTACCGGCAATTAGTCAAAGCACAAATTCCGAGATTCTGCAGGGAGTGGTTGGACGAGGTTGAGGACCACCTTTTTAGAGTTCGAGTACCAGATGAGATGAGAGCACTAATTATTCGGCCATTCTTGATCGGTGAAGCCAGTCAATGGTGGAGGAAGAGGGTCCAGTCACTATCTCGACCTATAGCCTGGGCAAGATTTCTAGAAGAATTTTGTGGAGCTTACCTCTCACTGGAATTAGTGGTTGAGAGAATTGAAGAATTCGATACACTAAGACAAGAACCGGGCACCCCGGTATCAGGATATGTCCGTCAGTTTACCATGTTAGGACGTTATGCTCCTTTGATCATGGAGGATGAACAGTGGAAGATAACTAAATTCGTACGTGGTCTGAACCCTCAGATTAAAGCTAGATTAGGCAAAGTATACCCAAATACTTTCGACGGACTGATAAGAAACTGCCATAAAGTGGAGCACGATGTCCGGATGATGGAGGAACAAAGGAGATTGAATAGGCATATGAAGCGAGAGGGTAGAAGGTGGCAGCCGTATCAAAGGATGATGCATCCAAGGATCCCGAAACACCCAAACTACTGACAGGTATATTGGATTCTCCAAACTAAAGTACCTACGTTTAGTCTTACGTATTCCAAATAAAAATGAGTCATAAAGGAATATGATAAGGAACCTTGGGGAAAAAAATTCTACATAGGCAGTAATGAAGGGACAGGGTAAACAACTGAAAGTTGTATAAGGACCGGGGGAAACATGGAAGCGTAGGCCTTACTATTCCCAGTTTCAAGGACGAAACTTATTTTAAGGGGAGGGGAGAATGTTGTACCCGTCCAAAATTAGTAAGGCGTCTAGGGATGGGGTGAAACAAGGCATGTGAATAATACCTCGAAAGAGAGGTATCTTCGGCTTACCTACGATTATTTAAGGGAAATTAGCATGCCTCCAAAGTGTAAAAAGTAAAGCAAGCGAACTGTTGGAGGTTTATGTAAGAATACTAAATTAATTGACCTAAGAAATTTATAATAATTAGAAGAAGTATTTTTTAGGCAACCATAAATGAGGAGTCAGACTATGTGACACGCCCATATACATATGGTGTGGGCATATATCTGGATATACATATATACCACAGGACGTGGCTATGGTAGAATAAATGATTATGGTCCACTAAAAATGTACTCAAGGGACAGCAAATAATGAAATAATACACGAACACGTGTATAGGGATATACATATGAATGTGAGTATGCCATGAATCAAGGGTAAGATACAATTGAATACATACATGTTTCAGCCATGAGGTCATAAGGATCAACTAGTGGGTCAAGATTTTCTCATATAAACCAAAAAGTGGGCATAAATAAGCCTTTAATAAATGTCATAATGATGTCTTATGGAACTTTCTCCTCCCATCACCATTAAGGCGCCGGCATCCTTTTTGAAGTAAGACCAAAAGAGCCTTATCAATTAACTAAAGTAATTCTTAGGGTCCAATAGAATAAACTTGGCAAAGAATAGGTTACATGACACACTTGTAGGGGGCACTGGACATACGCGGATTATACATGGATATATACGTGTAGGTGTAACTATATTGGTAGAAGTTACAATGAAAATGGCTTAACGGATTGCGGTACAACAAAAAGTTACGAACCTTATATGGAAAATACACAAACCTATGCATACAAGCGATCTTTGTAGGATGTAATTATAAGATTTGCATATTTGTGTATAAAACATATGCAACACACGTATATTAATATGTGTATATATATATGTATACATATATATATATATATGCGGACCTTGGTAGGTATATATGACAATAAGTGATTTTGGGAAAGAATGTTCGGCCACAATGCGTATTCTAAGGATCATGGTTTATTTTAAATGGTAAGAAAATACAACTACGTCTAGGTGTATATGCACATACACACGAATATGTATATATAGCTACATACAAATACATAAGGGTAAGAAGTACGAAAAATACATGTGGGCTATGTACATATATATAAATATATGTATTCGGCTATATGTATAAAAGTGCAGCCTAGTGGATTTATGTTTATGAAAGTACACTCAAGTGATTGTGATATAAGGTATATATATATATACATACGTATGTATATATGTATATATATGCACTATCGAGGGAAACATATATATGAGGTATAGGTGCATATTTCGACTATAAGGTCCTAGAAGATAAGTTATGGCATTCAAAATTATTAAGAACAATGTAGTTGGGGGGAAAGGAGATTTTCATTTAAGGGTGTCTTTCCCCATCCCCATGAAGAAGCCGCGGGTTGCCTCCCCAAGAAGAGTTAATCTATTCTCTTTTAACACAAAAAGTCTCCTTAATCTCACACCTTTGAGTAGCCTTTATCCAAGGAATAAATTCAAAAGTATTCCCTTCCCTCCTTTCAAAAGAAACCGGGCAAAGCATTGAACAAGGAGGAGTCCAAGAACCACTATAAACTCAAGGATTATCTAGGTAAGACAATCCTTCACAATTCTTAGAAAGTTACATTTAAAGGAATGAAGTTTACATGGCATCACTCTTTTGACAAAACCGTAAACCTCATGGTTTAGGCAAAGGTTTTTGAGACATCAAACAAAGATAGTGATCTAGCAAGAGTGGATTTCCCTCAATCCATCCAAGGTGCCCATGGTAAGACCCTCCATTCCTCCTCTAAGTTGTATTATGTAATTTAAGGGATGTCTAACCAATACCCCTAAAACCATGTGTGATAGGGAAAAATAGGAGGAAGTACTTCTTGTGCCAATAAGCTCAAACAAGATCCAAAGACTACGAAGGCAAGTACACTAAACGCTTTGTGGCTTGAATGTGAGAGTGCTTGCATGAATGGCTAGATATCCTTAAGATTTAATCTTAGTTGTGATATGCTAAGCTTGATGCATAAACTTTCGGCCGAAGGGGCCAAATGACGTGTAGGTGTGAGTTCTTGCTTAAAGATGGAATCTTTGTTAGTTTTATGCACCATTATGTGATAAGCTAAGATGAATATGCTAAAGATTCTTTCTTTTCCATGAATGGGGTGCACGGTGGAAGGAGTTTGAAGAATAGGGGTGGTTTTGCATGAAATGGTAAATTATGGGGTAAAGTGGAGACAAAGTTATGCTATTGTGTGTTAAGTTTAACATGTTCCTTGTGGATGTATTATCTTGCTTTGCATGTACCGAAAAGGGGCTGTTGGTGACTAGGGTGAGTATGCACTGAAATTGCTTTTAATGTTGAACTAGTGGAAATGTGGTGTGCTTGACTAAAGGATGATGCATGGGGTATACAAACTGTTTTGTGAGGGGTTGCACATGATGTTGTAACGTGTTGAATCTGTAATATTTCCCATAAGAGGGTAAGTTTGAGGGTTAATAAAGAGTTTATGACAAACAATGCAAGTTAGGGCCATTTAGGAATGTAACATAACCAAATCTGAAATTACTGGAGCAGGGCAGATTTTAGGCTGTGTTGTGAAACCCGAATAGAGACCTTAGGGACTTTCAATTTAGTTGATTTTTGGTATGACACTAGCTTTATGTGTATATTAGATGTGAGAGTTGGCATTTCGTTAAAAGGTGTTACGGATTATTTTTAATGAAATTTTCACCAAAACTGGTCATGCTGGAAATTTTACCGGACTGGACTGATTTTATATGACACGATGAGTCACCTGAAAATGGACCTTGGGAATACGAAATTGGGCTAATTTCTGGTATGATACTAGTTCAAGGTGTCTACTAATCTCGAGAGTTGGTATTTCTGACAAAAAAGTTACGGTGTGGTCACACTAAAATTTATAGTAAAATCGGTCACTCCAGAAATCTGCATGTAGCGGTTTTAAGGAAAAGGATAAATGATACCTTTAACGATATTATAAATCCGCGGAATTTATTTACCAACTACTTAAGACATAGGTGAACCCATCTATGTAAACCACTTATTTTTAGAATGACTAATTGAAGGGTAAACACCGTAAATAAGTGGGCATCACTAATCTGAGATTCTGGGCAGAATTCAGGAACTTATTATATGGCCTTAACCGAATGGACTTAGGCTAGTTATTCGACTTGGGCTTACAATCACCTATTAATGGAATGTTAATAATAAGTTTTTAAAGCTAGCCCAAATTAAAAGAGGTAATGGGCTTACATGAAAGACCAGAGAAGAGCCGCTGAATTGTCGAAATTCAGCAGTCCTGTTTCAGGATTAATTAAACTAAGTGTCTTACGCATTTTGTATCGCCACGAGAATTTTATTATGAACAAATGGGGAATTTTTATGCATACGCATGATGAGCATTATCGATAGTGGGCCTAACCACAAGGGATTAGGGCCACACACAAGGAGTGTTCATGCTGGAAATATTTCCAACATAGCAACGAGTTGTACATATGTATATGTAACGCATTATGTCATGGTTTGCGTATTACGTGTCATACATTGTATCATCGTCACTTACATGATTTATGGCATTTGTTTTATGAGAAAGAAAGATGAAAAGCATTTTTAAAAGTAATGATCCTGTTTTAAAAGAACGCTTCCCACCGGTACCGTGTGTATGTTCCTGGCCAGTAAGGACCTGTCCAGATCCAGAGTTAATTGATCTGATGATATGACCATTCAGGCCCGGAGAGAATAGACCTGATAATGACAGTTTGCGCCTGGAGAGAATAGACCTGATAAGAGATGACGCTACCGTTCCAAATCCGGGAATAATAGATTTGAAAGGGAGACGTTACCGCCTCAGATCCGGGAAGATAGATCTGAGCCCTCTATTGTTTTCTGACGATGATGATTTGAAGGAAAAGTATGAAAGATCATATTCTCATTTTTATCATGATGCATCACACGTACATATGCATGCATGTCACGTTGATTGAGTCATCGTACTTAGACTAAGTTGTTATAACTTTGTAGTTCCAAAGTATGACCTCATTAGTAGTGATCCTTGATATGTTACGGATTGATGCAAGTTACAGTATTATGTTAAGTAACGATTTCGCTTAAGTTATGATCTTGATGCATTAAGTGTTGATCACCATCAGGCATTGAATGGGGGACAGGTATGTTTCTAAACCAAAACTTTGGGGTTCGGTTCTTGCATGTACTTTCCATTTAATCCTCATGTATTATAGTATACTTGCTGGTGACTTTGTAACCCACCCCCTATTTTTCCTCCCAGAGGCTGCAGGGAACAAAGTAGAGTGGATTGAGGATGAACCTAGGGTTCCCTACCCGTGAGTGCAGCAAGAGATGGATGGATTAGGTGACTTGGCATGCTGCTAGAGAGTGATGACATATTTTATGATTGTGATGGAAAACAATTACCTTTGAGCATTTGGATATTTTTGATTTGGGATGTAAAACTAAGAATTTCTCGTGGATGTTTTTAATTTAAAGTTTTTTATTCTGCCATGGTTTCGCTTACTTGACGACGTATAAGCGCGAAAATCCATGCATTTTACCATGGATCCAGATGCGTTATGGATCGACGCCTGATACTCTCCTTAGTGAAGTACGGCGGGTGCACCGGTTCCGGCTAGGCCGGGATGCAGGACACCATAATACCGATAGACAGTATCCTAGCAGAAACATACTACCTTGTTAGATAACTTTCTTTATCTTAGGGATTACTTGTTCTTGCTAGCATTCATTTTGGTTTGTCTCTGTTGATTAGCAATGTTTCTTGTTTTACATGTAAGATTCTTGTCTTAATGTTACTTGGTACACGAGACATGATTGTGACATATGCAAGGGAAAATCTTTTTTGACATATGCAGCGGAAAAACTTTCTTGCAATGATAAAACTTTGTTTCATACTTGCTTAATCATGACATGATATAACATGAATGGCTATAGCACTTTTCTTAACATGAGAATGGTACCCACGACAATACCGAATGACTCCCCGAATAGCCACGAGTATCGTCTATGAATCCCGAGGGTCCGACCATGGTCGTATAAAGATAGGTACATAGCCCTTGTCCCAGACAAGGTGTTACGCTTACCTATGAGAACATGCATAGGTCGTATGGAATCATGCATCTGCGGTACAATTCTTGAGAAATCTTATAGCCTTGAAATCATTTTAAAACCATAATCTTAGAAAACATAACATGAAAACCATCTTGGAAAACATGTTTGTAACACCAAAACATGAGGACACAATGCATGACATAGACTTTTCTTGAATAGGTATCTTCATGTTCATTCTTGATTAGGCCAAGTTCTTGTTGGTGTGTAAGTGACCTTAAGTGTACTTCTTATAATGCATATTATTATTCTTAGGCAATTGCTTTCCTTGGCTTAATCACATATAGATTACGAGGATGCTTTTGATTATAATGATAACGAGGGGTTGAATTTAGTCCCTTGAGCCGTTTAACTTGACTTGAAACATTTCCGTATTTACATTGTTGGACATTAACGCCATTTAATTTTAACAACTTAATTCATTTAAATAAACAAACTTGAATCATGATATTATGCAAAGTCCAAGATTACCTTTCCTTTGAGGGTTGGTGGCCGAAGTTGGGCTTAGGACCGAAGGCCCTTTTTGTTCCCATTTTATTTTTATTCCTTCTCTTCTTGTAGGACTTTATTGGACCTTGGTCATTTTAATCATTTAATGCTAGTTTTGA
This sequence comes from Eustoma russellianum, assembly GCA_036186865.1. Taxonomy (NCBI): domain Eukaryota; kingdom Viridiplantae; phylum Streptophyta; class Magnoliopsida; order Gentianales; family Gentianaceae; genus Eustoma; species Eustoma russellianum. Next base: position 9,233,449 of record AP025052.1, read on the forward strand.
GGTCTTATGGACCATGTCATTTAAACCATTGGGCTTAGGAGTTCATTTACAAAAAGGCCTTTTAGCCGAATTTATTGTGGCCCAATTCTTAAATTTCATATTGTATAATGATCTCACTTATGGCCCATTTCTTTTGTTACATGCTACAATTACCCAATCTTATCCCAATAATAAGTTGTGCATTCCAATTCCTTATTTTAAGCACATGGCCGAAAGTATGAATGAACATAAGTGGATTTTTCCAAGGTCAATGCCAAGCTTGAAGTTCATGATAATTCTAATGACTACCAAGTATATCAAATTATACATGCTAAAGTCATACCCAACATGCATGTTCATAATCACATAAAAATCATCCAAAAACACATGCATGTACATAAGTTGTAGCATGTTATGAGGATGGTCATATTACACTTATCGTATAACATATGAGACTAGATACATAGAAATTCATATGGCATATTGCCATCTAAGTCCAAGATCATCAAGATACACATCATGATGATGGTGATGGATTCATGGACTCATCAATGAGTCATAGTCGTCCCCTATAGCAAGGGAAATGTCAATGCTACCATGGATGATGTTCAAAGATATCATCTTAATATGCATGCATGAAAGAATAATGCATTTTGAATCATTATGAGACTAACATGGTCTATTTTCATGATATACCTTCCTATTTCATATGAGTGCAAAAAAATAACATGCATGTATCAATTGATGCACCCCGCATCCCGGCCTAGCCAGAACCGGTGCACCCGCCGTACTTCACTAAGGAGAGTACCATGCGTCGATCCATAACGTATTGTAACCCATGATAAAATGCATAGATTTTTGTGCTTATACGTCATCAAGCAAGTGAAACCGTGACAGAATAAAAACTTTAAATAAAACACATCCACAAGATAATTCTTAGTTTTACATCCCAAACCAAAAGTATCCAAATGCTCAAAGGTAATTGTTTTCCATCACAATCATAAAATCAGTCATCAATCACCACCAGCATGCCAAGTCACCTAGTTCGTCCGTCTCTCGCTGCACTCACAGTTAGGGAACCCTAGGTTCATCCTCAATCCACTCTACTTTGTTCCCTGCAGCCTCTGGGAGGAAAAATAGGGGGTGAGTGACAAAGTCACCAGCAAGTATACTATAATAATCGAGGATTAAATGGAAAATCCATACAAGAACCGAACCCCAAAACTTTTGGTTTAGAAACATACCTGTCCTCCATCCAATGTTCGATAGTGATCAACACTTAACGCATCAAGATCATAACTTAAACAAAATCGTTACTTAATAAAGAACATAACAATAAAAGACTGTAACTTGCATCAACTCGTAACATAACACAGATCATGACTTAATGAGGTCATACTTAGGAACTTCCAAGTCATAACAACTTAGCCTAATTATCATGCATCACTACACGATGACTCGATAAACGTGACATGCATACATATGTACGCGTGATGCATCATGATAAAAATGAGAATATGATCTTTCATGTTTTCTTTCAAAACATCATCGTCAAGAAAACCATAGAGTGTTCAGATCTATCTTCCCGGATCTGAGGCGGTAACGTCTCCCCTTCGAATCTATTATTCCCGGATTCGGAACGGTAACGTCATCACTTATCAGGTCTATTCTCTCCGAGCCCGAACTGTCATTATCAGGTCTATTCTCTCCGGGCCTGAACGATCATACCATCAGATCAATTAACCCCGAATCTGGTCGGGTCCTTACTGGCCAGGAACATACGCACACGGTACCGGTGGGAAGCGTTCTTTTAAAAAAGGATCATTTCTTTAAAAAACGCTTTCATCTTTCTTTCGCATAAAACAAATGCCATAAATCATGTAAGTGATGATGATGCAATGCATGACATGTAATATGCAAACCATGATATAATGCGTTACATATACACATATGTACAACTCGTCATTATGCCAGCATGAACACTCCTTATATTCGGCCCTGAACCCTTGTGGTTAGGCCCACTAACAATAATGCTCGTCACGCATATGCATAAGAATGCCGTATTTGTTCATAATAAAATTCTCATGACGATACAAAATGCGTAACACCCTTAGTTTAATTAATCACGAAACAAGGCTGCTGAGTTTCGGCAATTCAGCGCTCCTTTCTTTGGTCTTTCATGTAAGCCTATTAACCTCTTTCCATTTGAGCCAGCCTTGAAACCTTATTATTAACATTCCATTAATTGAAGATTGTAAGCCCAAGTCGAATAACTAGCCTAAGTCCATCCGATTAAGGCCATATAATAAGTTCCTCAATTCTGCCCAAAATCTCAGATTAGTGATGCCTACTTATTTATGGTGTTTACCCTTAAATTTGTCATTCTAAAATAAGTGGTCAACATAGATGGGTTCAACTATGTCTTAAGTAGTTGGTAAATAAATTTTGCAGATTTATAAAATCGTTAAAGGTATCATTTATCCTTTTTCCTTAAAACCGCTACATGCAGATTTCTGGGGTGACCGATTTTACTATAAATTTTAGTGTGACCATACCGTAACTCCTTTTTCAGAAATTCAAACTCTCGAGCTTAGTAGACACCTTGAACTAGTATCATACCGAAAATTAGCCCAATTGCATATTCCTAAGGTCCATTTTCCGGTGACTCATCATGTCATATAAAATCAGTCCAGTCGAGTAAAATTTCCAGCATGACCAGTTTTGGTGAAAATTTCATTAAAAATAATCAGTAATTCCTTTTAACGAAATTCCAACTCTCACATCTAATATACACATAAATCTAGTGTCATACCAAAAATCAACTAAATTGAAAGTCCCTAAGGTCTCTTTTTGGGTCTCACAACGCAGCCTAAAATCTGCCTGCTCCAGTAATTTCAGATTTGGTCATGTTACATTCCTAAATGGCCCTAACTTGCATTGTTTGTCATAAACCCTTTATTAACCTTCAAACTTACCCTTTTATGTGGAATTTTACAGATTCAACACACTACAACATCATATGAAAACCCCTTACAAAACAGTTTTTACACCACATGCATCATCCTTTGGCCATGCATACCACATTTCCACTAGTTCAACATTATCAACAATTTTGGTGCATACGCACCCTAGTCACCAACAGCCCATTTCGGTAAATGCAAGGCAAAATGATATATCTACAAGGAACATGTTAAGCTTAACACACAAAGACATAATCTTGTCTCCACTTTACCCCATAATTTGTCATTTCATGCAAAACCACCCCTATTCCTTTAACCCTCTTTACTGTGTGCCCTAACCATGGGGAAAAAAGAGATCTTTAGCATGTTCATCCTAGATTACATCATAATAGTGCATAAAACCACAAAAGAATCCACCTTTAAGCAAGAACTCACACAAATACACCACTTAGCCCCTAGGCCAAAAGTTTATGCATCAAGGCTTAGCATATCACAACTAAGATTACATCTTAAGGATTATCTAGCCATTCATGCAAGCACTCTCACATTCAAGCCACAAAAAGTGTAGTGTACTTGCCTTTGAAGTCCTTGGATTTTGCTTGAACTCGTTGATATGAGAAGCATTTCCTCCCATCTTCTCCTATTACATTCGGTGTATAGTATTTGTTAGCCACTTCTTTATTTTCATAACTTAACTAGGTGATAGGTTAGATGATCTTACCATTTGCATCTTGAACGGGTTGAGAACCATCCACTCTTGCTAAGGCACTACCTTGGTTTGGTGTCTTGAAAACCTTCAATATGTAGTTCACCGTTTTGTCAAAAACAAAAGTGATGCTATGTAAGCTTCATTCCTTCAAGTGTGACTTCCTAAGGATTGTGGAGGGTGGTCTTACCTAGATAAGCCTTGAGGTTGTAGAATCCTTGGACTCTCCAGGCTCCTCTTCCTGACGGTTCTTTGAGAGGAGAGGAAGGATCACTCTCTATTTGAAAGAGTCTCTTGAATATCTTTCTTTTAAGTGGATAGGGAAAAGACTCTCTTGTAGCAAGGAAAGTGGAAATTAACTTCCCCCCCCTTAGTTATGCAGCCGGCGGCTCCTTCATCAGGAGAGGGAAAAGTTTTCTTTGAATAAAAGCTCTTCACCTTCAACTACCTTATTTACTCAAGGTTGCTTAATGATCTAGCTTGCTATGGCTTATCTCATAAGGCCTTATGGCCGAAATATGCATATATACTCCATGTCTATATTTTCCCTCAATAATGCACATATATATATATATATATGTATGTATATATTTTTATCCCATATCCCAATCATTTAACTGTACTTTTCAAAAACACAATTCATTTGGCTGCACTTTTGTATGACCGATATATATATATATATCCCACATTTATTTTTCACAATTCTTACCCACATGTGTATAGCTATATATATGTCCGTATATATATGTATATATGCCCATACATATATATATATTTGTACTTCCTTTGAAATAAGTCACAAACTTTAAAAGAAGTACACGTTATAGCCGAAAACACTAACATATTTAACCGTGTAGATATATATACACACATATATATATATATCCTACTTCTCCAAAAAATCATTTTATTGACATATATATATATATATACACCAAGATCCGTAAATATATATACTCACATGTATTATTCCTAATCTATCCACTTTATAGATCTTGCTGTTACACCTTAGAACATAGACATGGAAGATCCATTTTGATGTAAATGTATGCTTAGGTATTTGAAATTCATGAAGTATCTAGAAGATACATAGAGTCGTGTATTTCCTATATACGGTTCTTTAAGTAGACTCTTCATCGTATGGTAATCCATTAAGCCAATTATTACATGGTAGCTTTCACTTTACTATACTCGTACACATATTCGTACCTATCTATATATATATATATCCAGTGTTTACACAAACGTGTCGTGTAACCTATTCTCCACCAAGTTAAATCTGCTAGACCTTAGGAATTTATATAATTAACGGCTATAGTTCCTTTGGTCTTACCTCAAAATGGTACCCAACGTCCCTATTGGGGATGGATGAAGAGAGTTCTTTATTTATTAAAGGTTTAATTAGGCCCATCTTTTGGAGTGTGTATAAGGAACTCTATCCTTAATGTTGTACCCCAACGACATGTACTTGGAACTATGAATAAGTGACGGAATGGAAACAATGATTTCTTTAAGTGCATGCTACTTAAGCCAACTTAGCACTCTTTACTTAAACTCTTTGTGATGGACAATAAATAATTATATAAGGGGATGTCACAAGGTATTGTGATACCTTATGAATTTCGGCTAAGAGGCCTTGATCAATCATAAAACAATTTCGTTTCATAAGAATGCAAGCCTAATTGATCCTCACAAAGCAAGATTAAAATCATATTATATAAAATAGATAGAAGCATGAATTATATAAATGTGGGACATGTTAATTATGAAATGACCAAAATAACCCCAAAGACCCCCCAATTTTCGGCCAAGCCTCTCAAGTAATCTAGAATCCTCCACATTAGTTCCCATAATATTTAGATTAATCAAATATTTAAAATACAAGACAAGCATGCATGTAAAATAATAAAATAAAGAAACAAAAGCAAGCATGGGAGACAAAGCATGCAACAACAAGTAATAAAATAAGAAGGAATCAAGCTTGAATGAGGGAAAAGTGGTCAATTCTCATCTTGTGTTTCTCCTCCCCTCTTGGACCCTAGGAACCGCCGGTCCCCTCCCCATTTTCCCCCAACATGTTCTATTTTAATTGTTCCTAGAAGCTCACTTCAATCTCACCTTGATACCCCTCTCAAGCAAGCCAACACTTAAGAAGTTTTCCCTCCCTCCACACTCCAACTTTCGGCCACACCATTTCTTGAAGGTAGGAGTTCTCAATCAAGCTCATATTCAAGACTCAAGAAGATCTCTAGGTAAGTCTTGTTCCAAATTCCTTAAGTGAATTCTTATTTGGTGAAGCATGAAGCTCACTTGAACCACTCCCTCCACCCCAAAAACCGTGGCCTCCTTGTCCAACTAGGTGGAAGATTTCAACTCTCTTAGGTGGTGCTATCTTGTTACACTTGAAGCTCCACTCCAAGCCTACTTTGGTAAGATGTTCTAGCCTCAATTGGAACTCTATTTTCACTATTGAATGAAGACTAACTCTCCCTTTTCCTCTCCATCAAAACCGTGTAGTCAAGGGTGGAGAAGGAAGTGGATTTCAAGTCAACTCACTCCATAACCAAGCAAAGACAAGAGATTTAGCTTGAAGAGGCAAGTATACAATGATCTCTCATGATTTATTTAAAGAATTAGTGACTTGAATGGCTAGATGTTCCTAAGATGTGAACTTTAGAAGAAAACACTAAGTTCATGATTGTACCTTAGTGATTTCTTAAGAACATTATCTTGCATGTGACTAATTCCTTCAAAGATGCAATCTTATCTTACATGCAATGTGAAATGGGGCTATCTTAAGATGAATTAAGGTCCACCCAAGTAAGTCTAGGCTAGATTAACTCTTGGATGAAACTTTTGAAGACCTAAGAAAGCATGCATGTGTTAAATGTGAGTTTTATGGGGTTGTTTGGGTAAGATTGGAATAAAATGGTACTTGAATATGTTGCATGCTTAAATAAGTGTTGTGAAAATGTGTTCTTGGTATCACCTAAATTTCGGCCTATAGAATGAAGACGAAGGTGAGTTGAATCCAAGAAAGAACATCTTTTGTGAGCAAGTATGCTAGTGGTTGTGAATAAACTACCACTGTTTTGACATGGTGCAAAGAGGACTCAAAAAGAGGAATGAAATCTGGAAATTCATAGGAAAAAGGTGTATGTGATGACTAATAAGTTATTTCATAAGCACAAGATAATTAGTGGTCACTTGACATGAAAAGAGGGTAAAATGTCAAACCACTGGAGCTGGACAACATTGGACAGTGAGATGTGTGACCTTAAACTGAACCTTACTGACATGCTATCAAATTGGTTTTTGGTATGATATTAGTCCTATGTGTTTAGCAAATGTGAGAGTTGGAATTGTGGTAAAATAAATTATGGATTATTTTTAATAAATGTTTTGGTGAAACTGCTCAGGCTGGAAATTCTGGAACTGGACAGAATAGAGTGACGTTTTAGATGGTTTAAGAACTGACCTTACAGACCTTAAATGAAGCTAATTTTTGGTGAAAAGTTAGCCTTATGAATGTATCACAAGTGAGAGTTTGAATTTTGTCAAAATAAGCTAAGGATTACTTTTAAGAAATTATGCGTAAAACTACTCCAGTAACAAATTCTGGAGCTGGGCAGAATTAACCGCTGATTTCAACGTATTAAAAGAGGACCTTGTGAACCTTAAATAAATCTGATTTTTGGCACAAACCTAGCCCCATGAGTTTAGTAGAGATTCCAGCTGGAAGTTAGGTAAAATGAGCTATGGTTAGTTTTTAATAAAATATTTGGTAACACTGGTCAGACCTGAAAAACGGGAATTGAGCAGAATAGTGACCTCTTTTCACTGACTTAAAAAGGGACCTTGTAGATGACCAATAAATTGGATTTTTGGCATGGTAATAATCCTATGAGTTTAGTGTACACGCCAGCTGGAATCTTGGTAAAGTAAGTTCTGGATTATGTTTAATGAATTATTTGGTAAAACTGCTCAACTGAAATTACTGGAGCCAACCTGAAATTAGTAACGACATTCCAGGTCTCAGAAAGGGGACTTAGAGATATGCAAATGGGCTAAATTTCGGTAGGACACTAGTTCCATATGTTTATGACTTGGAAGAGTTGGAATTTCTGGAAAATGAATTACGGATTCGCCGTAATTGAATTTTTAGTAAAATCTGCCAGCTCAGCTTTAGCACCTAACCCAGTTCGGAAAGTAAGTAAATAAGCCCCTTTACAGTTATTGAATTTATCTGAAATTTTATGGCATGTATCCAAGATTCCACCAAACGTATTTGTGACAAAAGAATTATGGAAATGGACCTAATTGGTTAGCTTAACCGCCTTATGAATATGAAGTAAAAGTCTTGGAAATATTTAGCTTCCATATTCATGTATGTTGATATGTTATAAGGAATGCATACGATTATTCATGTCATGGCTTGCATTTCATATCACAGCACGTATCATGCATGATCATGAAACTGATTTTCATGGATTTTATGATGCAAGCAAGTTTTACAAGCGACTATCTTTTCGTTATGCATGAAAAGTTTTTACGGTCCCATGTTTTTAAAGAAAGCTTCATGATTCCTTTGCCGGCCAAGCATGCGACTAACCCGACTCCAGACCCGGGGTTCATTGGTCTGATGATATGATATGTTCTGGACCCGCTCAGATCCAGGGTTAATTGATCTGATATCTGTTCTGGACCCGCTCAGATCCGGGGTTAATTTATCTGATATCTGTTCTGGACCCGTTCAGGCCCAGGGTTAATTGGTCTGATATCTGTTCTGGACCCGCTCAGATCCGGGGTTAATTGATATGACACTTTGTTTTTATGACATGTTACTTTATGGGACCAAAATGATGTTTTGACATGACATGACATGACATCATGCATTGCATCTTGCATAATTCACGATCATGAGTACATGTTGCATGTTACAATTAATGGTTATAAGTTATTGTTGGTATAGCATTTCCTAATAACATGCTTAAGACGAATGCCAAATAAGTTCAGGATCCAAGATCAGGTATGGTATAGCATTCCCTAAAACATGCCTAAGCCGAACGTCAAGTAAGTACAGGATCCAAGAGCAGGTATGAATTATGATTATTTGAGGTTTTGGGGTAACACATTCATGTTATGATTCTTTACGAATTTCATGCTAGTTTATTGTATTCTTGCTGGGTGATTTTTATCACTCACACTTTATTTTTCCCCAGAGCCGGAGAATGCCAAGATAGAATGGATCGAGGACGAGTCGAGAGTACCTTACCCACAGGCGAGGAGTATGAAGAGAGCTAAGCTTAAGGACTTTTGTGCTGCTAAGACGATTTGTATTATGACTATGTTTAAACTCTCTGGATTGTCGGTTATGTTATGATTGTGGTACTACTACTTTTGGGAACTCAGTAAATTAGTGATGCATGTTTGATTTGAAAAGTTTTAATTCTGCCTAAATTTTACTACCATGTTGAAGGATAGCATGGGAGTCCATGGCTTATGTTATGGATGTTCACATGTTATGCATGACGCCTTGTACTCTCGTGAGTGAAGTACGGCGGGTGCACCGTATCCGGACGAGGCCGGGTGCGGGGCGCTACACTTAGAACCTCTTAGTTGAAATCATATGTGAGTATATGTAATTCAATTGAATCTTACCCATGCTCCCATTTCCTTTTCTTTATAGATGCACGTGTTTGTGTATTAATATGGGCTTTCCCTTACGTATGTTTTCTATGGACTGTAATCCATTAAACCCCTTATCATATGGTAGCCCACCAGGTGGCATTTATGCCCATACCATACATATATGGATGTGTCACATAGTCCGGCTTCTTCTTTGAAGTTGCCTATCTAAAACAAAAAAACTTCTTCTAAGTGTTCCCAATTCTAAGGGCAAACAATTTAGTATTCTTACGTAAATTTCCAATCAACCCTCTTGCTTCATGTTTTACGCTTTGGGGGTCTGTTAATTCCCTTGAATCTTAAACATCCATAGGTAAAGCCAAAGATATCCTCCTTTCGAGGTCTCATTCTCTTGCCTTGCTTCACCTCCACCCTAGATACCATACTAATTTTGGGCGGGGTACAACATTCTCTCCCCTTAAAATAAGTTTCGTCCTCAAAACTGGGGGTAGTGGGGCCTACATTTCCATGTTTCCTCGGTCCTTATACAACTTTTAATCTTTCCTCAAGGTTCCTTATCATATTCCTTTATGACTCATTTTATTTGGAATAAGTAAGACAAAATGTAGGTACTTTAGTTTGGAGAATCCAATGTACCTGTCAATAGTTTGGGTGTTCCGAGATCCTTGGATGCATCATCCTTCGATCTAGGCTAGCGTCTCTGATCACCTTATTTGTGGCTCCATATGGATACGGCTGCCACCTTCTACCCTCTCGCTTCATACGCTTATTCAATCTCTTTTGTTCCTCCATCATCCGGATGTCATGCTCCACTTTATAGCAGTCCCTTATCAGTCCATCGAAAGTGTTTGGGTATACCTCGCCTAATCTAGCTTTAATCCGAGGATTCAGACCATGTACGAATCTAGTTATCTTCCATTGTTCATTCTCCATGATCAAAGGAGCATACCACCCTAATATGGTAAACTAACAGACATATCCTGATACCGGGGTGCCAGGTTCTTGTCTTAGTGTATTGAATTCTTCAATTCTCTCAACCACTAACTCCAGTGAGAGGTAAGCTTCACGAAATTCTCCCAGGAATCTTGCCCAGGTTATAGGTCGAGACAGTGATTGGACCCTCTTTCTCCACCATTGACTGGCTTTACCAATCAGGAATGGACGAACAATTAGTGCTCTCATCTCATCTGGTACCCGAACTCTAACAAGGTGGTCCTCAACCTCGTCCAACCACTTTTCAGCTTCTTCGGGTTTAGACACCCCGCCAAATCTTGGAATTTGTGCTTTAGCTAATTGCGAGAAATAAAATCCGATACTTCCCGGAGGCGATAGTGATGATGTCCACGTACCAGTCTGTGGGGTCATATGCACCACATAGCGTTTGTTTATTTGCGGTCATACCAGAATAAGTGACACTATTTAAAAGTTCTCAGTGACACATAAATAGATTTGCTACAGTTCGTATCTTAGTGAAAGTCCGTGACCAAGGGTTTTGTTATCAACCGAAACCCTTACTTTCTAGTCTAAGTCATCCTAGTCTAGGGTCAGCTTTCATCTAGGATCATGACTTAGATCTAAGATCAAGCTTAGTTGACTACGATCATAACTTAATTCTATATTCTGCCCGGATCTGGAGCCTTAGCTCTGATACCACCTGATGCGCCCTGCATCCCGGCCTAGCCGGAACCGGTGCACCTGCCGTACTTCACTAAGGAGAGTACCAGGCGTCGATCCATAATGTATCGTAACCCATGATAAAATGCATGGATTTTCGCGCTTATACGTCATCAAGTAAGCGAAACCGTGGCAAAATAAAAACTTTAAATAAAAAGCATCCACAAGATAAATCTTAGTTTTACATCCCAAACCAAAAGTATCAAAATGCTCAAAGGTAATTTTTTTCCATCACAATCAGAAAATAAGTCATCAATCACCACTAGCATGCCAAGTCACCTAGTCCGTTCGCCTCTCGCTACACTCACGGGTAGGGAACCCTAGGTTCATCCTCAATCCACCCTACTTTGTTCCCTGTAGCCTCTAGGAGGAAAAATAGGGACTGAGTGACAAAGTCACCAGAAAGTATACTATAATAATCGAGGATTAAATGGAAAGTGCATACAAGAACCGAACCCCAAAACTTTCGGTTTAGAAACATACATGTCCTCCATCCAATGTTCGATAGTGATCAACACTTAACGCATCAAGATCATAACTTAAACAAAATTGTTACTTAATAAAGAACATAACAATAAAAGACTGTAACTTGCATCAACTCGTAACATAACACGGATCATCACTTAATGAGGTCATACTTAGGAACTTCCAAGTTATAACAACTTAGCCTAAGTATCGTGCGTCACTACACGATGACTCGATAAACGTGACATGCATACATATGTACGTGTGATGCATCATGATTAAAATGAGAATATGATCTTTCATGCTTTTCTTTCAAACCATCATCGTCAAGAAAACAATAGAGTGTTCAGATCTATCTTCCCGGATCTGAGGCGGTAACGTCTCCCCTTCAAATCTATTATTCCTGGATTCGAAACGGTAACGTCATCACTTATCGGGTCTATTCTCTCCGGGCTCGAACGGTCATTATCAGGTCTATTCTCTCCAGGCCTAAACGGTCATATCATCAGATCAATTAACCCCGGTTTGGGCGGGTCCTTACTGGCCAAGAACATACGCACACGGTACCGGTGGGAAGCGTTCTTTTAAAACAGGATCATTTCTTTAAAAACGCTTTTCATCTTTCTTTCACATAAAACAAATGCCATAAATCATGTAAGTGACGATGATGCAATGCATGACATATAATATGCAAACCATGACATAATGCGTTACATATACACATATGTACAACTCGTCGTTATGCCAGCATGAACACTCCTTATATTCCACCCTGAACCCTTGTGGTTAGGCCCACTAACAATAATGCTCGTCATGCGTATACATAAGAATGCCTTATTTGTTCATAATAAAATTCTCGTGACGATACAAAATGCGTAAGACCCTTAGTTTAATTAATCACGAAACAAGGCTGCTGAGTTTCGGCAATTCAGCGCCCCTTTCTTTGGTCTTTCATGTAAGCCTATTAACCTCTTTCCATTTGAGCCAGCCTTGAAAACATATTATTAACATTCAATTAATTGATGATTGACTTCACAGCCAGCCATAACTCGAAGAAACAGAAGGCCAAGAAGTGCATTGCCGCTTCCACCTCCCTCGTCTATCGTTACCCGTTCTTGTGTCCAAGATCCTTCAAGCTCAAACACTCACACGACCCAATGAAGTACATAATCTGGAATGTGGGTGGACTTCGGACCTCTTTACATCGTCTGAAACGTTTGGTCCACAAGCATCATATTCAGTTACTCATTCTAATTGAGCCAAAACAGTCACCAGATAAAATAATAAGATTCCAGTTGAAGTTATCATTCACAAACTCTATAGTCACATGTTCAGACAAAATTTGGGTGTTTTGGCAGCGTTCCAGTCTTCAACTAGATAGTGTTTTTCATGGAGAACAAATTAGTTTGTTCCAATTTTGCACAGGCCATTTAGGACATCACATTTCTATAAGCCCGGTCTACGGAAGGCATACTGTAACAGACCGGAGGAGATTATGGTTGCAGATGCTCCAATATACACATCATGCTCATGATCTGTGGTTGGTTGGAGGGGACTTTAATACATATATGTCAGTTCAGGAACATCATGGTACTTCAATGCCACAGATGTCATCGCTGGAGGAGTTTGTTGAATGCGTATCACAGTGCTCTTTAATTGACTTACCTTATACTGGATCTCCTTACACATGGGTTGGGGGCCGTGGTTTAGGTATTGTCAAAAGGAGATTGGATCGAATACTATGCTCTCAGAGGTTTAATGATCAGTTCCCAATGGTTAAGGTTCAGCATTTATCTAGACTCACTTCGGATCATGCACCATTGCTGCTCAATCTGAGTGTTCAATCTGACACAACACCACGATCTTTTCGGTTCCTTAATGTTTGGACGGAGCATAATGATTTTCTCAAATTTGTAGCAGGACAATGGTCTAACTATCCGACAATTGGGGGAATGAGAGGTATGTATAATAAATTGCAGACTTTAAAGAAAGATTTGCAGCATTGGAATAAACATGTGTTTGGAAATATCTTTGATAAATTAGCGGTTGTTGAAAGAGAAGCAAACATACAAGAAGCCATATATGATTTGAATCCTACAATGGAAAACAGAGCTGAATATCACAAAGTGAAGGCGGAATATCTGAAAGTTTCAGCTTATGAGCAGAAGTTTTGGGAACAAAAAGCTCGATGCAAATGGCTTATGCATGGTGATGGCAACACTGCATACTTCCACAACCTAGTAAAGGATAGACACCGCAGACAGAGTATTTCTCAAATTAAAACCACTACAGGAGAGATGATTACTCTTCAAATGAATGTTGCACTTACTCAAATGCCTACGATAGAAGAAGTTAAATCAGCAGTCTGGTCGCTTGATCCGAATAGTGCAGCTGGTCCTGATGGCTATAATGGATTCTTTTTTAGACATTGCTGGGAAATCATATGCCATGATGTCCACAAAGCAGTACAGGAGTATTTCCTTGGCATCAGAATACCCCAAGCCATGGGCAGTACGCTAATTGTCTTAATCCCAAAAACATAGAATCCAACTACATTTGCAGAATATCGGCCTATATCATTATCAAACTTCATGTCCAAACTTGGCACGCGTATCTTGACAACTAGGCTGGCTCACGTCTTGCCTGACATTATATCTAAGGAGCAGGCGGGCTTCATGAAAGGCTGGGATATCACAGAGCATGTGCTTACTGCGCAGGAACTCACTCATGTGCTGGATAAAAAAGTTCGAGGTCACAACATTATGCTTAAGCTGGACATGATGAAAGCCTTTGATAGAGTGAATTGGAAGTTTCTTCGGGCTTTACTGCAACGCATGGGGTTCTCGGAACACTTTCTCAAACTAATATTTAATCATCTAGAGAGCACAACGTTATCTATTGTCATCAATGGAGCACCATGTGGTTTCTTCAAGCCAACGCGCGGGGTAAAGCAAGGCGACCCCCTTTCCCCCATACTCTTTATTTTGGTTTCAGAGGCATTTTCCAGAGGACTTAATGCATTGGTTGAAAGTGGTACTATTAAGCCATATGCAGTGGGCAGAGTTAAACCCATAATTACTCACCTTGCTTTTGCAGATGATCTGTTGGTATTTCTCAATGGATTGCCTGCTAATTTGAAGAGATTTAAGCAATTTTTGGATCTGTATCAGGAGATCACTGGTCAAAAGGTCAATCTGAGTAAGAGCCGATTTATTACATCTAAGCACGTTATGCCAAGCCAGCTTCGATCTATGGAAGCACAACTTCAAATACATGCTGCCTCGTTGCCAATGAAGTATTTGGGAGTGCAATTGACTCGAGGAGGCCTTAGGCCAACCCATTGTACAGACCTCCTTACTAGTATAGATAAGCGAATATTAGGATGGCATAATCGTTTTTTATCCCCTGCAGGAAGATTAACCTTGGTTAAATCCGTTTTGAGCTCTATACCTACACATATCATAGCAGCACATAAACTACCAAAGAGTATCATCCGAGCTATTCGACAGAAAATTTGTAATTTCCTCTGGTCAATGCAGGGCACAGCACCAAGATACCATTGGGTTAGCTGGGAAAAATTATTTCTGCCAAAGGTAGAAGGGGGATTCGGACTTCGAAGATTTATTGAATTGACTAAGGCATACTCATGTAAATTGTGGTGGTCATATCATAACACGAATAGTTTATGGACAACCTTCCTCTCTTCTAAGTATGGCCATCGTCATCATTATATACCATGCATTACTGATACTGTCACTTGGAAAAGAATTTGCTCAGTTCATGACTTATGCTCTGCAAATACAGTTGGACAAAATCAAGCACAGACATGGACATTGGAACCAACTGGGCTGTTCACAATAAAATCTACATTTGACTTGGTTAGGAGCTCTGGGCCAAAATTTCTTTCTCACAGATTTATATGGCACAGGTTGCAGCAACCGAATATTCAAATAATCCTATGGAAGCTATATCACCATGCATTACCCATTGAAGATAATTTGCGTAGATTCACTGCCATATGTCCAACATGCTGTCCTTTTTGTCATAACTCTTCAGCTACACAAGCGCATTTGTTTTTCAACTGCCCACATACTCAGCAGATATGGAAATACTATGCATCAATGATTGACGGACCACAACCAGGTAACATGCATTTATTTCAGTATCTTATGTCATGGTGGACATCTACGAGTGAGAAGTCTTTTAAAGGAGTGATGAGGATCATAGTACCAGGAATTGTGGTATGGCAAATATGGAAGGCTTACTCTGCAAGGATATTTGGTGAAGAGCACTATCACTCTGACCAGCTAAAAGAGAGTATTAGACGTCATATCTATACTTGGAGTTCTGCACAGCATGGCAGGAAATTTGTCAATAATGACCATGATCTTTTTATGTTTGGACTGATACCAAGAATGCGGCTCCAGCGTCCACAAATTGTCAAATGGTGTACACCCCCTCCAGGAAGACTGAAACTAAATGTAGATGCAGCACATGGTTCATGCACAGCATCAGGAGGCGCAGTTTTGAGAGACACAGAAGGCAATTTAAAGGAAGCAATTGTATTTTATCTCCCATTGTCTTCCCCATTTCAAGCGGAGTTACAAGCAGCTAGCATGGCACTTTTGTATTTTCTGCAACGTCATAGGCACTTGGATATGGAGTTAGACTCAAAGGGTGTGGTAGAGTATCTTCAATCTGAGAGTGTTCCTCCACTTCTTCATAGTCTACTCATCCATGGGAATGTTCAGGTCTCATATATACCACGTCAGGCAAATGAGGTGGCACATTTGTTGGCTCAGTTTGGGCAACTACATCAAAACTTTCATCAGTTCTGCACATTGTCTATGCTGCCTCCTATGGTTAAAGGGGCCCTGCTTACAGATGTCTCAACACCCTACATACGAATCTAATATGCCAGCGGCACAGAAATCACTTTCGTTTGGCTGCCTGTGTCAACTATGGACACAGGCAGAATGGGTAATCTCTATACTTTGCTTTCCTCTTCTTGATTATTCCTCTCAAACTATATATGTCCTGTCCGTATCTAGTGATACGGGCAGACCGGGTATTATCTGCTCAATGCCTCATTCCCTCATATTTGTGCTTTACACAATCAAATTCATTAATGCTTTGTTTTCTTTGCATATGACGTATATGGGCTGCGCAATACATGGATCTACTGAGTTATGGCCTTGGGTATACACAATTGTGGAAAGCGGTACACAAGATAAAAGGAGGAGGTTTACGGGTCAAGGAGCTACACGCACAGAAACTTCATATTCACACAATGGAGGGCAATGCATTTTGGATGACATGAACTTCGGTCCCTTCTCATGCGCCAAGCCACTACACTGTTGTTTACATAGGATTTACTATTTGTCTCTTATTATAGATATAAACTCCTATCATATAAATATGCACGCTTTTTCCTTCGCCAAGGTTTTATCCACAAGGGTGGTTTTACTTGGCAAGGTTTTAATGCGACATATCATATATGATTGGAGAACGCAAATTATCAGAGCGTTATATTCACACTTTGCATATGATGACATAATATGTATAAAGGGTTTTCCTCCGCCATAAGTGAGGGTATATCAATAAAATATCTCTTCTTCTGCTAAAAAAAAAAAAAAATCAGTCCAGTCCATTAAAATTTCCAGCATGACCAGTTTTGGTGAAAATCTCATTAAAAATAATCCGTAACTCCGTTTAACGAAATTCCAACTCTCACATCTAATATACACATAAATCTAGTGTCATAACAAAAATCAACTAAATTGAAAGTCCCTAAGGTCTCTTTTCGGTTCTCAAAACACAGCCTAAAATCTGCCTGCTCCAGTAATTTCAGATTTGGTCATGTTACACTCCTAAATGGCCCTAACTTGCATTGTTTGTCATAAACCCTTTATTAACCTTCAAACTTACCCTTTTATGGGGAATTTTACAGATTCAACACTCTTTAACATCATATGCGAACCCTTTACAAAACAGTTTGTACACCACATGCATCATCCTTTGGCCATGCATACCACATTTCCACTAGTTCAACATTATCAACAATTTTGGTGCATACGCACCCTAGTCACCAACAGCACATTTCGGTACATGCAAGGCAAAATGATATATCCACAAGGAACATGTTAAGCTTAACACACAAAGACATAATCTTGTCTCCACTTTACCCCATAATTTGTCATTTCATGCAAAACCACCCCTATTCCTTTAACCCTCTTTACCGTGTTCCCTAACCATGGGAAAAAAGAGATCTTTAGCATGTTCATCCTAGATGACATCATAATAGTGCATAAAACACTAAAGAATCCACCTTTAAGCAATAACTCAAACAAATACACCACTTAGACCCTAGGCCGAAAGTTTATGCATCAAGGCTTAGCATATCACAACTAAGATTAAATCTCAAGGATTACCTAGCCATTCATGCAAGCACTCTCACATTCAAGCCACAAAAAGTATAGTGTACTTGCCTTTGAAGTCCTTGGATTTTGCTTGAACTCGTTGATATGAGAAGCATTTCCTCCCATCTTCTCCTATTACATTCGGTGTATAGTATTTGTTAGCCACTTCTTTATTTTCATAATTTAACTAGGTGATAGGTTTGATGATCTTATCATTTGCATCTTGAACGGGTTGAGAACAATCCACTCTTGTTAAGGCACTACCTTGGTTTGGTGTCTTGAAAACCTTTGCCTAAACCATGTATTTCACGGTTTTGTCAAAAAAAGTGATGCTATGTAAGTTTCATTCCTTCAAGTGTAACTTCCTAAGGATTGTGGAGGGCGGTCTTACCGAGATAATCCTTGAGGTTGTAGAATCCTTGGACTCTCCAGGCTCCTCTTCCCGCCGGTTCTTTGAGAGGAGAGGAAGGATCACTCTCTATTTGAAAGAGTCTCTTGAATATCTTTCTTTTAAGTGGATAGGGAAAAGACTCTCTTGTAGCAAGGAAAGTGGAAATTAACTTCCCCCCCTTAGTTATGCAGCCGGCGGCTCCTTCATGGGGAGAGGGAAAATTTTTCTTTGAATAAAAGCTCTTCACCTTCAACTACCTTATTTGTTCAAGGTTGCTTAATGATCTAGCTTGCTATGGCTTATCTCATAAGGCCTTATGGCCGAAATATGCATATATACTCCATGTATATATTTTCCCTCAATAATGCATATATATATGTATGTATATATTTTTATCCCATATCCCAATCATTTAAGTATACTTTTCATAAACACAATTCATTTGGCTGCACTTTTGTATGACCGATATATATATATATCCCACATTTATTTTTCATAATTCTTACCCACATGTGTATAGCTATATATATGTCCGTATATATATATATATATATATGTATATATGCCCATACATATATATATTTGTACTTCCTTTGAAATAAGTCACAAACTTTAAAAGAAGTACACGTTATAGCCAAAAACACTAAATGTTTGTGTGCTTATATATATATTTAACCGTGTAGATATATATGTACACATATATATATATATCCTACTTCTCCAAAATTATTCCTAATCTATCCACTTTATAGATCTTGCTGTTACACCTTAGAACATAGACATGGAACATCCATTTTGATGTAAACGTATGCTTAGGTTTTTTAAATTCATGAAGTATCAAGAAGATACATAGAGTCGTATATTTCCTATATACGGTTCTTTAAGTAGAATCTTCATCGTATGGTAATCCATTAAGCCAATTATTACATGGTAGCTTTCACTTTACTATACTCGTACACATATTCGTACCTATCTATATATATATATCCAGTGTTTACACAAGCGTGTCGTGTAACCTATTCTCCACCAAGTTAAATCTGCTAGACCTTAGGAATTTATATAATTAACGGCTATAGTTCCTTTGGTCTTACCTCAAAATGGTACCCGGCGTCCCTATTGGGGATGGATGAAGAGAATTCTTTATTTATTAAAGGTTTAATTAGGCCCATCTTTTGGAGTGTGTATAAGGAACTCTATCCTTAGAACCTCTTAGCCGAAATCATATGTGGGTATATGTAATTCAATTGAATCTTACCCATGCTCCCATTTCCTTTTCTTTTTAGATGCACGTGTTTGTGTATTAATATGGGCTTTTCTTTACGTATGTTTTCTATGGACTGTAATCCAATAAACCCCTTATCATATGGTAGCCCACCAGGTCGCATTTATGCCCATACCATACATATATAGATGTGTCACATAGTCCGGCTTCTTCTTTGAAGTTGCCTATCTGAAACAAAAAAACTTCTTCTAAGTGTTCCCAATTCTAAGGGCAAACAATTTAGTATTCTTACGTAAACTTCCAATCAACTCTCTTGCTTCATGTTTCACGCTTTGGGGGTACGTTAATTCCCTTGAATCTTAAACATCCATAGGTAAAGCTGAAGATATCCTCCTTTCGAGATCTCATTCTCTTGCCTTGCTTCACCTCCACCCTAGATACCGTACTAATTTTGGGCGGGGTACAACATTTACACCAAAGAAGATGAACATTAGCCTTCTTATTAGTCTAATACTCACATATGTCTACCCTCTTGCATCTAAGTGTAGAAATCATAGGAAAGATGCCTTCTTTTGGACATACACGGCCAAATGGGTCTAGAGGTGGCTAAATTTCATCTTGCACGTTAGATCCAAGAAGTATTCTAGTCTTATTTGATGATCTCATTCAACATAAGAGCACATGCATCTACAAATTACACATGCAATTCATCTTTCTTATCATCAACTTAGAGATATTGATTTTTTAATTTGCATGCATGGTCCATTAGATATTAAAGAGCCTTCTAAACTTAAATTTCAATTGTTTTGAATGAACTAGGAAGAAATACTTGCCTTGATAGCTTGATTTTTACTCTAATGGAGGAAAGTTTGCTTCTTTGACCCCTTACTTGTTGAGAAAATTGGTTTGAGTGATTTCAAAATGCATGATTTAAATAACGTGTTACAAAGAAATGCATGACTTATTTTATGACATGACACGTTGTTGCATAAAAGTTGCCTTATATAGTTTATATATAATGTTGCCGTACTAACGAGCCATGAAGCGTTAAAGCTTACATAATATGGCAAACATTTGTTATGTTTGAACTATTTTCAGGTGCCACCATTAATGAACTAAACTAGTTCATTAAGTGAAGTACTTAGTTAATTAAACTAAGTAGATCATTAAAGGAAGCAATATTTGGACAAGGCACAGAGGCAACAAGGTGAAGAAAGGAAAGTCGTCCACTCTCCTCCCCACACTTATGGCACGCCTATATACACTTATATATATATTTTCAAATTTTTTGAAAAAGGCACGTACACATTTATTCCAACGTACTACCGACACGTTTTATATTTTACGTACGTACGTTAACGTCACACCAACATACTTAACTCATATTTATGAGTATATTCAGGTCTTATATCATATGATATAAGTCATGGTGATGACAAATTAAATACGACATGTTAAAAGGCTCTAAACCAAAAATTGTCGTATCGGGCGAATACCGAAACTTCGCCAACGTGTCACGTGCTTGCCATAACTAGATGTATAGACCCTACACTTCAAAAATAGCCATAATTTTCGTGGCTTACATGGTATGTGCAGCCATAAAATCATTCTATATTGGCACACACAAATCACCCAACATTAAAGCCAAATTGTGGAGATTCCAATTTCGATTTTGTCACATGTGTAAGGCGCAACTTTAAGATCAGATAAGTGCTGAATATTAATGTTTAATTTATGTATAATATGTGTAACATAATATATATAACATGTGCAAAAAGTTGGAATTTAATTAGAGAAAAATCGGGTAATCGATAAACGTTGAAAATTCGGTTTTCTACGTACACAACACATGAAATGTTTTTGGCACATCATACAACATGTATCTAGACACTTTTTACATATTTCATACATCTTAAAGTTTCTAGAAAATTCAATTAAGGGCTGATTGGAATATACCATGTGTGTATTATTAAATGTGCACTATTTTACAAAGTTTGCAAAAATAAAATTCAGCACATGCACAATATATTTTACATGCCTAAAACAGCTGAGTTGGAGCCTATGTGGAACCTTGTTGGCATATTGATTGGTCAAGAATGAAGCATAAAATGTTGATGACATAAAGGAAGGAGCTACACAAGGTAACATTTCAAACTTATGCCACATTTGTAACACATGCTGAAAATTTCAGCATGCGCATTATAGGCTGGCCGAATTTTTACATCTTAATGACACATATTTTGTGTCTTGATTAAGGTGGATTAATTAGAAGACAATTTGGAAGTGTTTTAAATATTTTATGGAATAAAGAAAGTGATATTATTGAATATCACACATGCTGAAAATTTCAGCATGTGTGTAATGTATATTGGCCAATTTTTAGGCCTTATAGATGATAAAGTTTTATTCCAAAATTGAGGAAGATGTCTTGTACTAAATGAAGATGGATTTCTTGATTTAATACAATGCAAAATAGGAAATATTTTGAACAAAAAGTGTATGTAACACATGCTGAAATTTCAGCATGTGCAAGATCAATTATGGCCGATTTTTTAACCCTTTTTGGAGAAATATTGTCTTGCTTAATTTATGTGATGATCTTGGAAGTTATGGTAATTGTTTTATGGTGATTTTGGCACACGTTTTAAGTGGTATTCTCAGATTTTCCTAGTCATCAAGTGATGACAACATCCAACCAATCAATGAGTGCCAAGTAAGCAAACGTTTAATGATCATCCAATGAGGAGATGCCAAGTATGCAAAGACATGTCACAATGATGTCACACATTCTTCCAAGGACTTAGAAGATAATTTTCAAGAAGGGAGGAAGAGCCAAGGGGGGCGGCCACATGGATAAAAGGAAACAAAAGAGCAAAACAAGAACAAAGAGAAGTCTTGCAAATTCAAAGATCAAAAATGTGTTCTAGACTTCTCTTCTACCTTTCTTTCTTTCTTCTCTCTAAAAGCCTATAGTACTTACATTCATATACTTGAATAGGATTCATCTAGACCATCGCATATTCTTTTCATTGTTGTACAAGATTGATCAAGGTGTGATCAATCTTGTACTTGTGAGGTGGTGGTGTTCGTGATAATTGTATACTCATACAAGGTTTGTAAAGGGTTGGAGTTGGTGTGTAACTCCATCAACCCTATGGTAAGGTGTTATTTTGTGTTTGGTGATTAGTGTGAACCGAGGAAGGTGTCCTCAAAGACTGGAGTAGGTTGTTGATAACCGAACCAGTATAAAATTCTTGGTGTCATTTACTTTCAGCACTTACTTTCAGTTTCAGCACTGTTTATCGTTTTTGATCACGTTCGTGAAAATAGTAAATGGATTTCAAAAATCACAAAACTTTCAGAAAACATAGCCACACGTTTTAAGGTTCTTTAGGCGCAAGTTTCAACCCTTTTGTATAAGTATAAGTCACCCAAACGTCCAAAGTTCTGAGACTAGTGCAGTCTAATTTTCAGGCTTACAAAGGTTGAGACGTTGATCGTATTTGACTAACTTCCCAAAAGAATTTTACAAAACTGTTTCAACCCATTTGTATATAACTTATAAGGGGTTAGTGGTTACAATTTCAGAGCATTTGAAGATACGTACAAATAGGAAATAATTTTTCAAATCAGTTTACTGTTTCTGGTATATTTGCGCAATCTGACCTACAACAAATTTTCAAAGGGTTAGAAGTTGAATTTAAATCTGAAATTTTTAGGAGACATTCAGAACATCTGAGGCTAAGTTCTCTCCAAATTTCAGAATTTTTGAAGACCTTCAACCTAGTTTTCAAAACGTTTTAAAACTGGTCCTGAAAACAGAAACTGTTTTAAGAAGTTGAGTTCTTGGTTTAAAACTATTTAAAAAACCACATTTTCCGCACCAACTATTCAACCCTCCCCCTTCTACGGGTGCCTTGCAGATCCTACAATTGGTATCGGAGAGCAGGAACACTCACAACAAGAAGATCCAACGATCCGTGTGAGATGGCAACCACTAGCCACGAAACCGAGGAAAAAGATATGTCAAGCCAGATGCCTCCACTATTTGAAAATGAGGTAAATTCTGATTCTGACTCGGATTCTGAACTATCTTATGATGATTTATATGTTGAATATCTTGAATTACATAAGTTTCCTAGTACTCTTGCAAAACAAAAGAAATGGTTAATTGAAGACAAGAAATTGTTAGAATCTTCTAATGAGAATCTTGTCGCTCAATTAAACGATTCAAAAGAAGAGTCGTCATGCATCATTACTGCATTAGAGACAGAGATCTCATCATTGACCTGCAAAATAATGAAATGAAATCTGAGATTTCAAGTTTGAAATCAAGGAATATAGACTTAGAGAAAATGATGAAACAGTTTGATACGGGATCTAACATGCCAGAGCGTATTATCTTATCACAAAAGCATGATAGTGACAAAGCCGGATTAGGATACATGGAGACAAACGAAGCATCATCTAAACCATCCAAGTTTGTTTTGTCTAAGAAAGTAGACACATCAACGGCATACGTAGCGCCTAAAGTGACGCAAAGACCCCCTCTCCCCTCATTTCATCATACTTCTTCTCCATATCATGCGAAGTCTAATTATGTGCCGTATACATATAAGAAGAAGACTAGTACACCACTCATCTCATCTCATCGTGCTTCCTATTCTTCATATCATACAAAGAGTAATCATGAGCCATATAGAAAGCCACTGATGCATGTGCGACATTCATATCATACAAATGCGTCTAGATCACGCCCCGTACATGTAAACCGAAATACATATCAAAAACGAAAACCACACTATACGCATGATGGGATTATTGGCCAAAGGCCAAACTCATTTGCCCCTAAGATATATTATGTTGCATGTTCATCACCTTTCTCACCTTTTGGGAGACCTAGAAAGGTCAACCAAATTTGGGTACCAAAAGGGACATTTTGAAAGGGTTGAATAAATATCCCTTACGAGCGCACGTTTGATATTATAAAATGCATGATTTCTTTTTCATCTCTACATGCGCTTTTGATTGTCTTTCCAAAATAAAGGGGGAGAGATTGCATGATTAAGGGGGAGAGAGAAAGATTAATTGCATAAATCAAGGGGGAGCAGATTTGAAATTTGAAATTATAAAGTTGAATTTATGCACCATTGAAGGGGGAGTGATAAGATTTAAATCATGCATGTAGGTTATTTTCAAAATCATCAAAAGGGGGAGATTGTTGAGAAAAAGAGGTTTGAGTGATTTCAAAATGCATGATTTAAATAACGTGGTACAAAGAAATGCATGACATATTTTATGACATGACACATTGTTGCATAAAAGTTTCCTTATATAGTTCATATATAATGTTGCCGTACTAACGAGCCATGAAGCTTTAAAGTTTACATCAAATGGCAAACATTTGTTGTGTTTGAACTATTTTCAGGTGCCACCATTAATGAACTAAACTAGTTCATTAAGTGAAGTACTTAGTTAATTAAACTAAGTAGTTCATTAAAGGAAGCAATATTTGGAGAAGGCACAAAGGCAACAAGGTGAAGAAAGGAAAGTCTTTCACTCTCCTCCCCACACTTATGGCATGCCTATATACACATATATATATATTTTCAATTTTTTTGAAAAAGGCACGTAGACATTTATTCCAACGTACTACCGACACGTTATATATTTTACGTACGTACGTTAACGTCACACCATCATATTAACTCATATTTATGAGTATATTCATGTCTCATATCATATGATATAAGTCATGATGATGACAAATTAAATACGACACGTTAAAAGGATCTAAACCGAAAATTATCGTATCGGACGAATACCGAAACTTCGCCAACGTGTCACCTACTTGCCATAAATAGATGGCCAGATCCTACACTTCACAAATAGCCATAATTTTCGTGGCTTACATGGTATGTGCAGCCATAAAATCATTCCATGTTGGCACACACAAATCACCCCACATTAAGGCCAAATTGTGGAGATTCCAATTTCAATTTTGTCACGTATGTAAGACGCCACTTTAAGATCAGCTAAGTGCTGAATATTAAAGTTAAATTTATGTATATTATGTGTAACATAATATATATAACATGTGCAAAAAGTTGGAATTTAATTAGAGAAAAATCGGGTAATCGATAAACGTCGAAAATTCGGTTTTCTACGTACACAACACATGAAATGTTTTTGGCACATCATACAACATGTATCTAGACACTTTTTACATATTTCATACATCTTAAAGTGTTCTAGAAAATTCAATTAAGGGATGACTGTAATATACCATGTGTGTATTATTAAATATGCACTATTTTACAAAGTATGCAAAAATAAAATTCAGCACATGCACAATACATGTTACACGCCTAAAACAGCTGAGTTGGAGCCTTGTTGGCATATTGATTGGTCAAGAATGAAGCATACAATGTTGATGACATAAAGGAAGGAGCTACACAAGGTAACCTTTCAAACTTATGCCACATTTGTAACACAAGCTGAAAATTTCAGCATGTGCATTATAGGCTGGCCGAATGTTTACATCTTAATGGCTCATATTTTGTGTCTTGATTAATGTGGATTAATTAGGAGACAATTTGGAAGTGTTTTAAATATTTTATGGAATAAAGAAAGTGATATTATTGAATATCACACATGCTGAAAATTTCAGCATGTGTGCAATGTATCTTGGCCGATTTTTAGGCCTTATAGATGATAAAGTTTTATTCCAAAATTGAGGAAGATGTCCTGTACTAAATGGAGATGGATTTCTTAAGTTAATACAATGCAAAATAGGAAATATTTTGAACAAAAAGTGTATGTAACACATGCTGAAATTTCAGCATGTGCAAGATCAATTATGGCCGATTTTTTAACCCTTTTTGGAGAAGTATTGTCTTGCTCAATTTATGTGATGATCTTGGAAGTTATGATAATTCTTTTATGGTGATTTTGGCACACGTTTTAAGTGGTATTCTCAGATTTTCCTAGTCATCAAGTGATGACAACATCCAACCAATCAATGAGTGCCAAGTAAGCAAAAGTTTAATGATCATCCAATGAGGAGATGTCAAGTAAGCAAAGACATGTCACAATGATGCCACACATTCTTCCAAGGACTTAGAAGATAATTTTCAAGAAGAGAGGAAGAGCCAAGGGGGGCGGCCACATGGATAAAAAGGAAACAAAAGAGCAAAACAAGAACAAGAACAAGAACAAGTCTTGCAAATTCAAAGATCAAAAACGTGTTCTAGCCTTCTCTTTTACCTTTCTTTCTTTCTTCTCTCTAAAAGCCTATTGTACTCACATTCAAATACTTGAATAGGCTTCATCTAGACCACCACATATTCTTTTCATTGTTGTAAAAGATTGATCAAGATGTGATCAATCTTGTACTTGCGAGGTGGTGGTGTTCGTGATAATTGTATACTCATACAAGGTTTGTAAAGGGTTGGAGTTGGTGTGTAACTCCATCAACCCTATGGTAAGGTGTTATTTTGTGTTTGGTGATTAGTGTGAACCGAGGAAGGTGTCCTCGAAGACTGGAGTAGGTTGTTGATAACCGAACCAGTATAAAATTCTTGGTGTCATTTACTTTCAGCACTTACTTTCAGTTTCAGCACTGTTTATCGTTTTTGATAACATTTGTAAAAATAGTAAACGGACTTCACAAATCACAAAACTTTCAGGAAACATATCCACACGTTTTAAGGTTCTTTTGGCGCAGGTTTCATCACTTTTGGATAAGTATAAGTCACCCAAACATCCAAAGTTTTGAGACTAGTGCAGTCTGATTTTTTGGCTTGCAAAGGTTGACACGTTGATCGTATTTGACTAACTTCCCAAAAGAATTTTTCAAAACTGTTTCAACCCATTTATATATAACTTATAAGGGGTTATTGGTTACAATTTCAGAGCATTTGGAGATACGTACAAATAGGAAATAATTTTTCAAATCAGTGTACCGTTTCTGGCAGATTTGCACAATCTGACCTCCAACAAATTTTCAAGGGGTTTGAGGTTGAATTTAAATCTGAAATTTTTAGGAGACATTCATAACATTTGAGGCTAAGTTCTCTCCAAATTTCAGAATTTTTGAATACCTGCAACCTAGTTTTCAAAACGTTTTAAATTTGGTCCTGAAAACAGAAACTATTTTCAGAAGTTGAGTTCTTGGTTTACAACTATTTTAAAAACCACATTTTCCGTACCAACTATTCAACCCCCCCTTCTAGTGGTGCCTTGCAGATCCTACAATTGGTATCAGAGAGCAGGAACACTCATAACAAGAAGATCCAATGATCCGTGTGAGATGGCAACCACTAGCCACGAAATCGAGGAAAAAGATATGTCAAGCCAAATACCTCCACTATTTGAAAATGAGGTAAATTATTCTGACTCGGATTCTGAGCTATCTTATGATGATTTATATGTTGAATATCTTGAATTACATAAGTTTGCTAGAACTCTTGCAAAACAAAAGAAATAGTTAATTGAAGACAAGAAATTGTTAGAATCTTCTAATGAGAATCTTGTCGCTCAATTAAACGATTCAAAAGAAGAGTCGTCATGCATCATTACTGCATTAGAGACAGAGATCTTATCATTGACCATGCAAAATAATGAAATGAAATCCGAGATTTCAAGTTTGAAATCAAGGAATACAGACTTAGAGAAAATGATGAAACAGTTTGATACAGGATCTAACATGCTAGAGCGTATTATCTTATCACAAAAGCATGATAGTGACAAAGCCGGATTAGGATACATGGAGACAAACGAAGCATCATCTAAACCACCCAAGTTTGTTTTGTCTAAGAAAGTAGACACAGCAACGGCATACGTTGCGCCTAAAGTGATGCAAAGACCCCCTCTCCCCTCATCTCGTCATACTTCTTCTTCATATCATGCGAAGTCTAATTATGTACCGTATAAATATAAGAAGAAGACTAGTACACCACTCATCTCATCTCATCGTGCTTCTTATTCTTCATATCATACAAAGAGTAATCATGAGCCATATAGAAAGCCACTGATGCATCACGCCCCGTGCATGTAAACCGAAATACATATCAAAAACGAAAACCACACTATACGCATGATGGGATTCTTGGCCAAAGGCCAAACTCATTTGCCCCTAAAATATATTATGTTGCGTGTTCATCACCTTTCTCACCTTTTGGGAGACCTAGAAAGGTCACCCAAATTTGGGTACCAAAAGGGACATTTTCAAAGGGTTGAATAAATAACCCTTACGAGCGCACGTTTGATATTATAAAATGCATGATTTCTTTTTTATCTCTACATGTACTTTTGATTGTCTTTCCAAAATAAAGGGGGAGAGATTGCATGATTTAAGGGGGAGAGAGAAAGATTAATTGCAGAAATCAAGGGGGATCGGATGTAGCGCCCCGCACCCGGACCTCGTCCGAATACGGTGCACCCACCGTACTTCACTAAGGAGAGTACAAAGCGTCATGCATAACACGCGAAAATCCATAACATAAGCCATGGACTCCCATGCCAGCACTTAACATGGCAGTAAAATTTAGGCAGAATTAAAACTTTTCAAAATCAACATGCATTAGAAAAATACTAAGTTCCCAAAAGTAGCAGTCCCATAAAACGCCATAACCGAAATTCAAGAGTTCAAACATTGTTCATAATACAAACATCTTGGCTACCCAAAAGTCCTTAAGCTTTGCTTCCTTCAGATTCCTCGCCTACGGATATGGCACTCTCGGCTCATCCTCAATCCACTCAATCTTAGCATTATCTGGCTCTGGGGGAAAAATAAAAGTGTGAGTGATAAAAATCACCCAGCAAGAATACAATAAACCACCATGAAATAAATAAAGAATTATAACATTAATGTAAGACCCCAAGAACCTCAAATAATAATAATTCATACCTGGTCTTTAATCCTGAGTTTGCTTGACGTTATAGCTTAAGCATAATTTTAGGTAATGCTATGCCAATAATATCTTATTAATCATTAACTGTAACATGCAACATGTGTACATGCTCGTGAGCTATGCAAAATGCAATGCATGATGTCATGTCATGTCAAAACATCATTTTGGTCCCATAAAATAACGTGTCATAAAACAGAATGTCAGATCAATTAACCCCGGATCTGAGCGGGTCCAGAACTTATCAACAGACCAATTAACCCTAGGTCTGGGACGGGTCCAGAACATGTATCAGATCAATTGACCCCAGATCTGAACGGGTCCAGAACATGTATCAGATCAATTAACCCCAGATCTGAACGGGTCCAGAACATATCATGTCAACAGACCAATTAACCCCGGGTCTGGAGTCGGGTTAGTCGCATGCTTGGCCGGCAAAGGAATCATAAAGCTTTCTTTAAAACACGGGACCATAAAAAACCTTCATGCATAACGTAAAACATAGTTACTTGGAAAGACTTGCTTGCATAGGGAAAAATCCATAAAAATCAGATTTCATGTGGCATATGATCATGCATGATACATGAAGTGATATGCAATGCAAGTCATGACGTGAATAATCGTATGCATTCCTTATAACATGTCAACATGCATGGTTTCGGAAACTAAGAATTTTCCGGATTTTACTTCATATTCATTGTCGTATCCCGGACATTCGCAGGTACTCTTATCTCTCGTCGATCTATCAAAGCCTTATCATCCTACAGTGAAATATTCTATATTTTATTCCTATCGATTATCTTAATATTGCTAAGCTTGTTAATGTCGAATATTCACATATTCGATTCAAGTATCAATTATTCGCCGTGAATTATCCGATTCTTAATATGTAGCATAACACCTTTTATTTAATTATGTCCCATGTTGTGTGATATGTGAGAAAGTAAATTCCCTCCCCACACACAAAATAAAAATCGGCCATGGTAAGTCTCCAAGAGACTAGAAGATTCTCCAACCACCCACCAACACCCTCTTAATTTTGGTGTGCTAGCTACCTTCTTAACTCCTTATCAAAAGTTGCAAAAGACAAACAAGTAATTAGCCACCCTAATCAAGTCTTATTTTTCCCTCTCCCAACCCTCCTAGAATCGCCCCCCATAGCTCTTCAAGACTCCATTTGATTTTCAAACTCATCTTCTCAAATACTCTAAGTTATAAACCCTAGAATATATCTCCAAGCAAGAATGATATCTCAAAGTGCTCCTTCCCCCAACCAATCATCTAGTCCGAAAATTTTAGGAGTCAAGGAGGAATAGAAGTCTCATCAACCTAAGCTCATAGCATCTCAATCAAGAGGACTCAAGAGGGAGTTCTAGTTCATCAATCTCATCTAAGAAGAAGAGTTAGAGGAACCTAGGCTTGATTCTAAGCCTTGAGGTAAGTTTCTAAGCATTTTTGTGGTTAGTTAGTATTCTTTTAAGTGTTGGTCTTGTGTTGACCCAAAACCGTGTGTTTATGGCTCAAGTGGAGGGAACCCCAAGTGATTCAAGCTACCTTGAAGTTAATCTATCTTCTAAAGCTTCATTTCAAGGCAAGTATACTTTAACCCCTTACAATATATGTGATTATGTGCATACTTGAATGTCTAGAAGCTTAAGACATGACCTTAGTAAAAATATGCCTAAGTTGTTACCTTTTCTTATGTTTTGAAAGGATGGATGATAGACCTCTCTTATGTTGCAATGTAAAGCATGTTTAAACTTGAAATAAGAGTTAAAAGTGATGGATTATGGACTGCCCTATGTTTGATATTGAATGAGACATGATTGGTATGAAACCTAGCATTTTTAGTGATTTTAAAATGTGAAATTGTTGGACTAGAGGACTGTTTTGTTTAGAAGGAATGAACAGCCCATATGAACGACTTTTGCATGCTAAAAAGAACTTGAATTAGTATAGGGAAGCCTTATTAGGTCTATTGAATGACCATTAACTTGGATTATAGGCTAAAGAACGAAAATGAGGAAGGAAAGGATACTTCTATGCATGTTGGTTGAAAACAGAATCCTGGACAGATTTTATGCTAAATTGATGAACTTAGTTAAGGACCTTCTAAACGTTGGATTGAGCTTATTTTTGGTGTGGTCGTAGCTTATCATGTCTATTTTATTGTGGAGTTGGAATTTCTGGAAAATCATTTGTGGATTGGTCAGAAATGAATTGTTAATATCAAGGGGTCAAAACAGTTTCTGGTCGTACCACCTTAGGGAGAAAAATTATTTAAGTACCTTAATCATCTTGGATTGACCTGAAATTTTTACAGGAAGTACTTAAGACATAGAGCTAAATATCCATGTAAAGAAATTGATTTTATCTATTGATCTTGATGGTAAACCATTGAGGGAAATTTGGTGTAACATTCTGGAAAACAGGACAGATTGACCCTTTGTGCTTGTATGAATTATATCGTATTTATTTTGACTTGTTTTGGTGAATGGGCATTTGAATATTGTTCATAAAGGAAATAGGAAAGATTTCCAGGTGCTAAGTGAGCCCCATAATGAGTTTATGGATGGAGACAAGGTAAGGAATGGAGTTGAGAGTGCAGCAGAATTTCTGTTGTACCCTTGTTGGGAATTATTTTTATCGACGTACCTACGCTTGTCGAAATCGCATGAAATTTGTACAGAATGTAGTTAAGATCATGTGGTGCATGTTCATATTTTTAGTTTCTGGAAAATAGGCTCAAAAGGTTGATTTTGAGGCCGGGCAATACAGGACATGCTGCTGGTTCGTTTTCCAGCCCATGAAGAAAGTTGTTTATGATGTTATAAGTGCATTTTACCATGTTGCATCCCATGCACTTGCATTGACATGCTCATATGTTCCATGCTCATGATTTTATCGATGTTTATATAAAGTTTCTGTTTTGAAAGAATTTTGTCCCTTCTGGCCAGCTTAACCCGCTACAGATCCGGGGTTAATTGATCTGAAGAAGTATAAGAACCGATCCAGGCCCGGTATAATAGGTCTGATGAAAAATAAGAACCGCTCCAGGCCCGATATAATAGGTCTGAAGAGTATAAGCACCGAGCCAGGTCTGGTATAATAGACCTGAAGGTGATCATGTTATAAGAACCGAGTCATGCCCGGTATAATAGGCTGACACACTCTCTTGTTTTATGATGAGCATGATTTAAAAGAAAGAAAGAAAGTTCAGGTATTTTTATGAGCATGTCTAAATGAAAGAAAGAATGTTTCCCGTTGCATTTGCATCGCATTCACATTTTCATACACATTATGCATGATACCTTTTTATAGAAGTAAGGGTTGGCTATAGCACGTAGAATCTAACTAAGTGCTGACATTTAGATCTTAGCTAAGTGTTGATATGACTTTAAGTATGATGCTTCAGAAAAGTATTGGAAGGTATGTTTTAACTTAAGGAATTGGGGTTTGATTCTTGTATGCCGTTTTCTCTTTATTGTACGGTGTTATTGTATACTTGCTGGCGACTTTGTCGCTCACCCATTTATTTTTCCCCCCAGAGCCAGGTAATGAAGTCGAGTGGATTGATGATGAGCCAAGGATGCCATACCCGTAGGTTATGGAAATTGCCGTTAAGAGAATGATGATGGAAGCTTTTGATGAACCTTTGGGACATTTTGGGACTTAGCTATTTTCGGATTCTTTTTGGATAATGTTTGTATAATTTCGTGGTGTAGTTTGCTATCGGTTCAGTTTGTATAATTTTGCTATGTATTCTCGATTTGACGCTTTCGGATTAAGGTTCAAATTCTGCCGTATTTTTATCTACCTGTTAAGATCGTGACTTTGTAATCCATGTTTATCCATGGGTTTTACGAGTTAAGTATCGACGCTTTGTACTTTTCTGAAAAGGAAAGTACGACGGGTGCACCGTACGAGGGGTAGCCGAGTACGGGGCGCTACAGGTGGTATCAGAGCCGAGGCTCTAGATTCAGGCAGAACGTAGAAGCTAAGTTATGATCTTAGAAAACTAAGAATTGATCTTAGAAGTAAGTCATGATCTTAGAAGAGAGATGGCCTTAGCTTAGACAACTTAGATTGGAAATAGGGTCCCCTTGGTTGATCTGCTAGCCTGATATGTCGCATATTGACTCTTTTTCCTGCTTTAAATTCCTTTTCCAAGCATGTCTAAATTCAGTCAGTCATCTCGATCTATATATACATAAATATATCTTTCTGCTCCGTATACAGATGGTTCGGACTCGTGGTAGACCTCGCAGAGATGCTGCCCATGCACCCGAACCCAACCCTCCATAACCTCAAGATCAAGTCCCTCCACCTCCTCCTCAGAATCAGAATCCACCGCCTCCTCCTCCACCGCAGAATGAAAATCCCCCACCAGCTCAAGGAAACCCTCTTCCGCAAGTGCCACTTGTTATTCCGGATTTCCAAGCATTCTGTCAGACCATAACTCAGATTGGCCAAGGAATGATTCAGCAAGTTGCCCCTCCTCCTCCTTATGAACCAATAAGAGATGTGCAGTACTACTTTGAGAAGCTCAAGCGAGCGAATGTGCCGCCTTTTGAAGGCAAGTCTGACCCCAATATGGCTGAAAAATGGCTAGATGAAGTGGAGAACTGTTTTGAACTGAATGGAGCCCCTGACAATATGAAAACCCAAGCTGTGAGGCCTTTCCTCCTTGGAGAGGTGAACCAGTGGTGGAAGGCTAAGCTGCAACCTTTGTCCCGACCTATTCCATGGGAGAGATTCATCCAAGAGTTCAACAAGTTTTATTTTCCCCAGTCAGTAAAGATGCAAAAGAGGCATGATTTTGAAATGTTGAAGCAAGAACCTGGTATGACTGTGTCTGAATATGTGAGCAAGTTTCTGGCTTTGGGTAGATTTTCTCCGGCTACGATGAATGATGAGGAATCTAAGATGGTGAAGTTTGAGAGTGGGCTGAACCCAAGGATTCGCACTTGGTTGGTAAATGTTATCTCTGCTGATTTTGAGGCGCTCGTTGATGCATGTTATCGGATCGAGAAGGATATCATTCGTCGCGATGCGACGGTGGGCCAGAGAAGAGGAAGGGACACTTCCGGTGATAAAGGAGTAAGGAAAATGACTAGACAGAATTTTCACGGGAGGCAAGGTAGACAGCAGAATCAGAACCAAAGAGGAAATCAGAATCGTGGACAGCACCGTGGGCAGAATCAGAATAATCAAATAAACAACCAAGGAAATCAAGGACAGCAGCAGCAGGCCATTCCCATGTGTCCCCATTGTCAGAAGAATCATTTGGGCGAGTGCTATGTACAAGCTGGTAAGTGCTTTGGTTGCGGCAAGACTGGTCATATAATTAGGGATTGTCCTGATAAGGGAGCTGCTTGTGTTGGATGTGGAAAGACTGGGCATATTCTGAGAGATTGTCGTGAGCATGGTGGTCAGCAGCAGAGGAACCAACGTCAGCGCCCGAATGCGCGTGTGCATGTGATGACCGATGCTGCAGTTGAGGAAGCTAGAGACGTCGTGGATGGTATGATTCAAAAATTATGCAATGCTAATTTGATAAATATTATATTGCTGCGTGGTTAAAGCTTTGCATGATTCAGGCGCTATTCTAGTATGTTGTATGCCCGCAAATGTGTTGTTTGATAGTGGCGCTAGCCACTCCTTTATATCTAAGAAATTTGCAAAGGGATTAGACCATGATCCCATCCGGCTAAAATCACCCTATCGAATCCAAGCCGCTGGTGGTCAAGTGCTTACGTCTCATTATCTGTATAAGAATTGCGCGGTCGAGCTCGATGACCATCGGTTCGCGGCTGACCTGATCCCGATTGCTATGAATGACTTTGACATTATTCTTGGTATGGACTGGTTGTCTAAGAACCATGCCCATATTGACTGCAATCAAAAGAAAGTCACTTTCAGAGCCCCGGAGCAAGAGGAAGTATCATTTCAAGGAGGTCCCAAGTTGAAGAAGTCAAAGAACATTTTTGTGAATACAGCTCGTGCCCGTCGAGCGTTGCGAAAGGGATGTCAAGGCTATCTTGTTTATGCTCTTAGTGCCGAGCAGGCAGCAGTGGACATTTCGCAAGTTTCAGTAGTTCAAGAGTTTCTTGATGTCTTCCCAGAGGAACTACCAGGCCTTCCCCCTGATCGAGAAATTTCCTTTGAGATAAACCTCATCCCTGGAGCTGAGCCCATTTCTATAGCTCCTTACCGCATGGCACCCGCTGAGCTGAAAGAACTAAAAGAGCAATTGCATGAGTTATTGGAAAAGAAGTTGATTCGTCCAAGTGTGTCGCCATGGGGTGCCCCAGTTTTATTTGTAAAGAAGAAGGATGGAGGTATGCGGCTGTGTATTGATTATCGGGAACTCAACAAGATCACCGTAAAGAATAAGTATCCGTTGCCTCGGATCGACGATCTGTTCGACCAGCTTCGGGTCAGTAATTACCAAGTCTTATTTCAATATAATAATCATGAATAATATCTAAAGTATCCTAATGCAGGGAGCTCGGGTGTTTAGCAAAGTGGATCTAAGATCTGGATATTTTCAATTGAAGATAAGAGCTGAGGATATTCCTAAGACAGCATTCAGGACGAGATATTGACATTATGAATTTCTCGTGATGCCTTTTGGACTGACCAACGCCCCTGCAGCGTTTATGGATCTTATGAATCGGGTGTTTCGGGACCAGTTGGATAAGTATGTGGTCGTCTTTATTGATGATATCCTGATTTATTCGCCTGATGAGGAAACTCATACAGCCCATCTGAGGACAATACTTGGTATTCTAAGAAAGCATCAGCTCTATGCAAAATTCAGTAAATGTGAATTTTGGTTGCATAGTGTGTCATTTTTGGGCCATATTATTACTGAAAATGGGATTTCAGTTGATCCCAGAAAGATTGAGGCAATTACTGAATGGCCGAGGCCGACCAATGTCACTGAAGTAAGGAGTTTTCTCGGACTGGCCGGTTACTACCGCAAGTTTGTTGAAGGATTTTCAAGGATAGCTATGCCACTCACTAGATTGACTCAGAAGAAGACAAAATTTGCATGGAATGAGGATTGTGAAAGTAGCTTTTCTGAGCTGAAGGCAAGGTTGACGACTGCACCAGTTTTGGCTCAACCTATTTCAGGAGAACAGTTTGTGATCTATAGTGATGCTTCCAAGAATGGATTGGGTTGTGTTCTTATGCAGAATGGGCGTGTGATTGCGTATGCGTCTCGCCAGCTTAAGCCGTTTGAGCAGAATTATCCAGTACATGACCTTGAGCTTGCAGCAGTTGTATTTGCTCTGAAGATTTGGCGTCATTATCTGTACGGAGAGAAGTGTGAGATCTTCACGGATCATAAGAGTTTGAAATACCTTTTCACTCAAAAGGAGCTGAATATGCGCCAAAGGCGATGGCTTGAGTTGATCAAGGATTATGACATCTCTATTCAGTATCATCCAGGTAAAGCTAATAGAGCTGCTGATGCTTTGAGTCGTAAGACGAGTCATCCCCGTCAACCACCTGTACAGCGTGATATGGAAGAGTTTGGTCTGGAAGAAGTGGATTCGATTTCCGACGTACTTGCAAAGTTAGTAGTGGTTCCTTCTTTGATCGGTAGGATTAAGGAGACTCAAGATAAGGATGATGCATTGTTGAAAGTTAAGAGCAAGCTAAAGGAGAAGCCATCTGACGATTTTGAAGTCCGTTGTGACGGCAGTTTGTGGTTTAGAGGTCGATTCTGTGTGCCTAATGATGATGCGATAAAGAGTGAAGTGTTTCAGGAAGCC
Organism: Eustoma russellianum; assembly: GCA_036186865.1. NCBI lineage: Eukaryota > Viridiplantae > Streptophyta > Magnoliopsida > Gentianales > Gentianaceae > Eustoma > Eustoma russellianum. The sequence continues at coordinate 9,270,609 of AP025052.1, forward strand.
CATAATTCACGTTTGTCTATTCACCCAGGAGCAAATAAGATGTATCATGACTTGAAGCAAAAGTTTTGGTGGCCAGGAATGAAGAATCAGATAGCAGAGTTTGTTGAAAATGTCTTGTATGTCAGAAAGTCAAAGCAGAACATCAGAGGCCAGCTGGATTATTGCAACCACTTGAGGTGCCTGAGTGGAAGTGGGATCACATCGCTATGGATTTTGTGACCGATTTACCTAAGACAAGAAGTGGATATGACACTATTTGGGTTGTTGTGGATCGTCTGACGAAGAGTGCTCATTTCATGGCGATGTCGATTAAAGCACCCATGGAAAAGTTGGCTTATATGTATGTTGATCAGATTGTATGTTTGCATGGAGTTCCTATGAGCATAGTTTGTGACCGAGACCCCCGCTTCACATCAAGGTTTTGGACGGCATTTCAGAAAGCGATGGGTACGGAAGTTCGCATGAGTTCAGCTTTTCATTCCCAGACTGACGGTCAATCAGAGAGAACAATTCAAACATTGGAGGACATGTTGCGTGCTTGTGTGTTGGACTTTGGAGGTAGCTGGGATAAGAGTTTGAAGTTGGTTGAGTTTTCATACAATAACAGCTATCACAGATCCATTGGAATGGCTCCTTATGAGGCTCTTTATGGAAGAAAATGTCGATCGCCATTGTATTGGGATGAGACTGGAGATAAGATTTTCACAGGACCTGACTTAGTGGAGCAAACCAAGGAAAAAGTTATGATTGTAAGACAAAGATTGAAGGCTGCTCAAGATAGAAGCAAGGTGTGGGCCGACGTGAGGCGTCGACCACTTGAGTTTCAAGTAGGAGATAAGGTATTCTTGAAGGTATCCCCATCGAAAGGAGTAAAGCGGTTCGGAATTAAAGGGAAACTTAGTCCTAGATTCATTGGACCATTTGAGATCTTGGAAAGGATTGGAGAAGTTGCTTATAGACTTGCACTACCACCATCGTTGTCTCAATTACACAATGTGTTTCATATATCTCAATTGCGTAAGTATGTGCATGATTCAAGCCATATTATGGATGAGCAACCTTTGAGGATTGAAGCTGATGTATCATATATTGAGGAACCCGAAAGGATAGTTGATAGGGAAGTGAAAGCATTGAGAAATAAGTCTATTCCTATGGTCAAGGTGCAATGGAAGAACCATTCAGTTGATGAGGCCACTTGGGAGTTAGAGAAAGACATGAAGCAAAAGTACCCATATCTCTTCGATAATCCATGAGTTTCGAGGACGAAACTTTATTGAAGGGGGGAAAGATGTCGTATCCCGGACATTCGCAGGTACTCTTATCTCTCGTCGATCTATCAAAGCCTTATCATCCTACAGTGAAATATTCTATATTTTATTCCTATCGATTATCTTAATATTGCTAAGCTTGTTAATGTCGAATATTCACATATTCGATTCAAGTATCAATTATTCGCCGTGAATTATCCGATTCTTAATATGTAGCATAACACCTTTTATTTAATTATGTCCCATGTTGTGTGATATGTGAGAAAGTAAATTCCCTCCTCACACACACAATAAAAATCGGCCATGGTAAGTCTCCAAGAGACTAGAAGATTCTCCAACCACCCACCAACACCCTCTTAATTGTGGTGTGCTAGCTACCTTCTTAACTCCTTATCAAAAGTTGCAAAAGACAAACAAGTAATTAGCCACCCTAATCAAGTCTTATTTTTCCCTCTCCCAACCCTCCTAGAATCGGCCCCCATAGCTCTTCAAGACTCCATTTGATTTTCAAACTCATCTTCTCAAATACTCTAAGTTATAAACCCTAGAATATATCTCCAAGCAAGAATGATATCTCAAAGTGCTCCTTCCCCCAACCAATCATCTAGGCCGAAAATTTTAGGAGTCAAGGAGGAATAGAAGTCTCATCAACCTAAGCTCATAGCATCTCAATCAAGAGGACTCAAGAGGGAGTTCTAGTTCATCAATCTCATCTAAGAAGAAGAGTTAGAGGAACCTAGGCTTGATTCTAAGCCTTGAGGTAAGTTTCTAAGCATTTTTGTGGTTAGTTAGTATTCTTTTAAGTGTTGGTCTTGTGTTGACCCAAAACCGTGCGTTTATGGCTCAAGTGGAGGGAACCCCAAGTGATTCAAGCTACCTTGAAGTTAATCTATCTTCTAAAGCTTCATTTCAAGGCAAGTATACTTTAACCCCTTACAATATATGTGATTATGTGCATACTTGAATGTCTAGAAGCTTAAGACATGACCTTAGTGAAAATATGCCTAAGTTGTTACCTTTTATTATGTTTTGAAAGGATGGAGGATAGACCTCTCTTATGTTGCAATGTAAAGCATGTTTAAACTTGAAATAAGAGTTAAAAGTGATGGATTATGGACTGCCCTATGTTTGATATTGAATGAGACATGATTGGTATGAAACCTAGCATTTTTAGTGATTTTAAAATGTGAAATTGTTGGACTAGAAGACTGTTTTGTTTAGAAGGAATGAACAGCCCATATGAACGACTTTTGCATGCTAAAAAGGACTTGAATTAGTATAGGGAAGCCTTATTAGGTCCATTGAATGACCATTAACTTAGATTATAGGCTAAAGAACAAAAATGAGGAAGGAAAGGATACTTCTATGCATGTTGGTTGAAAACAGAATCCTGGACAGATTTTATGCTAAATTGATGAACTTAGTTAAGAACCTTCTAAACGTTGGATTGAGCTTATTTTTGGTGTGGTCGTAGCTTATCATGTGTATTTTATTGTGGAGTTGGAATTTCTGGAAAATCATTTGTGGATTGGTCAGAAATGAATTGTTAATATCAAGGGGTCAAAACAGTTTCTGGTCGTACCACCTTAGGGAGAAAAATTATTTAATTACCTTAAACATCTTGGATTGACCTGAAATTTTTTACAGGAAGTACTTAAGACATAGAGCTAAATATCCATGTAAAGAAATTGATTTTATCTATTGATCTTGAAGGTAAACCATTGAGGGAAAGTTGGTGTAACATTCTGGAAAACAGGACAGATTGACCCTTTGTGCTTGTATGAATTATATCGTATTTATTTTGACTTGTTTTGGTGAATGGGCATTTGAATATTGTTCATAAAGGAAATAGGAAAGATTTCCAGGTGCTAAGTGAGCCCCATAATGAGTTTATGGATGGAGACAAGGTAAGGAATGGAGTTGAGAGTGCAGCAGAATTTCTGTTGTACCCTTGTTGGGAATTATTTTTATCGAGGTACCTACGCTTGTCGAAATCGTATGAAATTTGTACAGAATGTAGTTAAGATCATGTGGTGCATGTCTGTATTTTTAGTTTCTGGAAAATAGGCTCAAAAGGTTGATTTTGAGGCCGGGCAATACATGACATGCTGCTGGTTCGTTTTCCAGCCCATGAAGAAAGTTGTTTATGATGTTATAAGTGCATTTTACCATGTTGCATCCCATGCACTTGCATTGACATGCTCATATGTTCCATGCTCATGATTTTATCGATGTTTATATAAAGTTTCTGTTTTGAAAGAATTTTGTCCCTTCTGGCCAGCTTAACCCGCTACAGATCCAGGGTTAATTGATCTGAAGAAGTATAAGAACCGATCCAGGCCCGGTATAATAGGTCTGATGAAAAATAAGAACCGCTCCAGGCCCGGTATAATAGGTCTGAAGAGTATAAGAACCGAGCCAGGTCCGGTATAATAGACCTGAAGGTGATCATGTTATAAGAACCGAGTCATGCCCGGTATAATAGGCTGACACACTCTCTTGTTTTATGATGAGCATGATTTAAAAGAAAGAAAGAAAGTTCAGGTATTTTTATGAGCATGTCTAAATGAAAGAAAGAATGTTTCCCGTTGCATTTGCATCGCATTCACATTTTTATACACATTATGCATGGTACCTTTTTATAGAAGTAAGGGTTGGCTATAGCACGTAGAATCTAACTAAGTGCTGACATTTAGATCTTAGCTAAGTGTTGATATGACTTTAAGTATGATGCTTCGGAAAAGTATTGGAAGGTATGTTTTAACTTAAGGAATTGGGGTTTGATTCTTGTATGCCGTTTTCTCTTTATTGTATGGTGTTATTGTATACTTGCTGGCGACTTTGTCGCTCACCCATTTATTTTTCCCCCCAGAGCCAGGTAATGAAGTCGAGTGGATTGATGATGAGCCAAGGATGCCATACCCGTAGGTTATGGAAATTGCCGTTAAGAGAATGATGATGGAAGCTTTTGATGAACCTTTGGGACATTTTGGGACTTAGCTATTTTCCGATTCTTTTCGGATAATGTTTGTATAATTTCGTGGTGTAGTTTTCTATCGGTTCAGTTTGTATAATTTTGCTATGTATTCGCGATTTGACGCTTTCGGATTAAGGTTCAAATTCTGCCGTATTTTTATCTACCTGTTAAGATCGTGACTTTGTAATCCATGTTTATCCATGGGTTTTACGAGTTAAGTATCGACGCTTTGTACTTTTCTGAAAAGGAAAGTACGGCGGGTGCACCATACGAGGGGTAGCCGAGTACGGGGCGCTACATTCATGGGGCGGCTAAAGTAACCAATCAGGCCCATTTTTATAATCTTTTATCCTACATGTGTTTAGGAGAGTCTTATTTACATGACGTAAAATTTTCATACTCCCTAAGACGGATAAAGCCTTTAAGTCATCAAACCATTATCACGTGTACTTGCTGAATTCTACGGTATAATAACCAACATTACCTTAGCTTTTGGGCCTTAAAGACTTAATTATTTGGACCACAACCTGGAAAATATAATAAACTCCCTAAGGATTAACACTCATGATCCCAAACCATGTATATGGGTCCAAATCCATCAAATTGGGCCTTTTTAACTTAATCCCCTGTTCAGCCCAATTTCCAGTTTTAGTACATCTACTCTATGTCCATAATTACCTACCAAAACGTTAAGACCAACTTGATTAACTTACCTGATCTTGCTCCTCTATGTCCTAGGTGATTACCATAAAGTTTCCAGAACAATCCAATAACCTTAAAGGGCTCATTTAATTACTTTTCTGAAATAGGTCATGTGCTAAGACTGGACTTACCCATTTTACTAAAAATTCAAATGTGGCAAAACCATGATTCCTTTTTCCGAAATTCCAACTCACACATGCCATAAACATGTGAAACTAGCATCCTATCGAAACTTAGCCCGTCTGCATGTTCCTAAGGTCTATTTTTGAGCCAAGCAACACGTTACTTATTTCTGCCCTGTTCCAGTGATTTTAGCTGGAGCAGTTTTACCAAATAATTACTTAAACATAATCCATAACTTATTTTACCGAAATTCCAACTTGCATAATTACTACACACCTAAGGTTGTCACCATACCAAAAATCAGCTTACTTGAACATCTACAAGATCCATTTTAAAGCCATTAAAACTTGATACAATTCTGCCAAGTTCCAGAATTTCTAGCCTGAGCAGTTTCACCAATTATCTTACTAAAAATAATCCGTAGCTTGTTTTACCGAAATTCCAACTCTCATATTTGCTACACACATAAGGCTAACATCATGCAAAAAATCAGCCTATTTGAATGTCTCAAAGATTTGTTTTCAGGCCACACAAGACGTTACATAATTCTGTCCTGCCCCAGTAGTTTTGTGTTTTGTCACTTTTTCATGTCAAGTATCCGCAAACAGCCCTTATTCTTATGAAATAACTTGTTAATCACTAAATGCACCCTTTTTAGCATGGAGATTCCAGATTTCATAACCCTTGTTAGGTCACATTTGAGTCTCTCCAAAAACAGTTTTCAAAATTGCACATAATACTTATTGTTTTGGCTTATTTTGCACCTTATAAGTTTATCCTTGATACAACTAGTTCATGAACCACTTTTCCTCCCTAGACAGCCCGTTTTCTTGTGCTAAAGGGGAACTCATATCACATTTCAATTTGAGCACAAACATACTTATGTAATAAATCACTAAGCAAGCACTTTTCACATATCTTAGAAACAACTAATCATTCAAGTCATAAACTCTTTAAATAAGTCATGAAAGTCTAAGGTATACTTGCCTTATGAGCATTTCTTTGAGCTTGTTCTTGTACTAGACTTGGAGTCGTCAATCTCCCAAAATCCATTGTAGACTTATCGATGTAGGTCCTAAAATTCATCCAACAAGGTCATTAACCAAACAGTCCCTTACCCATTAATTTAAGTGAAATTCAGGTATGAAAATAGTTCCTAGATCACCCTCAGCTCATAGCAAAGAAACAAATCTCCCCCTAAAACTATGGCAAAAACCGTGGGGTGTGGAGGGAATTTCCCCCACCATTTGCCTTTTAATCACCTCTCATCTTTGCTCTACCCCTCCTTTGTCTTATTCCCTCAATTATTGGTCCTTTACTCACATTTTAACATACTTAGTATCATTCTTTAGTCATGCGTGGGTCAAGATTCAAGGCCTACAAAGAGTTCCTAAGTTTCCAACATTCGAGAAAGCTTACAACAATTCCAGTGACAGAATAAAGATGAGTCATCTTGTTCCCTTAGAACACATAAAACGGTGGGTCAGGGGTTTATAGAAACCTTCAATTTCAACTTATTTCATTTCATAGGAGGGACCATTAGCCTACTTGAAAGAATTTCTTCCTAAATCCCTTTGCATGCTACCCGCAAAGCTCATTATAGTGAACCTTAGAAAAATTCCAGCATGGTATTTACTTCATATAAACTTAGACAAGGCAAGATTAAAGTCCTAAACATCACTAAACCATCTCATTTATTATTCATCAAGGTCTCATGGAAGATAACAAGGAACACTTGCCTCTTTGCACAAAGGTGGAGTCTTCGATACTTGGTCCTCCATAGAGCTTAAAAATCACCGTCTTCTTCCTTCGTGGTGTTGTTTGATGATCTAAGCCTCTTAGAAATGCTTCAACCTTTTGAGTTTGAAGTTCTCCGGTGGTGCAGGACTCACGGTTTCTTAGAGGAATTGGAGATGGTGTTTTGAAGTAGCTTGAATAAGTATCCTTGGGAACTCCTCTTAGTTGCCGAGACTTTGGTGTGGTGGTGAGCTTCTTGTCTTCTTCAAAGGGAAGAGTACTGAGGTAGTGTCTAATTTAGGGAGGCTTGATTTGGTTGAGATGAAATGGAGGAGGGTGATGGTGGTCTTGAAGATGGTAGGGACGGCTTTGAGGAGGACAAGGGAGAGATGAAATCCTTCCTGTTGTGACCGAAATTGCAACAATGTTTGGAGAGAGAGTGTTCTTCATTTTGAATGTAAATGAGATGTAAAGAAAGGTATGTGGGTCTTGAGAAATGGAATATCTTGAAGGAGTGCCTCTCTTTTCTTGGGTTATGTTGGCCTGTCAAAGAGAGAGTTGGAGAGGGGTGATATTTTGTTTTCTTGTTAGCATAAGAAAGTGGAACAATGTTGAGGTAAAAATTTGTATTTCTTGGGGAGTCTCTTTGCCTTCACTGGTACCATCTTGAGTGGGGAGAGAGTGGTTGAACTTTTTCTTGGTTGGGGTGGTCATAAGAGAAATGGGAGGCTTTTGTGAAAAGTACTAATGCATGTTGTAGTGTAAGCTTTTTGACATACTTTTTCCTTTCTTTCTTTTTTAAGATGAGAAAAAGAGAATCTTCCCCTTCCCTATTTGTAATGGCCGAATTCCCATGACCCCTCTTTCTTTTTTTATTGTAAAACATCTAAGAGGAGTAGACTATGTAGTTTTCTAGACCCTTCCTCATGGTGGCCGAATTTTCTTGGGGTTATGGGGGTTATTTTTGGTCTTTTCATTCATTGTTTATTCATACTTATATAAGTATAATATTACTTATAATATCTCATTTCTTGTACAGGTTGTGAGTCTTGCTTTTGGGAAGACCACTTGGGTTAGTCTTCTAAAAAAATTATTCTAAGGTCAATCAAGGCCTTATGGTCGAATTTACAAAGTCTTAGAGGGCTAAAGAGTCATTTTACGCACTCACGACGTCCATTTGTATAATTATATCGCATCTATCTTAGAGGAAATTTAGGTAAAGAAACACTAATATAAATTACTAAAATGCACTTGGAGAAATTATTATTTCATTACGCCACATCATACGAGCTTCTAGTACAGTATGATTTTTGTGGGGTACAACATCGGATTTGAAATTTGAAATTCAAAAGTTGAATTTATGCACGATTGAAGGGGGAGTGAGAGGATTTAAATCATGCATGTAGGTTATTTTCAAAATCATCAAAAGGGGGAGATTGTTGAGAAAAATGGGTTTGAGTGATTTCAAAATGCATGATTTAAATAACGTGTTACAAAGAAATGCATGACATATTTTATGACATGACACGTTGTTGCATAAAAGTTGCCTTATATAGTTCATATATAATGTTGCCGTACTAACGAGCCATGAAGCTTTAAATCTTACATCCAATGGCAAACATTTGTTGTGTTTGAACTATTTTCAGGTGCCACCATTAATGAACTAAACTAGTTCATTAAGTGAAGTACTTAGTTAATTAAACTAAGTAGTTCATTAAAGGAAGCAATATTTGGACAAGGCACAAAGGCAACAAGGTGAAGAAAGGAAAGTCTTCCACTCTCCTCCCCACACTTATGGCATGCCTATATACACATATATATATATTTTCAAATTTTTTGAAAAAGGCACGTGCACATTTATTCCAACGTACTACCGACACGTTATATATTTTACGTACGTACGTTAACGTCACACCACCATACTTAACTCATATTTATGAGTATATTCATGTCTCATATCATATGATATAAGTCATGGTGATGAAAAAATTAAATACGACACGTTAAAAAGATCTAAACCGAAAATTGTCGTATCAGACGAATACCGAAACTTTGCCAACGTGTCACGTACTTGCCATAAATAGATGGCCAGCTCCTACACTTCAAAAAATAGCCATAATTTTCCTGGCTTACATGGTATGTGCAGCCATAAAATCATTCCATGTTGGTACACACAAATCACCCCACATTAAGACAAAATTGTGGAGATTCCAATTTCAATTTTGTTACATGTGTAAGGCGCCACTTTAAGATCAGCTAAGTGCTGAATATTAAAGTTTAATTTATGTATATTATGTGTAACATAATATATATAACATGTTCAAAAAGTTTGAATTTAATTAGAAAAAAATCGGGTAATCGATAAACGTCGATAATTCGGTTTTCTACGTACACAACACATGAAATGTTTTTGGCACATCATACAACATGTATCTAGACACTTTTTACATATTTCATACATCTTAAAGTGTCCTAGAAAATTCAATTAAGGGCTGATTGGAATATACCATGTGTGTATTATTAAATGTGCACTATTTTACAAAGTATGCAAAAATAAAATTCAGCACATGCACAATATATGTTACACGCCTAAAACAGCTGAGTTGGAGCCTATGTGGAGCCTTGTTGGCATATTGATTGGTCAAGAATGAAGCATAAAATGTTGATGATATAAAGGAAAGAGCTACACAAGGTAACCTTTCAAACTTATGCCACATTTGTAACACATGCTGAAAATTTCAGCATGTGCATTATAGGCTAGCCGAATTTTTACATCTTAATGGCTCATATTTTGTGTCTTGATTAAGGTGGATTAATTAGAAGACAATTTGAAAGTGTTTTAAATATTATATGGAATAAAGAAAGTGATATTATTGAATATCACACATGCTTAAAATTTCAGCATGTTTGCAATGTATCTTGGCCGATTTTTAGTCCTTTTAGATGATAAAGTTTTATTCCAAAATTGAGGAAGATGTCTTGTACTAAATGGAGATGGATTTCTTGAGTTAATACAATGCAAAATAGGAAGTATTTTGAACAAAAAGTGTATGTAACATATGCTGAAATTTCAGCATGTGCAAGATCAATTATGGCCGATTTTTTAACCCTTTTTGGAGAAATATTGTCTTGCTTAATTTATGTGATGATCTTGGAAGTTATGGTAATTGTTTTATGGTGATTTTGGCAGACGTTTTAAGTGGTATTCTCAGATTTTCCTAGTCATCAAGTGATGACAACATCAAACCAATCAATGAGTGCCAAGTAAGCAAAAGTTTAATGATCATCCAATGAGGAGATGCCAAGTAAGCAAAGACATGTCACAATTATGCCACACATTCTTCCAAGGACTTAGAAGATAATTTTCAAGAAGGGAGGAAGAGCCAAGGGGGGCGTCCACATGGATAAAAAGGAAACAAAAGAGCAAAACAAGAACAAGAACAAGTCTTGCAAATTCAAAGATCAAAAACGTGTTCTAGCCTTCTCTTCTACCTTTCTTTCTTTTTTCTCTCTAAAAGCCTATTGTACTCACATTCAAATACTTGAATAGGCTTCATCTAGACCACCACATATTCTTTTCATTGATGTAAAAGATTGATCAAGATGTGATCAATCTTGTACTTGCGAGGTGGTGGTGTTTGTGATAATTGTATACTCGTACAAGGTTTGTAAAGGGTTGGAGTTGGTGTGTAACTCCATCAACCCTGTGGTAAGGTGTTATTTTGTGTTTGTTGATTAGTGTGAACCGAGGAAGGTGTCCTCGAAGACTGGAGTAGGTTGTTGATAACCGAACCAGTATAAAATTCTTGGTGTCATTTACTTTCAGCACTTACTTTCAGTTTCAGCACTGTTTATCGTTTTTGATAACATTTGTAAAAATATTAAACGGACTTCACAAATTACAAAACTTTCATGAAACATAGCCACACGTTTTAAGGTTCTTTTGGCGTAGGTTTCATCCCTTTTGGATAAGTATAAGTCACCCAAACGTCCGAAGTTTTGAGACTAGTGCAGTCTGATTTTTAGGCTTGCAAAGGTTGACACGTTGATCGTATTTGACTAACTTCCCAAAAGAATTTTTCAAAACTGTTTCAACCCATTTATATATAAGTTATAAGGGGTTATTGGTTACAATTTCAGAGCATTTGGAGATACGTACAAATAGGAAATAATTTTTCAAATCAGTGTACCGTTTCTGGCAGATTTGCACAATCTGACCTCCAACGTATTTTCAAGGGGTTTGAGGATGAATTTAAATCTGAAATTTTTAGGAGACATTCATAACATTTTAGGCTAAGTTCTCTCCAAATTTCAGAATTTTTGAATACCTGCAACCTAGTTTTCAAAACGTTTTAAAACTGGTCCTGAAAACAGAAACTATTTTCAGAAGTTGAGTTCTTGGTTTACAACTATTTTAAAAACCACATTTTCCGTACCAACTATTCAACCCTCCCCCTTCTAGTGGTGCCTTGCAGCTCCTACAATTGGTATCAGAGAGCAGGAACACTCACAACAAGAAGATCCAACGATCCGTGTGAGATGGCAACCACTAGCCACGAAACCGAGGAAAACGATATGTCAAGCCAGATGCCTCCACTATTTGAAAATGAGGTAAATTCTGATTCTGACTCGGATGCTGAACTATCTTATGATGATTTATATGTTGAATATCTTGAATTACATAAGTTTCCTAGTACTCTTGCAAAACAAAAGAAACGGTTAATTGAAGACAAGAAATTGTTAGAATCTTCTAACGAGAATCTTGTCGCTCAATTAAACGATTCAAAAGAAGAGTCGTCATGCATCATTACTGCATTAGAGACAGAGATCTCATCATTGACCATGCAAAATAATGAAATGAAATCCGAGATTTCAAGTTTGAAATCAAGGAATACAGACTTAGAGAAAATGATGAAACAGTTTGATACGGGATCTAACGTGCTAGAGCGTATTATCTTATCCCAAAAGCATGATAGTGACAAAGCCGGATTATGATACATGGAGACAAACGAAGCATCATTTAAACCATCCAAGTTTGTTTTGTCTAAGAAAGTAGACACATCAACGGCATACGTAGCGCCTAAAGTGACGCAAAGACCCCCTCTCCCCTCATCTCGTCATACTTCTTCTCCATATCATGTGAAGTCTAATTATGTGCCGTATACATATAAGAAGAAGACTAGTACACCACTCATCTCATCTCATCGTGCTTCCTATTCTTCATATCATACAAAGAGTAATCATGAGCCATATAGAAAGCCACTGATGCATGTGCGACATTCATATCATACAAATGCGTCTAGATCACGCCCCGTGCATGTAAACCGAAATACATATCAAAAACAAAAACCACACTATACGCATGATGGGATTCTTGGCCAAAGGCCAAACTCATTTGCCCCTAACATATATTATGTTGCGTGTTCATCACCTTTCTCACCTTTTGGGAGACCTGGAAAGGTCACCCAAATTTGGGTACCAAAAGGGACATTTTCAAAGGGTTGAATAAATAACCCTTACGAGCGCACGTTTGATATTATAAAATGCATGATTTCTTTTTCATCTCTACATGTGCTTTTGATTGTCTTTCCAAAATAAAGGGGGAGAGATTGCATGATTTAAGGGGGAAAGAGAAAGATGAATTGCAGAAATCAAGGGGGAGCGGATTTGAAATTTGAAATTCAAAAGTTGAATTTATGCACGATTGAAGGGGGAGTGATAGGATTTAAATCATGCATGTAGGTTATTTTCAAAATCATCAAAAGGGGGAGATTGTTGAGAAAAATGGGTTTGAGTGATTTCAAAATGCATGATTTAAATAACGTGTTACAAAGAAATGCATGACATATTTTATGACATGACACGTTGTTGCATAAAAGTTGCCTTATATAGTTCATATATAATGTTGCCGTACTAACGAGCCATGAAGCTTTAAAGCTTACATCAAATGGCAAAAATTTGTTGTGTTTGAACTATTTTCAGGTGCCACCATTAATGAACTAAACTAGTTCATTAAGTGAAGTACTTAGTTAATTAAACTAAGTAGTTCATTAAAGGAAGCAATATTTGGACAAGGCACAAAGGCAACAAGGTGAAGAAAGGAAAGTCTTCCACTCTCCTCCCCACACTTATGGCATGCCTATATACACATATATATATATTTTCAAATTTTTTGAAAAAGGCACGTGCACATTTATTCCAACGTACTACCGACACATTATATATTTTACGTACGTACGTTAACGTCACACCACCATACTTAACTCATATTTATGAGTATATTCATGTCTCATATCATATGATATAAGTCATGGTGATGAAAAAATTAAATACGACACGTTAAAAAGATCTAAACCGAAAATTGTCGTATCAGACGAATACCGAAACTTTGCCAACGTGTCACGTACTTGCCATAAATATATGGCCAGCTCCTACACTTCAAAAAATAGCCATAATTTTCCTGGCTTACATGGTATGTGCAGCCATAAAATCATTCCATGTTGGTACACACAAATCACCCCACATTAAGACCAAATTGTGGAGATTCCAATTTCAATTTTGTCACATGTGTAAGGCGCCACTTTAAGATCAGCTAAGTGCTGAATATTAAAGTTTAATTTATGTATATTATGTGTAACATAATATATATAACATGTGCAAAAAGTTTGAATTTAATTAGAAAAAAATCGGGTAATCGATAAACGTCGATATTCGGTTTTCTACGTACACAACACATGAAATGTTTTTGGCACATCATACAACATATACCTAGACACTTTTTACATATTTCATACATCTTAAAGTGTTCTAGAAAATTCAATTAAGGGCTGATTGGAATATACCATGTGTGTATTATTAAATGTGCACTATTTTACAAAGTATGTAAAAATAAAATTCAGCACATGCACAATATATGTTACACACCTAAAACAGCTGAGTTGGAGCCTATGTGGAGCCTTTTTGGCATATTGATTGGTCAAGAATGAAGCATACAATGTTGATGATATAAAGGAAAGAGCTACACACGGTCACCTTTCAAACTTATGCCACATTTGTAACACATGCTAAAAATTTCAGCATGTGCATTATAGGCTGGCCGAATTTTTACATCTTAATGGCTCATATTTTGTGTCTTGATTAAGGTGGATTAATTAAAAGACAATTTGGAAGTGTTTTAAATATTTTATGGAATAAAGAAAGTGATATTATTGAATATCACACATGCTGAAAATTTCAGCATGTTTGCAATGTATCCTGGCCGATTTTTAGTCCTTTTAGATGATAAAGTTTTATTCCAAAATTGAGGAAGATGTCTTGTACTAAATGGAGATGGATTTATTGAGTTAATACAATGCAAAATATGAAGTATTTTGAACAAAAAGTGTATGTAACACATGCTGAAATTTCAGCATGTGCAAGATCAATTATGGCCGATTTTTTAACCCTTTTTGGAGAAATATTGTCTTGCTTAATTTATGTGATGATCTTGGAAGTTATGGTAATTGTTTTTGGGTGATTTTGGCAGATGTTTTAAGTGGTATTCTCAGATTTTCCTAGTCATCAAGTGATGACAACATCCAACCAATCAATGAGTGTCAAGTAAGCAAAAGTTTAATAATCATCCAATGAGGAGATGCCGAGTAAGCAAAGACATGTCACAATGATGCCAAACATTCTTCCAAGGACTTAGAAGATAATTTTCAAGAAGGGAGGAAGAGCCAAGGGGGCGGCCACATGGATAAAAAGGAAACAAAAGAGCAAAACAAGAACAAGAACAAGAACAAGTCTTGCAAATTCAAAGATCAAAAACGTGTTCTAGCCTTCTCTTTTACCTTTCTTTCTTTCTTCTCTCTAAAAGCCTATTGTACTCACATTCAAATACTTGAATAGGCTTCATCTAGACCACCACATATTCTTTTCATTGTTGTAAAAGATTGATCAAGATGTGATCAATCTTGTACTTGCGAGGTGGTGGTGTTTGTGATAATTGTATATTCATACAAGGTTTGTAAAGGGTTGGAGTTGGTGTGTAACTCCATCAACCCTGTGGTAAGGTGTTATTTTGTGTTTGGTGATTAGTGTGAACCGAGGAAGGTGTCCTCAAAGACTGGAGTAGGTTGTTGATAACCGAACTAGTATAAAAGTCTTGGTGTCATTTACTTTCAGCACTTACTTTCAGTTTCAGCATCGTTTATCGTTTTTGATCATGCTCGTAAAAATAGTAAACAGATTTCAAAAATCCCGAAACTATCAGGAAACATAGCCACACATTTTAAGGTTCTTTTGGCACATGTTTCAACTCTTTTGGATATGTGTAAGTCACCCAAACGTCTAAAGTTCTGAGACTAGTGTAGTCTGATTTTCAGGCTTGCAAAGGTTAAGACGTTGATCGTATTTGACTAACTTCCCAAAAGCATTTTTCAAAACTGTTTCAAACCATTTATATATAACTTATAAGGGGTTAGTGGTTAAAATTTCATAGCATTTGGAGTTACGTACAAATATGAAATAATTTTTCAAATCAGTGTACCGTTTCTGGCATATTTGTGCAATCTGACCACCAACAAATTTTCAACGGGTTAGAGGTTGAATTTAAATCTGAAATTTTTAGGAGACTCTCATAACATCTAAGACTAAGTTATCTCCAAATTTCAGAATTTTTGAAGACTTGCAACCTAGTTTTCAAAACGTTTTAAAACTGGTCCTAAAAACAGAAACGGTTTTCAGAAGTTGAGTTCTTGGTTTAAACTATTTTAAAAACCACATTTTCCGCACCAACTATTCAGCCCCCCCCTTTTAGTGGTGCCTTGCAGATCCTACATTGCTTGGGAGTTACGGTCTTGAGGCCAAAAAGGAGAAAGAATTAGTCTTATTTAAGAAGAAAGAGTATACAAATGTTCTAAGAGTCATCTAGATGAACTTTACCTTGGGTGGCTTGGGAGATCCTCACTTATTGAGCTCAAGAAGTCCTACTAATTTCTTGTATGATATTCATGGTTCAGAGCCTTAGAAGGAAAAGGTTATAGTCTTGTGAAGCGATAAGAAAGATGGGAAGAAAGATATGAACAAGCTAGATGTGGTTACCTTTTTCTTCTTGTATTCAAGGCTTGAGGATGTTTACAAATGGAAGAAGAATTTCCGTGCTTGGACTAGAGAAGTCTCGGTTAGTGGGTGTAATTTTGGAGAGGGGATAAGGATGGGAGGAGAATGCTCTAGAGATGATACAAGTATGAAGGGT
This sequence comes from Eustoma russellianum, assembly GCA_036186865.1. NCBI lineage: Eukaryota > Viridiplantae > Streptophyta > Magnoliopsida > Gentianales > Gentianaceae > Eustoma > Eustoma russellianum. The sequence goes on from AP025052.1 coordinate 9,286,654, forward strand.
GATCTTTGCAAAATGACAAATTTATCATTCTTGGAGAATGTCTTGGCCGAAAGCATGGTTGGAGGTAAAGATGGAGCCTTCTTGGAGTGGGGAGTTAAAGAAAAGAAAATGTTGTGCATGAAATTGTAGTGGTTAGTTGTCTTACAACATGTAAGACTTGTAATGATTATGAAAGGGTAAAAATAAAAGAAGGAATAATAAGTAGTTTTGAAAAATGAAAAAGAAAATGAAAGAAAATTTGGGTGTAGGAAGAAGAGAATTCGGTTGTGGGTAGGGAGAAAAAGGATGATTGCTTCTTGGTTCTAATGGGGTAGAGAATAGAGAAAGACAAAAGTTTTTGCATGCAACCCTATTGGTTGCATGTCTTACATAAAGAAGAGCATGTTGATGATCAAGAGTAGAGTAGAGGAAAGATTGGAATTTTCTAAGATTTAAAATAGGGGAATCGTTTGTGGAAGGAATTTGGGGGTAGATGCTTAAAGAAACTTATTTTATTTGTTTTAAGTTAAACGCTAGTCTTATTATTCATAATTAATCTAGTAATTAATACAATCTCCTATTTATTATCCCCTAGACTTGACATTGAAAATTCATGCTACACTCATGACGAAAATCGGATGTAACACCATTGGTGGTAACTCGGATTCTGTGCTGTAAACGGCCATGTGCTCTCGCATAAGTGCATGCTGTGATAGAAAATGTGCTACCGAAGCATCCAATATATATATATATATATATATATATATATATATATATAAGTATATAAAAAACTTTCACCCATGCCCTTGCAGCGAGTTTCTCGGCTGGCGGCGTAGCCGCCACCGCCGCACATTGCCTGCCTCCCATCGCCGTATGCCATCTCACCATCATGACCGATTCCACAGCCGCTGTTGCAGCATCACCCAAGCGTTCCTTTGCGTCACTCTTTGCACCCACAGCCCAAATCCAGCCGAAACCTGTTTAGAGATACAAAGGCAGCCCCATGATCACATTCTCAGAAGAAGAAATCAATTCTTTAGCAGCTCCTTTTCGTATTGGTAGGCACATTTTGGTATGGTCGTCTGCCATTAGCTACCATACGTTCGGCCATTGATCGGATTGGCTTCGTTGGGGCAGTAAAGGTGGGACTTTTAGATCCCACGCATATCGTTCTTCATTTTGATCAAGAACTTGATTACATCAGATGCTTTTCCAGAAGAGGATGGATTATTTCAGGCAAGCAGATGCGAATTACAAAATGGACGCCAGATTACGATCCAACAAAAGAGGTGCCAGTGGTTCCGATTTGGGTCACGTTTCCAGGTTTACCTCTTCACATGCATAGCAAAGATTCGCTCTTTCAAATTGCTGCAATGCTAGGCACGCCACTTAAATTGGACTCAGCAACAGCCACGATGAATCGCCCGTCAATGGCACGAGTCTGTGTTGAATTGGACGTCTCCAAAGAATTGCCACAAAGGATCTTCATCCAAACACCATCTCGCGTAATCATGCAGAATGTTGAGTACGAAGATCTGCCGAAATACTGCTCCTCTTGCTATAAACTCGGACACGTACTTGCCGAATGTGGCACCGAAAACCCTACACAACCGTGCCTGGAGGAGAGAGAGCCAACGGAAGTTCCACACTCAAAGAAATCAACAAACACACAGAAGCAACGTTGGACCCCTAAAAAGGTGGGGACTTCCACTGCATATCCGATCATAGAACCTGATGCTCACCATTCAGCAGAATTGCAACCGGATCAATGCATTAATGAATTGCCATCATCCCCAGATATGATTGTTGTCAATACTATATCCAATATTCAGGATATGTCACGTTTGAAAGGTGTCGATGATTTAATTATAGGAGAATTTCACAAGACTACAATACTTGATTCCCATTCGGATGCAGAAGCAGATCCATGTTCAGATGAGCAAGATCGAACTGCAATATATCAAATAGCCGACTTAATTGAAGCAGCATATATTGATTCACGAGCTACTGAGAATTCAGCAGGGGGAGATTTGATGGATCATGCTAACATAGATGCAGCAAATGCCGACTTAGACTGACAAGCAACCAACGTACGTCCAGATACTCATTTAAGCCAGGGGCCTCGACCCAATAGACGAACTCAGCCACCTTCTCCCTGTTTGACCAGGTTACGTGCCGCGCACATCTCAAACTCTTTTGCTCCTCTTTCCCAATGAATCTCTTATTATGGAATGTTAGAGGAATTCGTAGTTCATTTCATAGACTACTCTCACTAATCCGTAAGCATAATGTCTACTTACTAGTTATAATCGAACCTAAACTCCGATCCAGTGCTTTACAATCATATCAGTTGCAATTTGGATTCTCTAATGCAATATCCGTATGTAATGATCAAATGTGGTTTTTTTTGAAGGATGCATTTCTTGCTAGAGAAAGCGAAGGTTATGGCAGTCAGCATCATTCCATAAAATTCCAATGGCGTATTACAGGCGAATGCTTCTGGTTTACAGGGGTATATGGGAAGCATACAATTCTACAGCGGAGAATTCTATGGGATGAATTACGTCATTTTCATACATCACTTGATCTACCTTGGCTTATCGGAGGTGACTTTAATATATTTCGTACGCTGGATGAACATAGGGGCAGATCACATCCATCCTTACGTACATTACAGGATTTCAATGATTTTATTCTGCATTGTCAATTACATGAAATACAATTTCAAGGCTCCTCCTTCACATGGACGGATGGACGAGGTCTAGGACGAGTGTGGCGACGCTTAGACCGGTTCTTCAATTCGGATTCACTTATAGATCTCTTTCCATACATGCAAGTTCAACATCTCTCGCGTGCCACCTCGGATCACTCTCCTTTGCTTCTAACGTGTGGCTTGGATGTCCCAAGAACACCATCCCGATTTAAATATCTTGACGTTTGGGCAACCCATGCTGATTTTGACGCATTCGTGATACATTGATGGCAATCATATCCAACTGTAGGCGGCATGTGGGGCTTAAATCGTAAGTTATCTCTTTTGAGTAAAGATTTGCGTCAATGGAACAAGGATATATTTGGCAACATCTTTGATGCGGTATCCCTAGCAGAAACTGAAGTTAAAAGCGCAGAACGTGACTATGATGCTAACCCTACGGACTCTACGCGATCTGTGTATCATCAGCGCATGGCTGAGCTGCGATTGGCTCAAAACCGCGCGTATCTCTATTGGAAAAAAAGGCCAACATTAAGTGGTTGAAGGATGGGGATGCTAGCACATATTTCTTTCATCAGACAGTTAAGCGTAAACTATGTCACCAGATGATACGTAAAATAACTAAACAGGATGGCACAATATTGGAGCAATAAAGTGACATCCAAGCGGAGGCTGTTAGTTATTTTTCTCATCTCTTTGCTAAGGAACCTATCTCAGGCTGTGAATTAATTCTTCAATACATTCCATCGCTAGTAACGGCCAAAGATAACGCCATGTTGACGGCCATTCCTTTGATGTCTGAGGTTAAAGATTCGGTCTGGGATCTCAATCCGACAAGTGCAGCAGGTCTGGATGGCTACCCGGGCTCTTTTTACAGGAGGTTTTGGCCCCATATCCAGAATGATGTTCACAAAGCCTTTCAAGAATTCTTCTTAGGTGTCCGAATGCCTAAAGCAGTGGCAGCAGCATCCGTTATTTTGATACCCAATGTTAGTAATCCCCAATCCTTCGCAGATTACAGGCCCATATGCCTAACAAATTTTCTTTCTAAGGCCATCACACGGCTGCTCGCAACCAGGCTGGGACGTATCTTGCCCAAACTCATATCTCCTGAACAAGCGGGTTTTATGAAGGGCCGCAACATCACAGAGCAGATCTTGTTAGCACATGAAATGGTTCATGTCCTCGACAAGCAAACACGGGGAGGGCAAGTTATTATCAAATTAGACATGGCAAAAGCTTTTGATAGGGTGAGTTGGACATATCTTCAGCAACTATTGCAATGCATGGGTTTAGATGCTCGGTTGGTTCGTATTATCATCAATAACTTACGTAGCACGTCATGCTCAGTTTTGCTCAATGGCTCTTTGACAGAATCATTTCCTGTTGGTAGGGGGGTCAATCAAGGGGATCCTCTATCCCCTTTGCTTTTTTATTTTGTCATCTGAAGGATTTACACGAGGACTGAATCATCTTATACGAATGGGAGAGCTTAAGGGATTTAGAGCAGGCCACACTCCTTGTATTTCACATTTGGGATTCGCAGACGACTTATTAATTTTCCTAAATGGTGCATCGCGAAACTTATCTAAATTTCAAAAGTTTTTGGATATATACCAGCAAGCCTCGGGTCAATTGGTAAACTATAATAAAAGTCAGTTTGTTGTGGGACAAGGAACCTCGGTGGCTCAGGCGTCCACTGCATTAGGGATGCGATCTACATCGCTGCCCCTTAAATACTTGGGTTCATACTTATACAAGGGTATAAATTAGGCCAGGTATTGCTCCAATCTTCTAGCTCATTTTGATGCTAAGTTATCGTCTTGGTCTACCAATTTCTTGTCCATGGCGGGAAGGCTAACTCTTATCAAGCATGTCCTTAATACATTACCCACACACCTCATTGCCAGCTCTAGATTGCCTAAGGGCATCATACATATTCTTCATAAGCGAATGGCATCATTTCTATGGAAAGGTCGTCATCATTGGCAATCCTGGTCTACTATATGCCAGTCGCGTGAAGCGGGTGGATTAGGTGTTCGGTCTCTTTTGCATGTCCAGCAGGCATATGATTCTCAAATATGGTGGAGGTATTTCACTTCCAACAATCTTTGGACAGCCTTTTGTAGATCCAGATATGGTCATCGTTCTTCCATCTATTCACATATTTATGACTCATCCACATGGAAACGCATAACACGCACGCATGAATTCATGGAGGGTCATACTACCATACTGAATGGTCTGTTGCATTGGACACCAGAGGAGAATGGTTAATTTTCAATTCGGTCTGCATACAATTTGATATCACCTAGGTTGCCTAAAGACGAGGCCAAGTACATTTGGTGGAAAAACACACATCCAAGACCAAAGGTCTTTCTTTGGCGTCTTTGGCATTGCTCGCTTCCAATGGTGGACAACTTCAGCGGCTGGATCACCGTTTATCCATCTCAATGTGTATTTTTTCGGCAATCTCATGATTCCCAAGATCATGTATTCTTACATTGCCCGCTTATTCGTCCTCTTTGGGTTGACATGTCTATCACATTCCATGGCCCGTTGCCTTCTTCGCGTACAATCAAATGTCACTTGCATCGATGGTGGCATAGGTCATCATCTGGAATGATGGCAGGTCAACTTCTTGCCGTCGTCTCGTCTATTGCGGTGTGGGAAATATGGAAAATGTATACTTACTGCAGGTTTGGGGAAGAAACTTTTGATTATGGTCAGCTTTACACAAAGCTCAAGAGTTCAATTTACACGTGGTGTGCCTCAGTTAATGGGAAGAAGTTTGCCCGCAATATGCCGCATCTTGTGGCTCAGCACTTTTCTCCTCCATTGCGCATGAAACGCGCCACCATTGTACGTTGGATACTCCCACCATCAGGCAAGTTAAAATTAAATGTGGATGCGGCTGTAGGTAAACACATGTCAGCGGGAGCGGCCATACTTCGAACGTGCCAGGGTTCCTTTCATTCGGCCATCAGTTTTCCACTGCCACTTTTGAGTCCGCTGCGGGCTGAGATTCACGCTTTGGTGATTGCTCTCATGTACTATGCTCAGCATCATGACAGTCTTATAGTTGAAATGTCAATCTTTGCTTACCTTGTTAGCTGACCACGATCGAATCACAGGAGAGCTGTTATCGGATATTGCCCGAGCAGCACAATTTCTCATACTTAATAATTCTACACTTCAATATTGCCCCAGAGAAGCTAATTTGGCACCACATAAGCTCGCAAGATATGGATATCATTCTCCCGGTCTCACTCGCTACTCTTCGGTCCAAGCCTTGCCATGTGAGGTACGAGGTGCCTTGTATGTGGACTGTCATCTGCCAACACTTCGACTTTGATCCATGACAGCCCACTTTCTTGGTTGTTGCCTGTGTTTTCAAACGCAGGCAACCACGGTGCATTTATCCTTTGTCTGTATGATTCTTTGGCATGCTGCATCTTTGATTGATTTTACAATATTTCGGTTCACTTTTGCTCTGGTGTCTATTTTTTCATGGTGGCACATCTGCATACTGTCCACAAGGAGCTACCTCCACATAATCTGGTGGCTGGACAAGAGATCCTGCATGGCTTTTACTTGTGTCTTGTTGTCTTGGTTTTCATGCCAAGACGACTTCGGTACGTTTTCATCTTCATTTGGTCTGCTGCTGCTCACATTCATCTTGATACTCCTAACGCCTCTTTTCCCTGTTGCTGAGGTACTGATCATTACGCAACCACAAATTCTTGGCAAGCTCTTCCTGACGTTCAACAAAGTCAAGTGCGGCCACGCAATATATCAAGTCTACATCAACGACGTCCCATCATTTTCCACAGCATTTCACATTATTCCATTCATATATTCCTTCACATATACGATATGCGCAATTCCCCGTCGAATAAATATGTATGCTTTTTCCTTCGTCAAGGTTTTATCCACAAGGGTGGTTTTACTTGACAAGGTTTTAATGCGGCATATCATATTCGATTGGAGAAGCGCAATCATTCGAGCTTTGTATTATGTTTTTACATATACTGAAATTTTGTAATATGGCTTTTCAGTGAGACATGAAATAAAATATTCTCTTTCAAAAAAAAATAGAAGTATATATAGAAGTATATATAGGAGTGGGGAGGAATCGGTTGTCATATCTCTCAATTCTTTGTTCCATGTATTCATCACGAATGCACGCAACAACGGTATGTATAGAAGCTTCATTATATATCTTCTCAACTATACGGTATTTGGCTTACTTTTTTTTCAATCATGTGGCATATGCGTTTTGGGGGGAGCGGCATGGCGGTGGATGCTGGCTGATGATGTCCTAATGTTTCGCCTCACCTTTTATAGCATTTCTCCATGGAGCAATTTGTTCGAGACTCAAAATAATCGATCACTTCAAGAAGATGTTTTTACTATTCAATTACATTTTTGTTTCCTAAATTTAATATTTCTAGTTATTATTAATATTTGACATTGTAGTGTTTGTACTTCTTTCATTTTCTCGTTTTATGTGGGAGAATCTCCTACCGCAAATGTAATCACGGTATTCCTCCGCCACAAGTGAGGGTTATTATGAATAAAATCTCAGACGGTACCGCCCGTCCTTCACCTAATATATATATATATATATATATATATATATATATATATAACGTATGTATGTATGTATGTATGTATGTATGTACTCATATACCGAATTTTACTCTCTGATGTACTATGATATTCATCAGCCATAAGTGAGGTATTATTGTAATATTATCTCGTTTGCTTAAAAAATACATGTATGTATGTATGTATATACTATGTATGCAGCCGTGTGTGTGTGTGTATATGTGGTATGGAGAATCACTTTGCATTCAAATTTGTTGTCGAATAGACATCTTCAAATATATCTCTTTAAGTACTCATTTAATGAACTAGTTTAGTTCATCTCCTTAAGAATTTCATTGTATAAATGCATATATATATATATATATATATATATATATATATATATATATATATATATATATATATATATATTCTTGGTTGCTATGTTTTATGTGAGGTACCTCCATTGCTGCACTACTTGGTTGAGGACCGTGGTTGAGGATCGATCTTTTTGATTGAGGACACATAGAATCTCCCTCTTTCATCTTATTCTACACTACCCTCCATCCTTCAATCCCAGTTTTATTATGGCGATCAACACAACCACTATGGCGCCGCCGCAAATCACCCCTGATCGATCTTTTGCGTCTCTGTTTGCGGCACCTTTAGCGCAAATACAACCCATGCCAATCCAGAAATTCAAGGGCAGCCCTATGATTTCATTCACTGATGCGGAAATTCAATCCCTTGCTGCCCCATACCGTTTCACATTGGTTGGTACGTTTTGGTATGGGCGACCTCCGATAGCAACAATTCGTGCCGCCATTGACAGAATTGGGTTCGCCGGATCTGTAAAGGTCGGCCTTTTAGACTCTACACACATTATTCTTCACTTCAATCTCGAACAAGACTATACTCGGTGCTTTACCCGACGGGGATGGATAATATCTGGAAAACAAATGCGAATCACAAAATGGACGCCGGATTATGACCCTGCGATTGAAGTTCCTATCGTTCCCATATGGGTATCTTTTTCGTGTCTCCCAATTCATATGCATCGAAAAGATGCTATCTTTCAGATAGCGTCCATGCTTGGTGAACCTTTGAAACTCGACGCTGCTACAACAACGTTGAATCGGCCTTCAATTGCATGAGTTTGCATTGAGCTAGACGTCTCTAAATAATTACCTCAAAGAGTATTCATTCAGACGTCATTAAGGGTGATCATGCAAAACGTTGAGTATGAAGATCTCCCCCGCTATTACACAACCTGCTACCGTCTTGGTCATGTTGCCGCAGACTGTGGCAAACAGCATGATAATCCTGAGCCGCCTGCTGAAAAAGCCGCTGCAACACTTGAAAACCCTAAGGTCCATCTCTCTGGCAAAACCAAAAAACAGCGTTGGACCCCCAGAAAATTAGGTCCCTCCTCAACTGATCAGCAGCCGGTCCCATCTGAGGGAGACATACAAATTCCAGTATCATCGGAAACGGTCATCACACATGAAGTTTCATACGTACAGGACATTTCCATATTAAAAGGGGTTGACAATTGTCTTTTAGGAGATTTTCCTGGGACAACCGTGTTGTTCTCACACTCGGATAATGAGCAAGAACCCGCATTAGCAGACAAAATATTGGATGAGCAAGATGTGAGACAATGCAATGATATCGCAAACTTAAAAGAAGCAACATATGTTGATACACATTCGACTGGCCATGCAAATGTTGAGACTGAGCATGCAGGCGATGATCCACCAACTCACAATCCTAGTTAGGGGCCACGCATATTAAGACGAAACCCTCCCACGTCTCCCCGTCTAACCAAGTTATGTGCAGTGCACATCTCTAACTCCTTTGATGTTTTATCCCAATGAAGATCCTGTTGTGGAATGTACGTGGAATACGTAATTCTTGTAATAGATTGCTTTCACTAGTTCGAAAATACAAGGTATATCTTATTATTGTTATTGAACCAAAGCTACGGCCCGCCGCCTTGCAATCATACCAATTAAAGCTTGGTTTTTCTAAAGCTACCTCTGTTTGTAATGATCAAATATGGTTTTTTGGAAGGATACACTTCTAAAACTGGAAGGCGAACAATCTGGACAACAACATCATTCCATGAAGTTTCACTGGATTGCCACGGGAGACTGTTTTTGGTTGACGGGAGTATACGGACGTCATTCGATTTTACAGCGGCGTATTTTGTGGGACGAATTGAGGCAATTTCATCTGACAAATACAACTCCATGGCTCATCGATGGAGATTTTAACACATTTAGAACGTTAGACGAACATCGTGGCAGGTCAAATCCATCATTATGCACATTGCAAGATTTTAATGACTTCATTCAGCATTGTCAGTTACAAGAAATTTCATTTCAAGGATCAAGTTTCACTTGGTCTGATGGGCGAGGATTAGGACGTGTATGGCGGCGTCTTGACCATTTTCTGAGCCCATCTTCTTTTTCGGATATGTTCCCCTTCACACAAGTTCAACATCTGTCCCGAGCAACTTCGGATCATGCTCCTTTACTTTTGATATGCGACTCCGACAGCCCACGGGACCCATCTCTCTTTCGCTACTTAGACGTGTGGACAACACATGCAGATTTTGATGACTTTGTCACACACAGATGGCAATCATATTCAACAGTCGAAGGAATATGGGGCTTCAATCGCAAACTATCTCTCCTTCGCAAAGACTTGAGACAATGGAACAGAGATACCTTTGGAAACATATTTGACGTAGTTTCTCATGCAGAGGCCAAAGTAAAATCGGTGGAACAACTTTATGATGATAACCCTACAGATTCCTCTCGTGAAGCGTATCATAAGCATATGGCAGAATTGAATATTGCTCAAAAACATGACTTTCTTTACTGGAAGCAGAAGGCCGACGTCAAATGGTTGAAAGACGGTGATGCTAACACCCCGTTTTTCCATCAAACGGTTAAGCATAAGAGATGCCGCCAGCTAATTCGCACCATTCAAAAACGGATGGTACTGAGCTCGACCAGCTTTGTGATACTAAAGATGAAGCTATTCGATTTTTCTCTAATCTCTTCACTGCTGCGCCAGTTACGAATTATGACTTAATCCTCCAGCACATACCATCTCTGATCACAGCAGATGACAATAGCACCCTGAAGGCGATTCCATTACTATCAGAAGTTAAAGCAGCAGTAATGATACTGTGCACAAATATCTATCCAAACGGCGCATTATTCTACCGTGTCAAGTCCCGCGCACCCAAGTAAATAGAGAACCCTTAAAAGGAAGATCTTATAATCCGCAAATATCAACACACTCTTTAAAATCCTCCAGGATGTGAAGAGGTGGCGTAGAACGGCCTTTATGTTCATCTAGGGATAGAAAAGAATTAAAGTCACAACCTATTATCTACGACACTGATATGTTGCGTGACACTTCAATAATAGAAGCCCAAAGAGGCCGCCTGTCCGAGGTAGTATGCCGGCCATATATGACTGACCAGGCAAAAGGTTGCTGAGTTTGTTAATGGATAAAAAAGAAGAGAGTGGTTTGGTCACCATGGCACACATCAAGTAACTGTAAAGAGGATGAGTTCCAGAAGAACCAAATGTTACCTTGGCAGGTTTCAACATCATTTGAGCAGCCCAGCTTTAAGCGAAAAGAAAAAAGCTTAGAAGAACGTTGTTTAGGCTCAATAATTACCAAGATGTCCAGCTTTGTGTTACGTAGCAGAGTGATCAAACGGTCTAGAGAGGTACGAATAACTCCAACATTCCATGTAATTGCATTCATAATGAGGTTGGGGGTGGTGTTGTGCCCAAACGTGTGGCACTTTGAGTTACTACGGTCGATGGGGGTCTGGGCGGCAATTCATGCCGAAGTCGTCGTCTACGTCTAGATGCTACTGGAATAAATCCATCAGAGTCAGGGGCTGTACTAGCTAAGCATTCATGCAGAATATCTTCGTCATTAATACTTGCCGGACGAGTTGATAGCCGTTTGGCAAAGTTTTCAGCAGTCTCAATCATCTGTTGCTGAAACTGAGAGCGTGAAGCTGTGTCTATTTGGATACTTGTATTCCAATTTGGTCAGTATCGGAATCGGAAACTTGACAAAAGTCACGGTCATCTGTACGGGCTTGAGTTTGCAGCAGTTGATTGTCTGGCATACCCTGCAGTGTCTGCTGTGGTATATCATCTTGATAAATCGTTATATCAATATCCTCACATGGTTGTTGCGATTGCAAAAAGGCCTCATTGTCTTCATGCACCAGATAGGGATGTAAACCTTCGTGATTATCATTGAGATCAGCATGAACAGAGGTAGGTTGGAAAATATCATGTTCTATATCATTTAGGTCACCATGAACAGAGGTAGTCGGCGGAACAACGTCTACGATGGGTTCTGCGGAAGAATTCTTTCCTTGGTCCATGGCATCAGATGAAGCTGGCTTTTTTTTGGAGTAAAACAATATTGGCTTGATCAATGGTTGAATCTTTGTGCTGCTTCTTTGAATTCCACCTTGTGGCATTCTTTTGAGGCTTGGATGGTTTTTCGACGGGAGCATCACCGCATGCAGAGGCAATGTGACCTAGACGGCGGCAGTCAGCGCAGAAGGATGGTAGATCTTCATAAACTATTTGTTGTTGAATTATTTTCTGTTTCCCTTGTAGGAATAGTTTCTTAGGGAGATCTTTTGAAACAACAGCTTCGACACAAACACGTGCTACGGAGGGACGAAGTCCATCGGCGGTGGCTACGTCCATCTTAATGGGGTGACCTACAACACTCGCAATCTCAAAAAGTGTCGCCTTTTGATGAAAATGCAGCGGCAAACCTAGAAAAGCCACCCAAATGGGAACGATCGGAGCATCTGCAGAAGGATCAAAGTCAATTGTCCATTTGGTAATGCACATTGTACAACCGGTGATCGTCCTTGATCACCGATAAAAACAACGTATATAGTCCGATTCATGGATAAAATTCAGCAGCACATGGGATTGATCTAAAAGTGTAATCTTTACGTCGGATTTGAACCCTATACGATCAAAAACTTCGCGGATAATCTTTATCGGTGGCCGGCCAAACCGAAACATGCCAACTAGAGATAACCGGTAAGGAGCGGCCAGAGCGTCAATCTCATCATCAGAGAAGGCGATCAAAGGATGGCCTTTATGCTTGGAGATTGTCTTGGGTGATATGGGTGTTTGAACGGGATTGGAGTCAGCAACGACAGCGGTGAAGGATCGCGTGCCGCCAGCAGCGGGAAGGCCTGGGGAAGACGATGCCATCCGAAAAATTATTAGTATTATATATATATGTATATATATATACATATATATATATATATATATATATATATATATATATATTTGATGAAAGACGAACGGTACCGTCCTAGTGTTTTATTAATAATTTGACCGTCACTTGTGGAGGAGGAATACCGTGGTTACAATGATGACCTAGATAAGGCTGGAGATTCTCCCAAATTAAGCAGAAAAGCATATAAATAATGTACAAACTGAAAAAGAAGCTAATAATATGATAGTTTTTGAGAATATAAAATAAGTACAAGAATATGTATGCACGCTAAAATTTAATCTATGCGATGTGATCAGCACTTGTTTCCGCTGTTGCCGTTGTTGTGTATATATCTCCGTGTATTTGAGGATGAGTCTTCGATACCTTGGATCTCGCCAACACCGATGGTACTCGCATGTGATGCATAAGAACCAATGAGAAAACAACAGAATATGTGAAAAGAACATTGTGATTTTGTTGCAAGTTGTATACATACCGGCGTTGCCTGCATTCCTCCAGAATACAGGCAACCAAAGATGTAAGTCCAGTGAATGTGTATGTCGCAGATTTCTGCCCATATTCGCAATATTATCCTCAGGAAAAAAAATTAAAAAAGCAACCGTGAGATATACATATTAATGGTAGAACAATATAAGTGATAAAATACGCCATCAGAATAAAATCATACCAACGTTGCCTACGCCATAAGCAGACATAGGCAACCTTTTGCATAGCATACCAACCCATTGGGAGACATAATGATCAAAATCTAAAGGTGGGCACCAAATTGTCCAACATGATAGCACCTCTGACCTCACATGGCAAAGACGCCAAAGAGGAGTAGAGTGTCACCCCTACAGATCGAAACCCATGTGCCGCTAAAGTATGAGCTGCAGTGTTTGATTCACGAAAACAATGCTGAACCATAGCGTCATTTATTCTCAGGAATGTAATTATGCGATGTAAGTCAGCAGTGTATGTTCCCGTAAATCCTGCCGAAGAGGAGATATGCTGAACGAGCATTTTAAAATACATTTCTACAACCAATCGATCATAATCTCTCGCATAATATATTGTGGCAAATTGCAATTCCGTGAGTTCTGCACGTAATGGTGCTACTGCAGGCAAGCCAAAACAGATTGCTGAAACTATATTGCCTTGATGATTACGCAAAACCGCTCCTCCTGCTGTCGAAATATTTGACGTTGTGGCATCTACATTGAGCTTTAATTTTCCGGTGGGCGGATTCTCCCAATGTACCAGTCTAGGCAACCGCCTTGGAATTTTTGGAGAAAATTGTCACGATACTAAATGAGGAATGTGCATGGAAGATTTTCGACCTTGAGTTGCATGACACCAAGTGTACATATGTTCTCGAACTCTTTCAAACAAGCGGTGGTAGGAAAAGGTGTCATCACCAAACTTAATATGTGCATATTCCTTCCAAATGACCCAGACCACAAAAGATGGCACTACAACTCTCAACTGTCCTAACATAGTATGTGTAGATGACACATGCCACCATCGCATCAAGTGCATTCGGAGGCTATCCGAAGACGGCATAGGGCCAGAAAAGATTATTGAAATTTCCTGCCACAGCGAAATAATGACTCGGCAGTGTAAAAATATATGATTTAACTCTTCAGAATCTTGCCTGCAAAAGACAAATTGAGAGGGAAATATGGTCTGCCAACTTCGCATATTATCCGCAATTGGCAAGGATCTTCTCCACAATCTCCATAAAAATAAGCATCCCCCAAAGGCCAATGTTTTCCACCAGATGTGCGCCGGATAAGTTAATGAGGGCATAGCCGACAATACCATATAAGTTGATTTAAGAGAAAACTGACCTGTATTGTCCGCAGGCCATAAGTAACCATCTTGAGAGTCTTGCACGTCTGAGTCATAAATGAATCAATTATGCATATGCGTTTCCAAGTAGGGGAGTCATAGATATGAGCATACTAGGATAATCGTCGACCATATTTTGCATGGCTAAATTCAGTGCATAAAGTTGAAGAGTGATGATAATTCCACCATAATCGACAATCATACGCTTGTTGTACGATAGATAAATGTCGGATGTCAAGCCCTCCATACTCTTTTGGTTGGAATATGGTATCCTAAGATTGCCAATGATTTCCACCATGCCATAAGAAATTGGACATTTTCCTAGAAAGTGAGTTTAGCACACTCTTTGGAAGCCTGTCGCTTGCCATAATATGTAAAGGCATAGAGCATAAAACATGTTTCACCAATATTAATCATCCCGCCATGGAGAGAAGTTTTGACGACCAAGAGTTAAGGACAACATCAAAGTTTCGTATTAAAGAAGTACAATAAGCCGCCCGATTTATCCCTTTATATAAATATGATCCCAAATATTTTATTGGAAATGTCGCAAGCCGCATGCCTAGAACTTGTGAAACTCTAGCACCCGAAACTCCTTCACCCACCACCACTTGACTCTTATGCAAATTAACCAATTGTCCAGAAGCATCTTGATAAGATTCCAAGAAACGGCGAAAATACTGCATATTTCTAATACTCCCATTTAGGAAAATCACCTGCAAAGCCCAAATGAGAGACTCTTGGTACATGTCCCGCTTGGAAACCGCGTATTTTGCCATTGCTCATAAGAGCATTGAGCCCTCTTGAGAAGCCTTCTGAAGCTAGAACGAATAAAAGAGGAGAAAGTGGATCTCTCTGCTTAACTCCGCGTGTGATTAGGAAAAATCCAGCTGGTTTCCCGTTGATTAAGACTGAACATCCTGTGGTCGATAGATTGTTGATTATTATTCAAATCAGGCGAGGATGAAATCCTAGCCGCTCCAACAACAATCACAAATATGACCAACTAACTCTGTCAAATGCTTTTGCCATATTTAACTTAATAAGTATATGTCCTCCTCGAGATGGTCTATCCATAATATGTACCATTTCTTGCGCCAAGAGAATTTTTTCCGTAATATCCCGCCCTTTCATGAATCCAGCCTGCTCGGAAGATATCAATTTTGGTAACAAAGTTGATAAACGTGTGGCCAATAAGCGAGGGATTACCTTAGCCATAAAGTTTGTCAAACATATAGGTCGGTACTCAGAAAAAGAATTAGGATTGGCCACCTTTGGTATCAATGTAGTGAGCGATGCAGCCAATTTAGATGGCAGACAAACCTCGAGGAAGAATTCTTGCACCACTTTATGATCATCAAGATTAACTTCCAAAATGTTTGTAGAATGACCCAGAAAAACCATCTGGTCCGGCAGCACTAGTCGGACTCAAATCCCACACTGCTTGTTTAACCTCCTCCAAGGATGACATACATAGTAGATCCATATTTTCTTCATGCGAAACCAGATGCGGAACATACTGTAAGATCTCGTCATAATTATGTGTCGGCTCTTCACTAAACAAATGCTGAAAATACCTAATTGCTTCTGTCTCAATATCCTGCTGGGTTTCCAACTCCACCCCGTCATCACGCTTAATTTGTCGAATGCATTGTCGTCGTCGTCGCCTTTTGACCTTTTGATGACATCACTATCGACTAAAGCTAGGATTTGCCCAAGCAACCGCCTCAGTGGATCATAACATTTGGTTTTACTGGTCTTCTGCTCTTCTGCAACAAATTGAATTAAAGCATAGTTACCGATATTCCTCCTTACATTTCAAATGGATACCTTCTGGAAAGTATTTTTGGTGGACAGCTGTATATGGACCGCACACAATGGCTGCGCATAGGGAGATGTGGACAGCTTTAACGGACTTCTCATAAAACATCCAAGATCCTTGGATTGTTAGAGGAGATTTCAACACATTTGCTTCTTTAGATGAGCACCAAGGTGCAACTGCTCCTACAGTCCGACAAACATCAGACTTTGCTCAATGGATCAGTACAGTAGGTTTGCTTGACTTTCCCCATCAAGGATCTAAGTACAGTTCGTCAGATGGACGTGGCCTTGGAAGGGTGAGTAGAAGGCTTGATAGATTCTTATGTTCTCCAACATTTTATGACTGCTTTGATACACTTCTCGTTTAGCATCTAAACCGTGCCACGTCAGACCATGCACCATTATTACTTACATGTCGTGATTCTCATGTGACGGGACTGTGATCTTTTTGCTTTCTGGATGTCCGGCTATCACATCCTGACTTTATGCAGTTTATTCGTCATACCTGGAACTCTTACCCCACTACTGGCGGCATGCATGGTCTTTACAACAAGTTGCGACAGCTAAAGATGGATTTGTGACACTGGAACAAAACAGTTTTTGGCAACATCTTTGACTCAGTGTCTGAAGCGGAATTAGCAGTAGTTCAAGCGGAAACAATCTATGATGCCAATCCCACTGATATAAATCGTCAAATTATCATCAAGCAAAAGCAAAATTACAATTAGCCCAATCTCGTGTATGTCAATTTTGGCAGCAAAAGGCATGGATACATTGGATGCAGGAAGGAGATGCGAACACAGCATATTTTCATAATATTGTGAAAGATAAAAGGCAGAAACAACAAATTGTTCGGATTAAATCTGTCCATGGTCAATAGTACGAGCAAGACGCTGATATACAAGCTGAAGCCGTAACATTTTATTCAGCACTTTTTCATGCGGAACCCATTTTGAATACTGACGAAATCTTGAAGTATATCACTCCGATGATAACAGCGATGGATAATGAAGTTTTGATTGCTATACCTCAACTTTTAGAAGTTAAAGAGGCAGTGTGGGCACTTAGCCCAACAAGCGTTGCAGGGCCGGATGGTTATCACTGTAGATTTTATAGAAGCTGTTGGGATATTATACAGAATGATGTTCTCAAATCTGTAAAGGATTTTTTTATTGGCATACGCATGCCAACATCAATGACAGCATCCTTAATTACGTTGATCCCAAACGTACATGCCCCAGAACAATTTGCAGATTTTCGCCTGATATGTCTCACAAATTTTATCTCGAATGTGGTCACATGTCTCCTTTCTACGCAACTAGCACCACTCCTTCCCAAGCTGATTTCACCAGAACAGTCTGGGTTTATACCGAGGAGAGGTATAGCCGAACAAATCTTGATGGCTAAGGAAATGGTGCACATGCTTGATAGGCCTCAGCGGGGAGGTCGAGCAATTGTCAAACTAGATATGGCAAAAGCCTTTGATAGAGTAAGTTGGGACTATCTTCGACTACTTCTATTGAAAATGGGTTTTCATCCTTCTTTTTGTCTGACTTATTCTCAACAATCTAGCTGCCACAAAATGCTGAGTTTTAATTAATGGCAAGCCAAGTGGTTTTATTAGTTCGGACCGTGGTTTCAAGTAGGGCGATCCATTGTTCCCCATTTTATTCATACTTGCTTCGGAAGGTTTCAGTAGAGGTTTGAAGGCCTTGGTAGAAAGTCGCATAATCTGTGGTTTCAAGGAAGGCAGAGTAGCAACGCCCACGCATTTGCAGATGACTTGATGATTTTTCTAAGTGCAACAGCAAGTAATTTATAGAGGTTCATCGATTTTCTTCAATTATATCAGCAAGCACCTGGTCAGCAAGTTAATTTTCGAAAAAGCTTGGTGGTAGTCAACAACAACCAAAATGGACAGTGTGTAGCGAATATCCTTGGCATGCGACTCTCGTCCCTGCCAATGCGCTACCTAGGAGCCCCAATACATAAAGGAATATGTCGTAATCTACACTGCAAAGCTCTTTTGCAGCATTTTGATAATCGGCTGCATCGATGGTCTACGAAGCTCCTTAATGCAGTAGGCCGACTTACTCTTATTAAATCTGTCCTTTCGTCGATCCCATTGCATTTATTGGCTGTTTCTAAATTTCCAAGTAGTATCATAAAGGAACTAGAAAAAAAGATGTCTCATTTCTTTTGGGCGGGCAATCATCACTGGAGGTCTTGGCATGACCTATGTTTTCCTACATCTGAGGGAGGTATTGGTGTTCTCTCGTTATATTCACTACAAAGGGCATATGATTGTAAAATTTGGTGGACATATCATCAAGGTTCTACGCTATGGGCACATATATGAAACAAAAATATGGCAGGCGTGGCCATTACAGAACTTTATTATATGATTCGTCGATTTGGAAACTAATTTGCAGGGTCAATACCTTTTGCCAAGAACGTGTAGCTACCGGAACAACGGGTGCACAGTGGTTGCCAGACTCGAACGGACAATTTACTTTAAAGAATGCCTATGAGAAATGTCACCAAACGCGGGCAACTTTGCACAGTTGCAAATACATTTGGTGGCAAGTCCTTCCTAATGCTTCTAAGGTCTTCTTATTGAAATTATGTTATGGAGCATTACCATTACCAGAAAATTTGAAGACTTTTATGCATTTGCTACTACACAATGCCCGTTTTATCAAAATGCATCCAGTGACATCAATCATTTATTTTTACACTATCCTACGATTGCATTAACATGGCAAAAATATATCATGTTGGTTGATGGTCCAAGGTATTCCATTATCTCACTGCGTTCTCATCTCATGAACTGGTGGCTACAGTCTTCTTCATCATCAATGCGAGGACATCTACAGGTTGTCATTCCTCACGTTATATGCTGGAACATATGGAAAGAATATGCAGGTATTACTTTCGGTCAGGAGACATATAGCTGCGATAGACTAGGCGAGAGAATTTGAATGGATATTTACAGTTGGTGCTCTATGGTATCTGGGAAACGATTTGCCTCCACGCTGCCAAGTTTGGTGTCTATAGGTTTATCTTCACATATACTCTCACGCAGACTCTTAATAGTTTGATGGCATCCACCTCCATCTGGTAGATTAAATCTAAATGTGGATGCCTCTGCTGGAGGGAAAAACGCGGCGGCAGGGTCTATACTCTGCGATTCAACAGGCGCATTACGGACCGCGATTGCATTTACATTACCCAAGTTGTCGCCTTTCAGAGCAGAGTTGCAGGCTCTGCTATATTCAGTTATGTATTTCTCATTTGGTCATACGGGCTTCATTATTGAGACAGACTATGTGTCTGTCATACACATGTTGGGCAATCGCAACGCCCTTACAGGGGACCTCGGACATGAATTACAACGACTTCGGCTCTTCTTATGCATAACACGCTCTGAGCTGGCTTATACACCACGGGAGACTAACGTTGTAGCTCATCATCTTGCGGCATATGCTATGCAGAATCCTAGTTTTACACGTTTCACTACCTTACGGGATCTCCCTCCAGTAGCTAGAGGCTGTCTTATCACGGACTTTTCAACTCCCTATTTGCGGGATGGATATAGCTAAAACATTCATATCTACCTGTATCGACTCATTGATATAGGCAGCACGGGTATAATATTCTTCTTTTCATAGCTCTCCTATTGTCTCGTCTTGCTCTCTATCTTACTTTTCTCATGAATGCTATGGATCAATATTGTTGCGAGGAACCTTTGCTGTGGCGAGGTATCTTGGCAGTGGACTTTCGTGGGCTGTCTTGCTTCTGATCGTCATCTCTCGGTGGTTGCCTGTATTCCAGAAGAATACAGGCAACGTCGGTAGGTTAACTTCATGCACACATCCTCCTTTACATGATATATTCGTCTACAGCACTAACGTATGTTTTCTGATTGCTTGGTCGATTCTGTTACTGTGGCCGCGGACTGCTGCTTGCAACGGCAACAATGGACGCCGATATACAACTGAGCCACAACTACGGCATTTTATCAAGAATGAAGAAATGGATACCGAAGCTCCTTGCTCCACAATATACTTTTTTATATACTTTACAATATACCAACAATCCACTCATATAAATATGTACGCTTTTTCCTTCGCCAAGGTTTTATCCACAAGGGTGGTTTTACTTAGAAAGGTTTTAATATGGCATATCATATATGATTGGAGGTTGGCAATTATTTCTTCTTTGTACTCGCTTTTTTCATACGATGACTCTATCATGTAATATGGTTTTCCCCACCATAAGTGAGGCAATATCTCAATAAATTCTACCTTCATCAAAACAATGTATATATATATGTGTGTGTGTATATATATGTGTATATATATATCCCCATTTTTAATACATCATATATATTCGTCTAATATATATATATATATATATATATATATATATATATATATATATCCCAAATGGGTTGGTGTACACATCTTTTGGTTGCCTATGTCATCTTTTGGTATAGGCAACATTGGTATGGCTTCGCACATTCTTGCTTTCTTTATATCAATTTCATTATTGGTATTCGGTTAATGGTTTTGTGTTTGCGACATATGTTGGGTATCATTTGCTATGGGATGTCGAGTCTTCCCTCGGTTGGCAGACCATTGTCATATGTGTGAGAATGGGGATGCATTTATGTGGACTTCTTATCATATCATATTGTTGTCTGTATCACCGCTTGGTACAGACAGCATGGGTACGTAATTATTTGCATCCACATTGCTGCACCATGCACATTTGATCTTATTTATCCTATTAGGTTCTCTTTGCTCACTATTGAGTTTGTTGCACAATTTGATCACATTAATTTACTCTATGGACTTGTGAGGCATTGGATCGCATGTTAGTGGCTTTTTCTATGGATGCTCAGCTTTGGAGAACATGGATGGCTGGCTTGCTAATGTTGCTGTTGCATGTGTTCATCATGAATGCAGGCAACGTTGGTATGTACATGGCTTTTGTATTACTTTTCTCGTTATACTTTGATTTTCTTTTATGTGGCAAATGTACACTCCGAGGAACAACCTGTTGGACATCACACTGGCGATAGGACTTGGCGTGTTTAGCTTTTACAATGCAGTATACCATTGCTGTCTATATGTAGTCGATTTTGCTTGTCGTTATTTTGTATTTCTTAATAACACTACAGTAGCTCAATTCTTTATTTTGTTCATTTTGTTTAAACTTCTAGTGAGAGACTCTCTCACAAAATATGTAATCATGGTATTCCTCCGCCACAAGTGAGGGTTCATTTTATTAATAAAATCTCGGACGGTACCACCCGTCTTTCGCTAATATATATATATATATATATATATATATATATATATATATATATATATATATCTGTGTGTGTGTGTGTGTATAGTGACTCAAGTGGACGCATGATAGCTGCTCTCTCATTCAGACTTCCGCTATTATCTCCATTGCGGGCAGAGTTGCATGCTGTTCTTTATAGCATATTGTTCTTTGGGCTCCTTCATAGACACTTGCTAATTGAAACTGACTGCAGCCAGTTGCTGCTACTGTCCAGTTCCCATTTCCGACCCTTACCAGAATACACACGTCTTCAAGAATTGTTGGTTCTTACACACAGCACCATCTCATATACGCCTCGCGAAACGAACATGGTGGCTCATCATTTGAGTTTATATGCTCGCATGCATCCACTTCCTCAACATTTCAATTCAGCAGATCAATTACCCTACACGGCTCGTGGACATTATTATACTGATGGAGTCATTCATGTGCTCAGAACATAACAAAAGGGCCTATACAGTCTCTCTCGTTGCCTGCATTGCTATTATGCAGGCAACTCCGGTATGCGATGCCATTACTCTTTCGCTTTGCTTTCTTATGATTCATTGCAGAATAGCTTTTCATTGTTATCAGTTGCCCGTAGTCTCTGAACCACGGGCAACCTTGGTGCGTGTTTGGAGACACTGCTTCACTTTTAGTTGCGCTATTTCTTTACTACACACTTACACTTTTCTTGCTGTTTTGTGCCGAGGAACACTGCTCTTGCTATGTTGGTTAATGAGACGGGGATCCACATTACTACATCAACAGTGGCTTCAAAGGGGAGATTCAACGAATCTTGGGCTGGACCTCCACAATCGCTCCACAAATCCATCGCCATCAACTATATTTGCATTACAATACACATTCACTATGTATCAATGTTTAAGGTCCAATTATATAAATATGTACGCTTTTTCCTTCGCCAAGGTTTTATCCACAAGAGTGGTTTTACTTGGCAAGGTTTTAATGCGGCATATCATATATAATTGGCAAACGTACCCTATATCGGCTTTTGTCTATTGGTTTTTGTTTCATATACTCTATGTAATATGGTCACCTCCGCCATAAGTGAGGCTTGATTCTTAATAAAAAGTTCGCTTTTATTAAAATATATATATGTATATATATATGTATATATATATATGTATATATATATATGTATATATATACATATATATATGTGTATATATATATGTATATCATAGATATATATATATACACACACACACACACACACACACACACATATATATATATATATATATATATATATATATATATATTTTTGTATCCTCCATTTTCTCAACCAAAAAGATGAACAAGGTAGTATCTACTCCATTTTTACTCGTACAAAAAGAGAAAAAGAAGCATCTACTTCTACTGAAAGAGGGAACCGTTCCACAATGACGGTCCGCAGTCCTAGACGAAACTGTCGCACCGAGCAAGTAATAGACGGTTCTCAGGAGAAATAGTAGATGAAACATACTTGACAAGTTGTGCTTGTAGACCTTGTTCCTTTACCCACATCAACCTTCCTGCATCAATAATGTCCTTGCACATGAAACCTAGTAAAGCCCTCTCTTCTACTTTCATGTCCTTAACGATATCTCCCACTTCCAATTCATTTGAATCTGAAGCACATCCTTTATTTTCATCTTGCTCCATACGCTTCGAACTATCAAAGGCAGACCAATCAAGTTGGTGATCCGCATCTACTGCCCAGCTGGTAAACCACGTAATTGCATGAAAATCCTCCTTGTTCAAACCCAAACTTGAGATATAGCGCCTATTGATGTAGTGCTCCCACTGACAAAGATGATGGCAGCAAGTTGCTATAGCTAGACCCCCAAGGAAGCAACCCTTTTTCAGCTGAGTGCGGTCTTTAGCACATGTTTGGAGTATGCAACATTTCAAGGTCATATCTGTTGCTGCCCCACATAGATGTTTTCCAAGTGCCAAATAAGTGCTTCCCTTAAGCTTATAGGATTTGCGTTCCACCAATAGCACTTTTTTGATCCCATAACAATCAGCAAGAATTTGTGTAAGGTAACCCCTCCCTGCACCAAATTCAACAACAGCTGGAACATCCTTGCTGTCAGTGCTGCTATTACACTGTTTCCTTCCAAGTAAGCCAAAGCCTTCCAAATTTCCGAGAATAGACCCTTGCTGCAACACATGCTTCTCCTGAAACGGCAACTTCCGTTCCTGCAGTCTGTCAATAAACATAACACATGCTTCTGAAATTCTGAAAGAGTCTTCTTCAATGTGATTGGATATGGTGGCATGGATAAATTTGATTTTAGAGATTAATTGGAAGTATTCCGGGACAGTCCTAGAAAACACAGCTTTTCTCCTCAAGCCTGTCGGAACCAAGTGGGTAGATTGATCTTCATTGTGAGTACCCGCATTAATGCCCTTTTGGTAGTAGGGCTGGGCCGATAAAGCTTGAACTTGTTTAAATAATGGACATCTCTTGACGTGAGAGGTCAGGTTTTCTTGAAGCACAGAGTGGTCGTCAGAATCCTTGGTGTGATTGCCACAGAAAGAAGAATTGTTAAGCGGGGTATTGGCACATAATCGCTTCTTAAGAGGCAGCCAGAACTGGCAACGGGTAGCCATTGCAATTACTGTCTATCATGAACCCCAAGCCGCTGATCTGATCATTGATAGCTGCCGTTTAGCCCCCACACACATATATATACATTTTTTTTATATAAACCTTTATTTGATTAACATATTTTTTTTATACATATATATATGTATATATATATATATGTGTGTGTATATATATATATATATATATCTATGATATACATATATATATATATATATCTATTTTTTTTATAAACGAAAATTTTATTTCGAAAAAACCTCACTTTTGGCGGAGGAAAACCATATTACAATATCAGAGTATGCAAATAAATGAGATAACGAACTAATAATGACATATCTCCAGTCGCATATGATATGCCGCATTAAAACCTTGCCAAGTAAAACCACCCTTGTGGATAAAACCTTGGTGAAGGAAAAAGCGTACATATTTATACGACTGTCATTGATATGAAAGGAATATAATATTATGTACAAAGCTATGCTTGCTGCAGAAGTTTGTGTGAGCAGTATTGGACAGATTGCCAGGGAGAAGTTATATCAATGACAGTGATTAACGAAATAATAGAAAGCAGAAAAGTCAAACACATACCGAAGCCGCCTTGGCTAAATTTGTGCCAAGGCGACGAAGCTATGATATGACGCGCCAGTGGGGTCGTAGTCATAGGGTCCACAGATGCATGATGGAATTGTTGCGCTTCCGTGAAAAGTATATGTAAACCAAACCAAGTCGCCTTGACTAAAGAGCCAAGGCGACAGTGGTAAAGTTCCAGCACCACGAAAACTAATATTCTTCGCCATGTGGTCGACGCATGTGTATTATATGATCCAGCAACATAGTCCTCCAATGACCGATGAGAAATTAGGGTTGTCACATGATAACCAAGTCGTTCCAATGAAAAAGGAAATGAGGTATGTTATGTATGTGAAAGAAGCAGCACAAAATGTAGATAAATGGATAGTCAACCATTCCGTGCCTGCCTGCATCCCAAAGGAAACAGGCAGTAAGTCTGAAATAGCGCCAATCCATATGGAATACCGTAGAGTGTCAAGACACGCGCAAGTGAGAGGAAGTGAGATCCAATGAGACTGCACCATGTACTAGTGAAGGCCGAGTATGAGAATTATAATGTTGAGTACACGGATGTAACATTGCATGTTGCGCTAAGTAATGTGCTGCCATGTTTGCCTCGCGATAAATGTGATGGTAGTCAAGACGATGGAGATGAACCAGTGTGTGGCTAGTGAAGATGATAGTTCCCATGTACAAGGTGCTGTCGTGTCAAGCGATCTATCAACTGAGCACAATCCGGCTCTAGGATAATTGTGCGGTGGAACGGAAGAAAATAAAGAATTCCAAATACAGCGGCTTGAATCTCTGCATGTAGTGGTGTACATAGAGGAAGTCTAAAAGAAATCGCCCCTATGCATGAACCCATATGATCACACAATATCGCACTCCCTACGGCATAATGTCTACCCACAGCAGCATCTACATTTAATTTCAATCGACCAGAGGGCAGGGTGACCCAGCAAATCAGCAGCGGTCGCGGATGTTGGGACGCTGGCAGCCAAGGGAAAAGCCGCCGAGAGCTAGTAGCAATTTTGGAGCCCGCGATTTTTTTGTGCCACAAAGTAATATCATAGCGTATGGAGTGCCGTAGTGAAGTATCCGTTATATGAGTTTTGTCCCCATAGACCATGGAGGTATAACCACACCAGATGTTATATACGATAATTGCTGGGATTACTATTTTGTAAACTCCAATGAGAGAGGTAAAAGATGAACGATACCACCAAGAAAGAAGATACTGACGAAGCCGTAATGAGGATGGAAGAGGACAATGTAACTCACTAGCAAAATAGTGCCAGAGGGGACGCACATAAGAACAATATAAGAAGACATGATCCACCGTGGCTGACTCGCTTTTGCAGATTGGACATTGCATTGGATGAGCCGTTAAATATTGTCTAATATAATCCTCAAAAGGTAATGCCGAATTAAAAAGACGCCATAAAAACAGTTGTATAGGAGGAGAGTGATGCTTGTACCAAATAAATGTTGCAGAGAGCAGTTTGGGAGAAGGTGTCCGGCAAGTATCATAAGCACTAGCCGACCTGCTGCTGATAGCAAGACTAGCCGACCTGCTGCTGATAGCAATTTTGAGTGCCACCCTTGGAGTCTGTCATCAAAATGCTGAAGTAACGAAACACAATATCTGGAACGGGTGATACCCTTGTGTAAATAAGAACCAAGATAATGAAATGGGAGACCTGAAAGATGCATGCCCAGGATATTTGCAAAATTCTGGCGTTGATGTGGAGTTACCCTGGCAGACGGAATAATACTGCTTTTTTGGAAATTTTCCTTTTGACCTGAAGCAGTTTCATATTGCGTAAGAAAAGTCTGAAAATGTTGAAGGTTCCACTGTGTGCCTCGGAGGAATATCAGTAAATCATCCGCATAGGCCAAATGTGTGATTGTAAATAGGATGCGGCCCAGGCGGAAAGGCTGTAACACTCCAGCTGTTGTTAATGCTTTCAAGCCCCTGCTAAAACCTTCAGATGCTAAAATAAATAATAAAGGAGATAATGGATCCCCCTGCTTAACTCCTCTATACGGCCGGAAGGTTGAAGATGGCTGGCCATTGATTAATACTGCTAATGTAGTGGCACTCAAATGATTCAGAATAATGCGGGTGAAGAAATCGGAGAAGCCGAATGTGTGTAGCAATAACTTCAAATATTCCCAGCTAACTCTGTCAAATGCTTTCATCATATCTAACTTTAAGCATAATTGTGAACCACCTCTATCCATCATATGTATCATCTCACGAGCCAATAGAACTTGGGTAGAAATGTCAGTACCTGGCAGGAAGCCCGTTTGTTTTTGAGATATTAATCGCGGCAATAATGTACTAAAACGGCTAGCAACGATTCTGGTACAGACTTTGCTCAAAAAATTAGTTAGGCATATAGGACGATAGTCACTGAAACTAGTAGGGGGAGGTTTTTTTGGGATCAAAGTGATTAATGCACTAGCCATGACTGTAGGCTAAGGAACACCAAGGAAAAATTCCTGTACCGCTTTAATGACGTCTGTGTGAATAATTGACCAGCAGGATCGATAAAAGTTTCCGTTAAAACCATCGGGTCTGGCAGCACTATGAGGGTCCAAATGCCAAACCGCTGATTTTACCTCCTCCGGCAATGGTATATGCGTTAGGAAGGCATTGTCTTCGGAGGACACTAATGGCGGAATATGTCGAAGAATATTATCATAATTGGCGGTAGGCTCTCGAGCAAATAAGGCTGTATAGAAAGATACTGCTTCAGCCATGATATCATCTGGTGCAGTGCAGATAAGTCCGGAACTGGTCTGTATTTGTTGGATCTGGAGGTTCAATTGTCTCCCTTTAACAATGGAGTGAAAATATCGGGTGTTAGCGTCTCCTTCCTTTAGCCATCGGACTCGTGCTTTTTGTTTCCAAAAATGCAATTCATAAGAAGAGGCTTGAAGATATTCCGCCTTTGCTCTATGATACTTTGTCCGAGTTTCCTCCGTTGGATGCGTGTCCCAAAGATTTTCAGCACGTGTGAGAGTTATTTCGGCCTGTTGGACATTAGAGAAGATATTACCAAATATTTATTTGTTCCACCGTTGCACATCCTTCTTAAGTTTGAATAACTTTGTGTAGAAGCCATACATTCCACCAGTAGGAGGATAAGAAGCCCATGCAGCATGCATATAATTGTGAAAATCCGGGTGCAACAACCAAGAGTCTAGAAACCGGAAAGATCGACGCGTCGGAGGTGGACAAATTCGGCATAAAAGTAATAATGGAGTATGATCAGAAGCAATGCGGGGAAGATGTGTAAGTTGTAGGTCACCAAATTTGTCATGAAATGCAGTACTGAGAAATAACCAATCTAATCTCCGACGGACTCTTCCAAGACCCTGACCGTCTGTCCATGTGAATTTGGAACCATGAAACTGTGGCGTCATCAAACCACATGATTCTATGCAATCATTAAAATCCTGTAAAGCAGTGAGTGAGGGCTGTGAACGGCCTTCATGATCCTATACAGAGCGGAATGTATTAAAATCTCCACCCAGCACCCAAGGAAGATCAGAGTTTTCGGAGAATGTACATAATGAAGACCACAAAGAACGACGAAGAGATGGAGTGTGATTTCCATAAACTGCAAATAATACAAAAGTATACTGAAGGGGCCGATATAACAATGTGAAATGGACAACTTGCCCTTCATCCTGCACTGTCACCAATGTAAAGTGTGAGTCACGCCAGAAAAACCAAATACGTTCTGACTGTGATGCATAGGAATTAGAAAATCCAAAATCCAGAGCATAACGAGGAATAGTAACCGATGCATGTTTAGGTTCTATTATAACAAGTATATTTAACCGATTATCACGTATCAACTGATGCAGTCGTGGTATTGAGGCTCGCAGACCTCTTATATTCCATATCATAATATTCATTGAGAGAGAGTAGAGTCACTTCCCTGAATTGCATGTGATGCACTACGTGTGAGAATTGTAGATGGTGGCAGTGGAGGAAGATCTTTCTTTGCGCGACGCTTTCTACGTGGAACAACTGGAATAAAGTCCTCTGTTGAATCCTGTAGCCGCGAGATTAAAGTATCCGTGTCGGGCGAGGGGGTAGCAGCTGCATGCGGCGGGCTACCTCTTCTGGAACAGTAGGTATCTCTAGGTTATCTGCCACAGGTAACTCATTGTCCGATGAATGTCTGATATCACAGTTATCTAGATTCGTCCGCATTGGTTCAGTAGGCTCCTCAGGATTGAAATTTGCCATAGGAGTATCGTCTTGGGTGGGCTGATCCTGAGTGACTTGTGGTTCCATCGGAGGATGATCAATCACTGCAGTAACTGTTGGTGCATCTGGTTTCTTCTTCACTGGTGTCCAGCGTTGAGCTAGTGCTCGATGTGGAGGCGGTGGAGGCGGTGGCAGTATCTTTGTTGTAGTTTGCGGAGTGCATGAAGAGACGGCATGTCCTAACCGTCGACAGGATGTGCAAAATAATGGCAAATCTTCATATACGATGGATTGCAGTATAAATCGACTTTTTGCCTGTAGATAAATCTTTTGAGGCAATTCCTGGGAAACATCTACTTCTACACATACACGTGCAACTGAGGGTCGTAGTCCATCTGTTGTTGCTACATCAAGTTTGATGGGGCTTCCAATCGGTTTAACAATTTCAAACAATGCCTCTTTTCGGTGGAGATGGATAGGGAGTCCAGGAAGGGCAATCCAAACCGGTACAATTGGCACATCAGTGGATGGATCAAAATCAACTGTCCATTTGGTTATACGCATATGACAGCCGGATATATGCCATGATCGACGATAAAAGCAACGTAAATAATCAGCTTCATTTCGAAAATTTAGCAGGATATGCGTCTGATTAGTGAGAGTGATGCGAAGATCATGATGAAATCCTATTTTCTCAAAAACATCTCTGATAACCTTTAATGGAGGTCTCCCATACCAGAAAGTACCCACTAACGAATATTTGAATGGAGCAACAAGTTCATCAATTTCGGAATCCAAAAACGAGATTAAAGGAATACCTTTATATCGAGAAACAGTTTTTGGCGAGATGTTGATTGATTGAGATGAAGTGTCGTCGGAAACTATGGCTGCGAATGACGGCCGCGGCGCAGTCATATTCAGAGTCGCGATGAAAAGAGATAAACGGATGTGCCGAATGTCCAGCAATCAAAGAATCATTCCGAGCAAATCAACTGCAAGAATTGGCTAGGTTGAATGAATGGCTTGAAGTCTAAATGGATATGGGATGTGCTTCCCGGCAGCGGCAGCGGCTCACGCCGCTAGTCGCCTATGATCGCCGCAAATCGCCGGGCCGTCATCCTCGTCCGTTGCTAATCTTACTTATGTTATGTTATATATATATCTATGATATACATATATATATGTATGTATACATATATATATATATATATGTATGTATACATTAACATACACACCTAGAGAGGCAAATCAACTAGCTCATTTTCTAGCTCAACATGGTCAATTTCATCAATGTCTCACAATTTTCACAACAGTAGCTTCACTACCGCCGCTAGTACGTGCAAGTTATCATACTGAAAACATCCCACATATTCG
This sequence comes from Eustoma russellianum, assembly GCA_036186865.1. Lineage (NCBI taxonomy): Eukaryota > Viridiplantae > Streptophyta > Magnoliopsida > Gentianales > Gentianaceae > Eustoma > Eustoma russellianum. The sequence goes on from AP025052.1 coordinate 9,317,029, forward strand.
ACATGGATACAGCTCTTGATCAGTATTGTTGCCCATATTATAAGATATGGGCAACGCGGGTACGCTTCATTTTCATTGTGACATTTCTCTATTGTATTACACTTGTTGCACAGCTAACGTGGCATAAATTCTCGTTACCCATATCAGTGGATATGGGTAACCAGGGTAAATTTTTCATCACGAATTTTTGCATCAAATCGCATTATACTGCTGCTGTTTTTCACAACTTTCCTGTCTGTTTGTGCATGGAATCTTGGTTGCAACATCAACACCGGAGGAACATACTTGCGCAGATCAAGCATAGATTGCATTACGCTACCCTTTGCAAGCTACAGCCATTCTACGGATATCTTTCTTATGCTCATGTACTTACTCCAATCATATAAATATGTATGTTTTTCCCTTCGCCAAGGTTTTATCCACAAGGGTGGTTTTACTTGGCAAGGTTTTAATGCGGCATATAATATATGATTGGAGACTTCAAATTATATGTTCGTTATACTATTATTTTACATTCATTAACAAACACTGTAATAAGGTTTTCCTCCGCCATAAGTGACGCACAATAAGTGAAGGCTTTTGATCGTGTTAGCTAGGACTATCTCCAACTGCTTCTAAGTAAGTTTGGATTTTCTGAATTTTTCATTCGGGTTATCATTAATCACCTAGGTGCTACGAGGATGTCAGTTTTAATCAATGGGCAGCCATCACAATACTTTCGTCCTTTCAAAGGCGTTAAACAGGGGGATCTCTTATCGCCGTTACTGTTTATATTGTCGTCTGAGGGTTTTAGTCGAGGGTTGAAGGCTCTGGTTCGCGCGGGTAGGATTCGATCCTTTCGGTTGGGCAGAATTCCTATGGACATTTCGCACTTGGCTTACGCAGATGATTTGCTTATCTTCCTGCAAGGTACTCAAAGGAATCTTTGTCGCTTCCATGCATTTCTCACTACATATGAAACTGCATCGGGACAAAAAGTTAATTTTGGTAAAAGCAGCTTCATTCCATCTTCCAATATTACAGCAACACAATGTCAAAATATCAAGGGAATCCTAGGCATGCGACAAACATCTCTACCTTTTTGCTACCTTGGTTCTTATCTTCATAAGGACATCCCTCGGGCTTGGCACTGTTCGTCATTATTACAGCATGTGGATGACCGGTTACAGGGTTGGCATTCTCGCCTGCTATCTTTAGCAGGACGGCTGGTGCTACTACGCTCTGTCATTGCGGCGCTCCCGTTACATATTCTGGCAGCAAGCAGCATGCCTAAGTCAGTCATTCGCATGCTTGAACGAAAGATGTCAGCGTTCTTTTGGGGTGATAGGCACCACTGGGTCGCATGGAACATTGTTACTACCCCAGTTGAAGAAGGTGGATTAGGGCTTCGCAGTCTTCGTGAGCTGCAATAGGCATATGCATGTCGCATGTGGTGGCAATATCAGCGCCATGATACATTATGGAGTAGATATATGCATCATAAATATGGACGACGGGGTGACTATACTCCCAGACTACCAGATTCAGCAGTTTGGAAATCTATTTGTCGCATTCACCCCATCTGTTTTTCTCACTCAACTGGCTTGGGCACATTTCTATCATGGACAGCCACGTCTTCCGGGGAGTTCACACTTAAGTTGGCCTATGATATATGTCAGACGTCGCACCCAACATTAATTTCAACAGCATTTATTTGGTTTAAGCATCACTCTCCCTCCGTTCGGCTATTGTTGTGGCGCTTTTTCCATTCAGCCATGCCATTTGAAGATTACATAGGACAATATCAGGTGGTGCGTCCTACACAATGTCCTTTTTGCAAATCACATTCAGCTACAGTGGACCATATATTCGTTTACTGTTCCCGCATCCGATATCTCTGGAGTTTTTTTGCTGCGGAATTACACGGTGTACCGCCGACATCTCTGTCTTTGCGGCAATATTTACTATCCTGGTGGTATCGGTCCAATTCTACATCACTTGCGGGAGTTTTGAAGATTGTCGTTCCTGCAATAGTATTGTCCAACATTTGGCGACAATATGCACAGCTCATCTATGGGGACACAAAAATTTTCTCGACAGCGACATTGCGTAACTCTATTCACTTTGATATACACGTCTGGACGATGCGAATCCAGGGGACCAAGTTGGCAGCAGGTCCATTACCATCTCTCTCCTGGCTCCCTCGGATTCGTGCTCCTCGTCTTCGGGTTATTCGATGGCAATCCCCCCCTTCTGGTCGTCTCAAGTTAAATGTGGATGCAGCAGTTGGCCAGCATTATGCTGTAGGCGGAGTGATATTACGTGATCACAATGGTTATTGCATCCAGGCCCTCTCTTTTCGTCTACCTCACAGTACACCGTTGCAGGCTGAGATTCAGGCTACTCTCTTTGGCCTGATTTATTTTCTTCCCTTATACCGTTCGCTCATGATAGAATCGGATTGCGCTCAAATGATAACATGTCTCTGTAAGCATCGACAGCCAACAGGAAATTATCATCTTCGGCAGCTTCACACTCTGGTTCGCCAGCATCAGCTGGAGCTAATTCATACGTACCGGGAGAATAATATGCCGGCACATTATATTGCACAACATGCAATGATGCATCCTATAACGAGGTTGTATAATCGTCATACTCTTCCTTCCATGGTCAAGGCTTCCGTGGAACTGGATCTCACATCGGCGTACTTGCGCACTGTCTAATGGATTGCTGTTATTTTACATCTTCTGCCCGTGTCGACACGGGCAGACCCGTGGATTGGCACCGTCCCTTTCTTTCTGCCTGCCCTACATTTAGTGCAGGCAGGCATGGCGTCTTTTTGGTGTCAAGGTTCCCTCTCGATATCATATCTCTCAGATGACCAATGCATGTTATTGTCTTTCTTCGCCTGAAGTACACAGGGATTGGCTCTTCACACGTATTTCTGCCGGCACTTTGTTTTGTGCCGGCAGCGCAGGTTTGTTCTATGCCAAGAATTCTCCGGTTTTTCTCTGTTCTGGCTTTAAGACTTACTCATATTTTTCTTCTCTTGCTGCATGGGAGAGCCCATGGATCGCACTTCATCTTTGCACACTGAGTATGTTCTTGCCTACATATTTGGTATATACACTGGTTGGCTGGCTGTTGGTCATTGGATACGTGGGAAACACACATATGCTGCAGTTTATGTTCACCACATTGACGGGCACTCGAGGAGCATCGGCGATGCTTTTGCTTTTTGGCTTCTTTTATCATGTTTGTGTAGAGCACGGTTACCTTTTTCCAATTCATTACACAATAGCGAATATCAACTATCCCGGCATATAATATGTACGCTTTTTCCTTCGCCGGGGTTTTATCCACAAGGGTGGTTTTACTCGGCAAGGTTTCAATGCAGCATATCATATATTGCCTGGATGTTGATAATCAGTTGCTTTTCTCTTTACTGATTCATTTGAGTGTAATATGGTTTTCCTCCGCCACAAGTGAGGGTTCTATTCAATAAAATACCACGGTTTTATTAAAAAAATATATGTTTTTTTTTAATCCAAAGAGAAATTTTTATTATGCCTCACTTATGGTGGAGGGAAACCATATTACATCGTTTGTCTATGTATGCAAGATGAAAATATAACGAACATATGATTTGAAGTCTGCAATCATATATGATATGCCGCATTAAAACCTTGCCAAGTAAAACCACCCTTGTGGATAAAACCTTGGCGAAGGAAAAAGCGTACATATTTATATGATTGGCGTCAATACATGAGTATGTTCCAGATATTGTTAGAGTGTCCAATAGTTGAAAGTATATAGCCCGTGTTCTCTGCTTGATCCACCGAAATATGAAGTGCCATTGTTGTTGTTGCTCCCCAAATACCATGCACAAACACATCATATGGTTAGTAAATTGTGATAGACTGTAATATGCAGCATCAATAGTATGTGAGTTGAATCCAAAAACAGCAATTTCAGCAGTGTGAAAATTACCCTGGTTACCCATATTAATCAATATGGGTAACGATATATAGCATGGGTGCTCAAAAATTATGACGCAATGGAGAATAATGTGAAGAAGGAGGCATACCAGCGTTGCCCATATCTGATGATACGGGCAACAACACTGTTTAAGAGTTGGTTCCATGTCTTATATGGGGGGTGTTTTCAGTACGATAGCTAGCTCGAACTAGTGGAGGAAGTGCTGCTTCTGTTGTGAATATTGCAAGATGTTGATGAGCTTGACCATGTTGAGCTAGAAAGTGAGCTGGTCGATTTGCCTCTCTAGGAGTGTACGCTATCTCTGATCCCATCGAAATTAATAGATTCCTAAAGATGGAAGTGTGCCTTTGACATGGGTTCATAATCTGTGGAATTACTCCCTGTGCATCCACCTCAATATCAATAGGACCCCAATGCATAGCAAAGTATATGTAGCTAATATATGCAGCGTGAATCTCTGCCTCTGCTGGCGAAGAAAGCGGAAGGTGGAATGATATTGCTCCTAAGAATGTTCCATTGCAGTCTCGTAATATTGCTCCTGCAGCTGCTGAGTACTTCCCATGTGCTGCATCAGTGTTTAATTTTAACCTTCCTGGTGGGTGGTGAGTCCATTTAACTAGTCTGCATCTTGAAACTTTGAGGTGTGGGCTTAATCCGACAGCTATAAGTCCAGAGTCAGATCGTGCGAATTTTTTGCCTTTTTGAGCAGATACCAAATCGTAAATTCCTCGTCGTATGGCTTCTACCACCGAAGATTTTCTCCATAATCCATCCCCATACATGATGGAAGTATAACACTTCCATAATTCCCAAACAATGTAAGCTGGTGCAACTATTCGCAATATTCCTTTAAGCGTTGTACCTTTGGTTGACAACCACCATTTCATGAGCTGTTGCTGTGTTGTTTGTGCATTGATGATTGGGCCATCCAGATACGCAGCAAAGATTTGCCAAATATCTTGAACTTCAGAACATCCCAAGAACACATGATCGGATGAGATTTGTGACCGTAAGCAAAATGGACATCTAGTCGGATGAATATAAGCAAATCTTTGTAGAGTCTCTGGTAATGGTACTGCTTTTTGAGACAATCTCCATAAGAATAGTCGAATATTTGGAGGTATATGCTTATTCCAAATGTACTTGTATGAGAGACGAAGAGTCCGGGGATGGCGTACTTGTTCATACGCTTCTCGTATAGTGTAATGCTCTGCATCTATACTATGAGCACAAAATTGATGGATTCTGCATATTCTTTTCCAAACTGGTGAATCAGTAATCCGCATATCATATGAATTTCTATTTGCATATCGGGAATGAAGAAATTTACTCCACAAAGAATTGTTTTGTTGATATTTTCACCATATTCTGCATGAGTAAGCTGTTTGAAGATCCTCAAGTTTCCTTAGGCCAAGACCACCCTCAGCTGTTGGCCTGAAGAGTAGCTCACTTGAAATCCAAGAATGTCTAGCGTGATCTGTAGTGCTCCCCAGAAGAACTTGACCATCCATCTCATGATAGCACGAAGTAAGCTTTGTGGCAACTTGCAAGTTGACAATATATGTAAGGGGATGGAAGCCAAGACATGTTTGATTAAGATTAAGCGGCCCGCATGATTAAGGAATTTATTCTGCCACATATGTAATTTAGCTTGAACTGACGAGAGCAGACTTGTGAAATGTGAGACCCTTTCTCTGCCTCTGTGTAATTGGACCTCTAAGTATTTAAATGGCAAGGATATGGATGTCATATGAAGGCGGTGTTCCATTCTGCGAATCTGTGCAGACGATAGATATGCGGCTGGCACAAAATGACTCTTTTGAAAATTCACTGCTTGTCCAGATGCCTGTTGATATAGCTCCAAGAAGTGTCTGAATTTGACCAAGTTATGCAATCCACCGTTAATGAATACCAGAAGATCATCGGCAAATGCCAAATGTGAAATAGTTTTAGATCTTCCTGCAAGAAATGGTTGTATGACCCCCCGCATGACTAAGGAATTTAGGCCCCTTGAAAATGCCTCTGAAGCTAGGATGAACAAAATTGGTGACAAAGGGTCTCCTTGTTTAACCCCACGAGATGGATGGAAAAAACCCGCAGGGACACCATTGATCAAGATGGAAATGTACGTGCCTCGAAGATGATTAAATATAAGGTTGCTGAATCTGCTGGAGAATCCAAATTTTTCAAGAAGTTTCGCAAGAAAAGTCCAGTTAACTCTGTCGAAAGCCTTCATCATGTCCAGTTTGATTATTGCGTTTGAACCTCTGACTTTCGTTTGTTGTAAGTGAACCATCTCACGAGCCAGAAGAATCTGGTCTGAAATGTCTCGTCCCTTCACAAATCCTGCTTGTTCTTCTGTAATGAGCTTTTGCAGAAGTGGTTGTATGCGGGTTGCAAGAATGCGTGTGGCTAGCTTAGATATGAAGTTTACGAGGCTAATGGGTCTGTAATCAGAGAATGTACGGGGAGAAGATGTCTTTGGCAACAACATGATTAACGTGCTGCCCATTGCTTTTGGCATGGGGAGACCAAGGAAAAACTCTTGCATGGCTTTGTGAACATCTTGGTGAATTATGTCCCAGCAAGTGCGGAAAAAATACCCATTGTATCCATCTGGGCGAGGTGCACTTTTGGGGTCTAAAGTCCAAACTGCTTGCTTTACTTCAGCCTGTGTTGGTAAGATTGTCAACTGTTGATTATCCGATTCAGTGACAAGCTGCGGAATGTATTGCAGAATTGTTTGATCCTCAGAAATAGGCTCCGCTGTAAATAATTTTTTGTAATATGATTCTGCAGCCTGTTGTATTCCTTGCTGGGTGTCAATTGCTGTACCATGTTCATCAAATATTTTTGTGATGGCTTGTCTGGTGTGGCGTTCTCGCACAATGTTGTGGAAAAAGGAGGTGTTGGCATCCCCTTCGGCAATCCATTTTTGTCGGGCTTTCTGTGACCAGAATAAAAGTGTTTTGCGCTCTGCCAATTTGTATGCATCCTGCACTGCATGATATGTTGTACGTGTCTCTGGCGAAGGGTGAGAATCAAAGGCAATCTCACTGTATTTGAGTTCCTGCTCCAAATGTGTTAGTTGATCAAATATATTGCCAAAAACTGATACGTTCCACATTTGTAGATCTTTTTTAAGGGCTTGTAGCTTGTTGTAAAGCCCTCGCATTCCTCCGGTTGTGGGATACGAATCCCATGTTGCCTTGACAAACGCATGAAAGTCCGGATGTTCTGCCCACATATTCTGAAAGCGAAAAGATTTCGGGCCTTTGAATGATGTTAACAAAGATTTCAGTAGTAACGGAGTATGATCCGAAGTCAAGCGTGGAAGATGTTTAACACGCAAACTTGGAAACAAGCTATTGTATGACTCAGAACATAGCATGCGATCTAGACGTCTGCGAACTACACCAAGGCCCCGACCACTTGTCCAAGTAAAAACAGATCATTCATATGGAATATCTATTAACTCACATGATGTCACACAGTCATTGAAGTCTTCTAGGGAAGACAAAGATGGGGTAGAAAGACCATCATGTTCTGCTACTGTCAAGAAGGTATTAAAGTCACCGCTAAGTAGCCATGGCTCACTGTGGGTGTCATGGTGGCAGCGTAGTGAATGCCATAACCTTCGACGATCAGTTATCATATGCATTCCATAGATTGGCGTAAACCATAGCACAACCTCTGTGCCTACAATCTGAAATTTAAAGTGCGAGCATTGTTCATCATATATTGTGCTCAAATGTTTGAGGGACTCACTTGACCAGAATATCCAAATTTTCCCCCTACAAATTGCTTCAGCATGTGAAAATTTAAATCGTCGTTGTGCTTGAGCCAAATGTGTGGGATCCTTCTTGGGCTCAATTATGACCAATAGTTGTAGTTTATGAGTTTTTGTAAGTTTACGTATACGAACAAAAGAGTTCACAATTCCACGCACATTCCATATGAGGCAATTCATTGAGACGATGAAGAGGGGAAGTTTGAAGATCTTGTCTGTCGTTCTGTAGGCTGAGAATATGTATCAAGCATTTCCTGTTTTGTACGACGTCGTCGGGGAATAGGCATAGTTTCCACATTTTCCTGTATCATCCGATCTGTTAACTAATTATATGATGTATCCTCATTGGTTAAGACATCCTCAACAGCACCTTGTGGACTGCTGTGTAATTGTTGCGGTTGGGGATCAACTTGAGGGTGTGAAGCTGCGTGAGATGGTGAAACAGGCGGATCAGCTTGCAACTGCTGATCAGAGTGATGTATATATACTTCCGAATCTGAGTTGGTGGCAGCTATAACATCATCATCTTCTTCTGGAATGTGGGCAATGGATGCATCCATCTTGTTCAAGTCTTGTTTCTCCGAGAGTGACGCTAGTAGAATAGCATCATTTGTTGGAGCAGTGGGTGTAAGCATTTGATGTTCAGCAGTGCGTGAAGCAACTTGGGGTGCAGGAATCTCATGTGATAATGGAGGAATATCATGTAGAGTTGCTTCATTTGATTCATCTTCCTTATCCTCCACAGCAATCTGAGCAGGAGCAGATTTATTTTTTCTTGGTGTCCATCGTTTGTATTTTGCCTTGTCTTTTACTTGTAAAGGTTCTGTTTGATCTGCTGGTTCTTGCTGCGTAGCCACATTTGGTTTGCAAGCTTTGGCTTCATGTCCTAACGTGCGACATGTAGTGCAGAATAATGGAATATTCTCATACTCTACCGTAGGGTAGAGCTCATGTTCCCCCCTTTGAATATGCAACCAGGATGGCAACGTTTTGGAAATATCGACTTCAATACATAATCTCACAACTGATGGCCGTAGACCATTAGATGTTGCCGCATCCATTTTTAACGGCAATCCAATCATGTGAGCTATATCCCACAAAGCAGATTTATTTTGCAAGTATAATGGGATACCACGAATAGAGACCCAGATGGGTACTATAGGCTTATCAACTTTGGGATCAAAATCCGGTGTCCATTTCGTCACTCGCATTATATATCCATTAACCGTCCATGAGCGACGTAGAAAACACCTATGGTAATCTTCTGGATGATGGAATGTTAGTATGATGTGTTGATCATCCAATAAACCCAATTTAGGCGTCTGTTTGAACCATATCCTTTCCATGCAGGAGGCTATTTGTTTCATATTGGGACGGCCATGCCAAAAAGATCCAACGAGAGTGTATTTGAACGGAATAGAATATCGATCAACTTCCTCATTTGTGAATGTGATTGAAGGCATACCTTTGTATACATATATATATATATATATATGTGTGTGTGTGTGTACATATATATATATATATATATATATATATATATATATATATATATATATATATATGTGCTGTGTATGTTGTACCCCAACAAACATGTACATGGAACTATGAATAAGTGACGGAATGAAAGCGATAATTTCTTTAAGCGCGTGTTACTTAAGCTAGCTTAACCCTATTTACCTCGAAGATGATACTAAATAATTAAATAAGGGGTTTTCAAGAAAAGTGATACATGAGGAATATAGTTATATGAACAACACATACCAATATATATAGGTATGTGCGCGTATATGATATACGCGTAGGAAATGTATATGTACCTATATGCGTGTATATAGGAAAATATAGGTAAATATATATATACAACATAAACACATATGGGCGCATGTATATATTGTCATGAACACGTACACACACACACACATATATATATATAAAAAGATACATATGTATATGTGTATAAAGTACATATAGGCGTGCATACATGTGTATATGTGGATACATGTACACTAATATATGTTTTAGGTGACATGCACATTGTACATCCTATTATATACAAATATATATGCAAATCTTGGAATGCAATAAAATAAAGCAAACAATATAGTACATGAATTAAAATTACAAGAAATATCAAATTGCCCAAGAAGCCCCCTAAAAATCGGCCAAAGCCTTCTCTAGGCTTCTAGAAACCACTACAAATTAACTAAATAATACTTAATGACTAAAATAACTAGCATGCTAAACCTAGGCTAATAAAATAAGGATAAAACAAGAGCATGCAAAGAACAAAATAATAAAATAAAGAAAAGAGTGCAAGCATGCAAAGGAAATAATAAACAAATAAAGCATGCAAGACAAACTACAAAACCAACACACCCTTTTCCAACTTTTCACAAATTTGTTCCCTTCCCTCTTTTTTGACCCCCATGCGTAGGTTTCCCCTTCCCCAATTCCCCAACATGTTTTATTTTAACACTCCACCCTCTTGTCATCTTGCATTCCCTCACACAAATTCAAGACAAACATTTTAAGAAAAACTTTCATCTCCCTCCACACACCAACAAACTTTCGGCCTCCATCCTTGAAGGCTAGAAGATCTCCTTCAAGTTCCATCTTCAAGCCAAGAAGTGTATAGGTAAGTTTCTTCTAAGTCTATTAAGTAACTTCTTCATGACAAGATATTGAAGCTCATATTAGTGCCCCTTTTCTTGAGGAAACCGTGACCCCAAGAGGTCACTAGGTGAAGATTTTCAAAGCTACCAAGAGGGATTAGCTTCTTTGGGGGGAGAATTCATCTCAACCTCCATTCAAGATTCAAGTTGGTAAGAAAACCTAAACTCAAATAGCCTCATTTTCATCATAGAAATAACAACTAACATTCTCCTCTTCTTCATCATCTCAACCGTGTGCTCAAGGAGTGTAGGAGGAGAAGGATTCCAACTCAACTCACTCCATAACCAAGCCAAGGCAAGAGCTTTAGCTTGAAGAGGCAAGTTTACAATGATCTCTCATGATTTATGTAAAGAGTTTGTGACTTGAATGCTTAGAAGTTCTTAAGATTTAATCTTTAGTTGAATGTCCTAAGTTTGAGATTATATTTTATAGATTTCTTAAGAACCTTGCATTGCATGTGGCTTATTCTCTCAAAGATGGAGTCTTTTATGACATGCATCTAGTTACAAGGCTGTTTTGAGATGATTTAAGGTTTAAGTAGTGATTAGTAATATATCTTGCAAGAACAAGATGAAAGGGTGGACCTTTGACTTGAACCAATGACAAAATCTCAAACTACTGGAGCTAGGCAGAACAGGATGGCATCTTCAACGGCCTGAGAACCAACCTTACAGACCTTCAATGATGCTAATTTTCGGTACCAAGCTAGCCTTATGAGTGTAGCACAAGTGAGAGTTGGAATTTTGTCAAAATAAGTTATAGATTATTTTTAATAAAATATTTAGTAGAACTGCTCCAGCAGAAAATTCTGGAGCAGGGCAGAATTGACCACTATGTTTAACGAATTTAAAAAGGGTCTTTTGAACCTTCAATAAATCTGGTTTTTGGCACAGATCTAGCCCCATGTGTATAGAAGAGCTGAGAGTTGGAATCTTGGTAAAATAAGTTATGGTTTAATTTTCATAAAATAAATGGTGGGACTGCTCAGGCTGTAAATTCTGGAACATGACTGAATGATGTAACGTTTTGCATGGCATGAAAAGAGATTTTGAGGATGTTCAAAAAGGCTAATTTTCGGTTTGATGACTCCATTATGTGTATAGGAAATGTGCAAGTTGGAATTTTTGAAAAAGGAGTTGTAGAATATTTTTAATAAAAAATTTGGTAAAGCTGCTCAGACTGAAAAGCCTGGGACTGAGCAGAACTGCATCTCTTTTTGACTGACATGAAAAAGGACCTTGTAGTGGCTCAATAAATCTGATTTTTGGCAGGATGCTAATACCAGGTGTTCTGTGAATACCCCAGCTGGAATCATGGTAAAACAAGTTGTGGATTAATTTTAATGATTTAATTGGTAACACTGCCCAATAAGAAGTGCTGGGACAGAGCAGAAATTAAGTAACAAGTTAGTGGACTCAAAAAACGAATCTTAGGGACATGAAAATGAGTTAATTTTCGGTAGGATGCTATTATTACAAGTTTATGATATGTATGAGTGGAATTATGTTAAAATAAGTTAAGAATTAATTTTAAGAAATTACGCGGTAAAACCGCTCCAGCAGAAAATTCTGGAGCTAGGCAGAATTGACCATTGACTTCAACGAATTCAAAGAGGACTTTTTGGACCTTCAATAACTCTGATTTTTGGCACAAACCTAGCCCCATGAGTATAGTAGAGATGCCAGCTGGAATTTTGGTAAAAGGAGCTATGGTTTATTTTTAATAAATATTTTGGTAAGACTGGTCAGACCTGAAAACGGGAATTGAGCAGAATAGTGACTTCTTTTCACTAACTTGAAAAGGGACCTTGTGAATAACCAATAAAGCTGGTTTTTGGCATGATAATAACTCTATGAGTCTAGAAGACATGCCAGTTAGAATTTCAGCAAAACAAGTTCTAGATTATTTTTAATGAATTATTTGGTAAAACTGCTCAATAGAAATTACTGGAACCACCCTGAAATTTGTAACGACTTTCCAGGCTTAGAAAAGGGACTTAGAGACATGCAAATGGGCTGAATTTCGGTATGAATTACGATTATTCGAGGTTTTTGGGGTAATACATTCATGTTATGACTCTTTACGTAGTTCATGGTCGTTTATTCGTTAAGCAAGCTCAGGATTTAAGATCAGGTACGAGTTACGATTATGTGGGGTTTCTGGGGGTAATACATTCATGTTATGACCCTTTATGTATTTCATGGTCGTTTATTGTATTCTTGCTGGGTGATTTTTATCACTCACACTTTATTTTTCCCCCCAGATAATGCCAAGATAAATTGGATCGAAGATGAGCCGAGGGTACCATATCCATAGGCGAGGAGATATGAAGAGGGCTAAGCTTAAGGACTTTTGTGCTGCCAAGACGAATCGTATTATGATTATGTCTACACTCTCTGGATTGTCGGTTATGTTATTTTGTGGTACTGCTACTTTGGGGACTTAGTTATTTCGTAATGCATGTTTAATTTGGAAAGTTTTAATTCTGCCAAAATTTTACTGTCATGTTAAACGTTAACATGGGAATCCATGACTTATAATATGGATTTTCGTATGTTACGCATGACGCTTTGTACTCTCCTTAGTGAAGTACGGCGGGTGCACCGTATCCGGACGAGGCCCGGGTGCGGGGCGCTACAGGTGGTATCAGAGCCCAGGCTCTAGATTACGGGCAGAATGTAGGACTAAGTTATGATCTTAGCAATCTAAGATTGATCGTAGACCTAAGTTATGATCTTAGATGTGTGGCGACCTTAGAATAGGACCACTTAGACCGGGTTTAGGATATGATGTAATAACTAATCCTAAACTATGAAAGCTAAGTCTATGACATAAGATGTGTCCTTTTATCTCCTTTACTTAAGAGTTTTCGATTTTGGTCCTTAGTCAAATACAATTGACTTTAATTCTGATATTCTAAAAAGACATTAAAACCATAAGTGCAGATGGCATCACAGACTAACGAACAAGCATTGTCATTTTCACCCCCGGGCAGCGCTGGGTTTTATTACCGGCAGCTATTAAGAGCACATATCCCAGAATTTGGCGGAGAATCTAGTCCCGAGGAAGCGGAAAAATGGCTTGATGAAGTCGAAAGTACCTTCTTGCTAATACGAGTACCTGAGAAGGTAAAGACACCAATTGTCCGGCCATTTTTGATTGGCAAGGCCAGCCGGTGGTGGAGAACTTGTATCCAGCCATTGCCCCGACCGGTGACTTGGGCAAGGTTTCTAGAGGAGTTTTGTGAGTTTTTCCTCTCTACAGAACTAATCATGACGAGGGTTGAGGAATTTGACACCTTAAGACAAGAACCAGGTATCACTGTCTCCGAGTATGCTCGTCGGTTCACTACATTGGGCCGCTATGTTCCCTCGATCATGGGAGACGGAGAGAACAAGGTAATTAGATTCATGCGAGGTCTAGACTTCCGGATTAAGATTCGGCTAGCTAAAGCGTATTCTAGCACTTTCGAAGAATTACTGGAGGACTGCTACAGAGCGGAACACGATATTAAACTAATGGAAGGACAAAATAAAGGACTTAAGGAACGAAACAAGAGGTGGCGACCGCGTCCACTGAGGGATAATAAAGAGATAACCAAGAACGCTAACCTGGATGAAAGAGTTCCTGGTTCAGCAGTGCCTGAAACCTCAAATCGTAACAGGTACTCCCAACTGCTTAATTTAAATCTGAAGTACCTATATTTTATTATGTCTTTTAGCCAGGTATAAACGGTCATTAGAGCAATGCGATAAGGTAACTCAACGAAAGTGTAAAAACTAGAATAAGTTATCAAAATGCTCTTGAAGATTGGATTATTACCATAATAGTCTATGAGGACAAGGCAAACGAGAATACTCTTGTGATTGGGAAAAGAAAACATAGATTATGTAGGGAACAAGAACACCACGAAACGACATAAATCCCCAGGAGGGACTTCCACCCCAGGTTCGATTATTACGGGATTGACGTGTCTATGAAACGGATGAGTCAAGTAGGACTTGGCGAGAGACTGGGGTTTCACCATTCTATAAGAGTACAATCTCAGACTAAGGTACAAGTCATCATATATGTATTTTAGGAAAGAAATTTCTAACACCGATGGAAACGTTTTTATGGCTAACGCATGGATACAGAAGGATGTTTATCGAAGGAAAGCATATGGATCACAGTCAGGACTTAAGGACCTCTGTCATGAAAAGAAGGGAACTCCGATAGTACATAATCATGATAGGTCAATTACATCATACTCACCCTGAAGGAATACCGTTGACGGAAATTAACTCACTAAGACAAGGGCCAGGCATTTCCATACTCACTCATTTCTTTGAGACAGTATGTTCCTTTGATTATAAGAGATGAAAGGTTTATACTACCAGATCTAATTAGGGTAAGCTAAATCGTATTCAAGGATCTTTGGTGAATTATTGAAGGGCCGCTATGGAGCGGAATGCGATGTAAAGAATGAAAGAAACGAATTAACAAGCAAACGAAGTAAAAGGTGGAAACCGTAACCATATAAGGCCAGTCTATGCGGATGACAAAGAAACAACCAAGACATGCCTAATAAGTGTAAGATACCTATGTCCCCGGCTCTACTTCCTGTTAACCAGGTAAGGAGTGATTATGCTAGTTTCCTTGAGTTATGATTAGTAGACCACAAGCAAGTAGGTAAGGTTATTAGTGATAACATTACTAAGTATGACACTGTGTATGGGACGCAGGGTCTTCGTCATGATGCGTCACTATCAGCACTTGTACTCGTTTTATTGCACTATGCGGGGAATAGGTCATGACTATGAAAACCATGTTTTAAGAAGAACGGGCCACCTTAGGATGATTGAAATGTCATAAAGGGAACATAGGTTTCAAAGGAGAACCCACAACTTCTAGTTCGATTCTATGAAATGATCTCAAAAAGGGGAAGAGTTAGTACATAATAAGGCAATCAGCCAGACGGATGAATACGGGACATACCTTACGAAGATCTTGGTTTGTGTACCTTATGGGAATTATCCCGGGTGTCTTTGGAAGCTATTTCGTAAATAGGATGACAGTTACATGATCACTGAAAGGATGTTTATAGAAAAGAGCGAATAGTCTATACCCCAGAGTTAATGATCTATGCCTAGTTGATCATTTCTTAGGAAATTATAGGCCTGCTACGGTCATGATTACACGAAATGGATTTCATTAGCAAGTACATAGTATCGAGGTTGCGAGTGCTTGATATGGGATAGGTTACGACAAAACCTTTCGAGAATTAGAACCAGTTTTGATGAAACCTTTAAGATGAAAGGAACAAAGCTGTTTTGAGGAAACTAAATAGACGCTTTATGCGATCTTATTAACCTAAAGAAGAAGCCACATGGGAAACGGAGGACAATGTGAGGAGTAGATATCCCCATCTATTCGACTAGTTCTGAAGTTTCGAGGACGAAACTTATAATAAGGGGGGGAGGATGTTGTACCCCAACAAACATGTACATGGAACTATGAATAAGTGACGGAATGAAAGCGATAATTTCTTTAAGCGCGTGTTACTTAAGCTAGCTTAACCCTATTTACCTCGAAGATGATACTAAATAATTAAATAAGGGGTTTTCAAGAAAAGTGATACATGAGGAATATAGTTATATGAACAACACATACCAATATATATAGGTATGTGCGCGTATATGATATACGCGTAGGAAATGTATATGTACCTATATGCGTGTATATAGGAAAATATAGGTAAATATATATATACAACATAAACACATATGGGCGCATGTATATATTGTCATGAACACGTACACACACACACACATATATATATATAAAAAGATACATATGTATATGTGTATAAAGTACATATAGGCGTGCATACATGTGTATATGTGGATACATGTACACTAATATATGTTTTAGGTGACATGCACATTGTACATCCTATTATATACAAATATATATGCAAATCTTGGAATGCAATAAAATAAAGCAAACAATATAGTACATGAATTAAAATTACAAGAAATATCAAATTGCCCAAGAAGCCCCCTAAAAATCGGCCAAAGCCTTCTCTAGGCTTCTAGAAACCACTACAAATTAACTAAATAATACTTAATGACTAAAATAACTAGCATGCTAAACCTAGGCTAATAAAATAAGGATAAAACAAGAGCATGCAAAGAACAAAATAATAAAATAAAGAAAAGAGTGCAAGCATGCAAAGGAAATAATAAACAAATAAAGCATGCAAGACAAACTACAAAACCAACACACCCTTTTCCAACTTTTCACAAATTTGTTCCCTTCCCTCTTTTTTGACCCCCATGCGTAGGTTTCCCCTTCCCCAATTCCCCAACATGTTTTATTTTAACACTCCACCCTCTTGTCATCTTGCATTCCCTCACACAAATTCAAGACAAACATTTTAAGAAAAACTTTCATCTCCCTCCACACACCAACAAACTTTCGGCCTCCATCCTTGAAGGCTAGAAGATCTCCTTCAAGTTCCATCTTCAAGCCAAGAAGTGTATAGGTAAGTTTCTTCTAAGTCTATTAAGTAACTTCTTCATGACAAGATATTGAAGCTCATATTAGTGCCCCTTTTCTTGAGGAAACCGTGACCCCAAGAGGTCACTAGGTGAAGATTTTCAAAGCTACCAAGAGGGATTAGCTTCTTTGGGGGGAGAATTCATCTCAACCTCCATTCAAGATTCAAGTTGGTAAGAAAACCTAAACTCAAATAGCCTCATTTTCATCATAGAAATAACAACTAACATTCTCCTCTTCTTCATCATCTCAACCGTGTGCTCAAGGAGTGTAGGAGGAGAAGGATTCCAACTCAACTCACTCCATAACCAAGCCAAGGCAAGAGCTTTAGCTTGAAGAGGCAAGTTTACAATGATCTCTCATGATTTATGTAAAGAGTTTGTGACTTGAATGCTTAGAAGTTCTTAAGATTTAATCTTTAGTTGAATGTCCTAAGTTTGAGATTATATTTTATAGATTTCTTAAGAACCTTGCATTGCATGTGGCTTATTCTCTCAAAGATGGAGTCTTTTATGACATGCATCTAGTTACAAGGCTGTTTTGAGATGATTTAAGGTTTAAGTAGTGATTAGTAATATATCTTGCAAGAACAAGATGAAAGGGTGGACCTTTGACTTGAACCAATGACAAAATCTCAAACTACTGGAGCTAGGCAGAACAGGATGGCATCTTCAACGGCCTGAGAACCAACCTTACAGACCTTCAATGATGCTAATTTTCGGTACCAAGCTAGCCTTATGAGTGTAGCACAAGTGAGAGTTGGAATTTTGTCAAAATAAGTTATAGATTATTTTTAATAAAATATTTAGTAGAACTGCTCCAGCAGAAAATTCTGGAGCAGGGCAGAATTGACCACTATGTTTAACGAATTTAAAAAGGGTCTTTTGAACCTTCAATAAATCTGGTTTTTGGCACAGATCTAGCCCCATGTGTATAGAAGAGCTGAGAGTTGGAATCTTGGTAAAATAAGTTATGGTTTAATTTTCATAAAATAAATGGTGGGACTGCTCAGGCTGTAAATTCTGGAACATGACTGAATGATGTAACGTTTTGCATGGCATGAAAAGAGATTTTGAGGATGTTCAAAAAGGCTAATTTTCGGTTTGATGACTCCATTATGTGTATAGGAAATGTGCAAGTTGGAATTTTTGAAAAAGGAGTTGTAGAATATTTTTAATAAAAAATTTGGTAAAGCTGCTCAGACTGAAAAGCCTGGGACTGAGCAGAACTGCATCTCTTTTTGACTGACATGAAAAAGGACCTTGTAGTGGCTCAATAAATCTGATTTTTGGCAGGATGCTAATACCAGGTGTTCTGTGAATACCCCAGCTGGAATCATGGTAAAACAAGTTGTGGATTAATTTTAATGATTTAATTGGTAACACTGCCCAATAAGAAGTGCTGGGACAGAGCAGAAATTAAGTAACAAGTTAGTGGACTCAAAAAACGAATCTTAGGGACATGAAAATGAGTTAATTTTCGGTAGGATGCTATTATTACAAGTTTATGATATGTATGAGTGGAATTATGTTAAAATAAGTTAAGAATTAATTTTAAGAAATTACGCGGTAAAACCGCTCCAGTAGAAAATTCTGGAGCTAGGCAGAATTGACCATTGACTTCAACGAATTCAAAGAGGACTTTTTGGACCTTCAATAACTCTGATTTTTGGCACAAACCTAGCCCCATGAGTATAGTAGAGATGCCAGCTGGAATTTTGGTAAAAGGAGCTATGGTTTATTTTTAATAAATATTTTGGTAAGACTGGTCAGACCTGAAAACGGGAATTGAGCAGAATAGTGACTTCTTTTCACTAACTTGAAAAGGGACCTTGTGAATAACCAATAAAGCTGGTTTTTGGCATGATAATAACTCTATGAGTCTAGAAGACATGCCAGTTAGAATTTCAGCAAAACAAGTTCTAGATTATTTTTAATGAATTATTTGGTAAAACTGCTCAATAGAAATTACTGGAACCACCCTGAAATTTGTAACGACTTTCCAGGCTTAGAAAAGGGACTTAGAGACATGCAAATGGGCTGAATTTCGGTATGAATTACGATTATTCGAGGTTTTTGGGGTAATACATTCATGTTATGACTCTTTACGTAGTTCATGGTCGTTTATTCGTTAAGCAAGCTCAGGATTTAAGATCAGGTACGAGTTACGATTATGTGGGGTTTCTGGGGGTAATACATTCATGTTATGACCCTTTATGTATTTCATGGTCGTTTATTGTATTCTTGCTGGGTGATTTTTATCACTCACACTTTATTTTTCCCCCCAGATAATGCCAAGATAAATTGGATCGAAGATGAGCCGAGGGTACCATATCCATAGGCGAGGAGATATGAAGAGGGCTAAGCTTAAGGACTTTTGTGCTGCCAAGACGAATCGTATTATGATTATGTCTACACTCTCTGGATTGTCGGTTATGTTATTTTGTGGTACTGCTACTTTGGGGACTTAGTTATTTCGTAATGCATGTTTAATTTGGAAAGTTTTAATTCTGCCAAAATTTTACTGTCATGTTAAACGTTAACATGGGAATCCATGACTTATAATATGGATTTTCGTATGTTACGCATGACGCTTTGTACTCTCCTTAGTGAAGTACGGCGGGTGCACCGTATCCGGACGAGGCCCGGGTGCGGGGCGCTACAGTGTATGTATACAAATATAAGTCTGTGCTCTGGCGATTCTACGACATGACGGAATCACAACTTGCAGCCCCCGCGGCGGCTGCCGCTGACTTCCTCCGCCCACTCTCCTGCTTGTGTCGGACAGCCGCAACTCATGGATTATCTTCCATCTGATCCGACTTTGGCAATTCCAGCAGCGATCAAAGGTAAATCATATGCCTCATTGTTTTCTTCATCCACAATTTCGATCGCTGCGAGACCGATCCAACGCTTCAAGGGCGATCCGATGATTTAATTTTATGATGATGAAATAGCTGCATTGGCGGCGCCATATCGCCATACTTTGGTGGGATCTTTTTGGTATGGCAGACCTACATTGGCCACAATTTGCGCAAGCATCGACCGTATCGGGTTTACAGGTACCGTCAAGATTGGCCTTCTAGACTCCATGCATATATTGATACATTTTGATCAGGAGGCGAATTATCTACACTGCTTTGCTCGACAAAGCTGGACCATCGCAGGGAAATATATGAGGGTGACGAAATGGGCACCAGATTTCGACCCAAAAGTTGACGTGCCAATCGTCCTTATTTGGATCCCATTGCCAGGGTTGCCTGTGTATTTTCATCAAAAGGAAGCTCTTTTCCAGATAGGACGCATGCTGGGAACCTCGATGAAATTAGATGCAGCTACGTTGTCAGTTTTACGGCCTTCTACTGCACATTTGTGTGTAGAGGTTGATATCTCTCAAGAGCTTCCTTCACGAGTATATATTCAAGTTTCTTCGCGGACAATAACACAATTAGTCATTTATGAAGATTTGCCTTCCTATTGCACATCTTGTTTTCGACTGGGACACAAGGCAACATCTTGCGGAAAGCCAGATGAAAAAACACCCGATCAACCATCTATGACAGCAATAGGGAAGACACCAAAGCCCAAGGAAAATTTACAACACTGGACTCCCAAAAAACAACCTAATATACAGGAGCCAGATAACGTCGCCACTGAGGTACACAACACTGAGGTGCAGCCGACGACATTGGAAATGCGCTCTCCTGACCTTTATCCTGCTGCCTCCATTTCATTCTCCCAAAATCTTTCACGTTTACAAGGTATTGATGACTGTTTGTTAGCAGATTTGCCTGATAATTCTGCAATATATACTATTTCAGAACAGTGAAGTTGAGATAGATCGATCACATCCGAGTTTCGTTGAGGAACCAACAGATGACAATATGCTGCAATATATTGAAAACATGGTGCAATCAATGATTATTGATCTCACATCACAGGAACGACTTCTATTAACACCTCCTCCGTCTGGCGAGACGGATGATTTTCAGGTGCATCCTAGACTTTTGCAACGTCAAAATCGTTTGGTCATTCCATTGTCTCCTCTGCTTACTCGTTCTAGGGCAGCCATCTCAAACTCGTTTGAAGTACTATCAGACCAATAAAGATCTTGCTTTGGAATGTTAGAGGGCTTCATTCCTCGGTTGATAGGATATTATCTTTGTTGCGTCGTTATCTTTTACATGTTCTGGTTATTATTGAACCAAAGTCTAGATTATCTACACTCGTATCATATCGACTGAAGTTTGGCTTTTCACATGATGTGTCGGCTTGTGATGATCATATTTGGATCATGTGGAAAAGTACAGTTCTTCAATTGGCAGGTGAACGTGTTGGTGTGCAAAATCATTCGTTGCATTTTACTTGGTTGGTGTCGGGAGATTCTTTTTGGACAACATTTGTTTATGGCATGCACACAGTGGTTGAGTGCAGACCACTGTGGACTGATCTAACCGCCATGCATGAGTCGCTAGACATTCCATGGTTGATTGGAGGAGATTTTAACATTTTTTTATCATTGGATGAGCATATGGGGCGTTCATCACCATCTCTACAATCTCTACAAGATTTTAAGGATTG
The DNA here is from genome assembly GCA_036186865.1 of Eustoma russellianum. NCBI lineage: Eukaryota > Viridiplantae > Streptophyta > Magnoliopsida > Gentianales > Gentianaceae > Eustoma > Eustoma russellianum. Next base: position 9,338,593 of record AP025052.1, read on the forward strand.
TGTGGATGCCTGTTCACTGCAGCATATTAACTTTCAAGGCTAAACTTTTACAAGGAGTGACGGACGAGGTTTTGGCAAAGTGTGGCGCCGTATGGATCGTTTTTTATGTTCTTCGGATTTTTTTGATCTTTTCACGTCAGTGACTTATCAACATCTAAATCTGACTGCTTCTGATCATGTTCCCTTATTTGTAGAATGTGCGGTTGATTCTCCTTCTACTTCGGCCTCTTTTCGTTATTTGGATGTATGGGCTACACAATCTGACTTTGACAACTTTGTCATTCATCATTGTAATCTTTCACTACAGTTGGAGGAATGAGAGTATTTTATTTCAAACTAGGCCAACTGAAGAAACATTTGCGTAGGTGGAATAAGGAGGTTTTTGGGAATGTTTTTGATGCAGTAGCCGTAGCTGTGGAAGATACATTACGTTGTGAAGCAACTTATGATTCATCCCCTTCGGATGTCACAAGGAATGAATATCATCGTAACATGGCCATTCTCCGCTTAGCTCAGTCCAGGGTGTTATAGTATTGGAAGCAAAAGGCTAATGTGAAATGGCTACGTGAAGGGGATGCGAACACTAAATATTTTCATCAAACTGTGAAAGATAGAAGGCGCAGACAATCTATCCATCGGATACTGAAGTCGGATGGCATGGAGTGTACCACAGCAGTGGAAATAGAAGCGGAGGTCGTTCGGTTCTTTCAGACGTTATTCATAGAGGAGCAAACTACACCATGTCATTCTATTATTAGTTATATCCCAAGTTTGTTATCTGCTGAAGATAATAATTTATTGATGGCTATACCTGATATGCAAGAGGTGAAAACAGCAATTTGGGATCTTAGTCCCACAAGTGCTGCAGGTTCAGATGGTTTTCCAGGCTCATTTCATCGTCGCTTTTGGCTTGTTATACAGATGGATGTGCATAAGGCGGTGTAGGAATTTTTCTTCGGCATTCCTCCTCCGCGTCAGGTTGCGGCTTCCCTTATTACATTAATACCGAAAGTTCTAAACCAACAAAGATTCTCAGATTATCGGTCCATTTGTTTGGCAAATTTCTTGGCCAAGGTAATAACTCGCTTGATTGCAACTCGCATGGAAAATTTTCTACCGCGACTAATCTCTCCTGAGCAGGCGGGGTTTCTGAAAGACCGTGATATTACTGAACAAGTCTTACTGGCGCAAGAGATGGTGCATGTATTGGACATACCAGTAAGTGGGGGACATGTTATAGTTAAGCTTGATATGGCTAAAGCTTTTGACAGGGTTAACTGGTCTTATCTTTGTCAGGTCTTATTGACTATGGGATTTTATGCGCGCTTTTTTTGCATCATTTTATTTGTCTGCGACGAAGTGTTCCGTGCTTATTAATGGTAAGACAGCAGGTTTCTTTCCAGTCTCTAGAGGGGTTAAGCAGGGAGATCCCTTATCTCCATTGTTATTTATTCTAGCTGCAGAGGTCTTTTCCCGTGGACTTAAACTTTTGATGCAGGATGGAGAAATTCTTTGTTTTAATGCTAGCCATGTGCCCCAAGTATCACACTTGGGATTTGCCGATGATTTGGTGGTATTCTTAAACAGCTCAGTTGCAAATTTACGATGTTTCAGATCTTTCTTGGATGATTATCAACATGCTTCGGGACAATTAGTCAATTTTCATAAAAGCCAGGTGGTTGGTAGTGCGGGAGTTTCAGGGCCAAGATCTTCTCAGACGCTAGGCATGAGATTGACGCAATTGCTTATGAAATATTTGGGTTCATATTTACATAAAGGTATTAGTCGCGCTGCTTATTGCACATCATTGTTAGCTCATGTAGATGCAAAGTTGAACTCATGAGCGTCAAAGCTTTTATCATTTGCGGGTAGATTGGTCCTGATTCGTCATGTCCTTGGATCTATGCCATTGCATATTATTGCGAGCTCAAGACTTCCTAAGAGTGTAGTGTAGGCCACTCATAGGCGCATGGCTCATTTTCTTTGGAAGGATCGCTATCACTGGCGCTCTTGGGAAAGGGTCTGCTGTCCGACAGAATTCGGAGGCTTGGGCATCTGTAATTAGGATTTCTTACAACATGCTTATGATAGTCTTTTGTGGTGGCGATTTCACACTTCGCAGAGCCACTGGGCAACATACAGTTGACAGCGCTATGGACAAAGAGGAGTAGTGTCCGCTACCTTGTATGATTCTCCCATTTGGAAGCGCATTTTGTAGATTTCACTCATACATGGAGCATCATGTTTCTCATACACCTGATGGCATTTATTGAACTGCAGATTTGTCGGGTCAATTTTTGTTACGATCGGCTTATAGCCAACTATGTACTCATATGACTTCATTCGAATGTGCAAAGTTTGTTTGGTGGCCGACCTTGCCTTCTGGGGCAAAACTTTTTCTGTGGAAGTTATGGATGCGTGCGTTGCCTTTAGTAGAAAATCTATGCGCTTGGCAGGTAATCTTTCCATCTCAGTGTGTTTTTTGCAAGGTCAATTCTGACAGGAGGGACCATATTTTTCTGCAGTGTCCGGTCATTCTCCCTATTTGGCAGGAAATTTCAATCTTATTTTCCGGTCCTCTCCCACAGCAAGCTGCAATTCAAGGATACTTAATCCGTTGGTGGCGCACATCTGCTGCCAATTCGATGGTTGGCCAACTAAGGGCAATGGTTCCATCTCTCACAGTTTTGGTGATTTGGAAGGAATATACATCTATGAAATTTGGTGATAGTTCTTTTTCATACAACCACTTATTTGAGCGACTTCGTGAGCAAATATTTCTTTGGTGTGCTTCAACTAAAGGACGTAAATTTTCGATATCGCTGTCTCATTTGGTGGATAGGGGGTTTTCACCAAAATTGCTCCATAGACGGCATAGACTCGTCTGTTGGGAGTTACCGCCTTCGTGTCGCTTTAAACTCAACATTGATGATTCGGCTGGATGACTGGGAGCCGCAGCAGGTGCTATACTTCGTAATGACTTGGGAGAATTCGTTTCGGGGGTTGCTTTTCCTTTACCGTCTGCAACTCCATTACGCGCTGAGCTTATGGCTTTGAGTTATAGCCTTTTATACTATGCGAGAGATTATGACAGGCTAATCGTGGAGACTGATTGTTGCTTGTTGTTATCCTTTATGTCACATCCAGAACGTTATACTGGCACTTTATTAGTGGATCTTCGTCGAGCTACCGACTTCCTTTGTCTTAATGCTTCATCTTTGCAACACTGTCCACGAGAAGCAAATGCCGCAGCGCATTCGCTCTCTCGTCATGGGCTGCAGGCATCAGGAGCAACCGTATTTTCCTCATTTTCGATGTTCGAGGAGCTATACTCTTGGATACTTCAGTCCCACATTTGCGTCTTTGATACTAGTCTCCCATTGGGTTGGCATTCTTACGCTCTTGTTGCCTATATCACTAGTTGATATAGGCAATGTCGGTACGTTTTTTTCTTTTGATTTGCCATTCGATTATGTTTATATCAATAGTGCAGATAAAGCTGTTTTTTATGACAATGCGAGGGTGTCATCTCCTGAACATTGGATCGTCATGACTACAATACAGCTGACCATCATTGGAGTTGCCTGTATTCATAAAGAATGCAGGCAACATGGGTATGACATCGCGCTCCAATACTCTATTCTTCATCCTTCTGCTTATATTTATTCTGAACAATTTTGTTTTGAGGTACACAACACTGAGGAGTGCTGGATTTTAGCGTCTCACAACAAGAGCCAGCCAAATGCCAGCAACACATGTGATTTAGGTGTACGACTACATCAGTGGCTCAACAATACCGACTCGTATAGTTTAGAGATCGCTATGCCTTACATGTTAATAGAACAATTTTATCTTTGCATTCCACGATTTCAATCATTATCTTTTTGCAGGTGCTATTATACATATTATGCATTTCATTTACTATTTCGTAGGAGAGTCTCCGACATCACATGTAACCATGGTATTCCTCCACCATAAGCAAGGGCAAATTATTAATAAAACAACCAGACGGTACCGTCCGTCTTTCACTAAAAATATATATATATGCTATGTGTGTGTGTATGTAGCGTCTAGAAGAACTTTGCATTTGAGATTCGTTGACGAATAGGCATTTTCAAATATATCTCCTTAAGCACTTCATTTAATGAACTAGTTTAGTTCATCTCCTTAAGAACTTCTTTATATGAACTACTTTAGTTCATTTAACATGGCACCTGAAGATATTGTAAACACAACAAGTGTTTGCCATATGATTTAAGCATTAACACTTCATGGAACGTTAGTCTGATAATGATATGTATAAAACATATAAAGCATATTTATCATGCACGTATGTCATGTAACAGTCAAATCATGCATTTCGAAATCACATAAAACATTTAAATCATGCATTTTGAAACATTCAAACCTCGATTTCTCAACACATCTTTGTGCTAGTTACCAACATGCATGACCTTGAAGGTGTTAGAATAAAAAATGCATGTATAATCATGTAAGTGACCATCTTGCATGTGCTTGAAAGAGATAAGAATCATGTGTGTGTGTCCATGGGGGTACTCAGCCTAGGTGGAAAAGTATGCACTAATCGTAAAGTTTGTTTGATTGCATTGATATATGTTTATGGAATATGTTTACATAATGTGTTAACTGTTATACACACACACCCCATGGCCTTGTATTGTATATTAATAAATTCATTATTGCATCTAAGTGCATGCATGTAAATAAACCATGTGTGTGAAATAATATGTAAATCGAATAGTGGATGATGTGATCATTATATATATGTGTGTGTGCGCGCGCGCACGCGTGCGCTCATGTAATTAGTCAAGATATCATCAAAGTTCATCAAACATGGCCACTTGGCCGAAGTGCATTATGCACACGCACACATGATCTTAGCAACTTTTTTACTACATTTTTCATGCAAAATGGTCACATCATCTGCTATTCACTTTGCATATTATTTAACACACATGGTTTATTTACCGGCATCCACTTAGATACAATAATGACTTTATTAATATACAACACAAGACATGCGTACATGATAAATATGTTGAGAAAAAGAGGTTTGAGTGATTACAAAATGCATGATTTAAATAACGTGTACTAAATAAATGCATGAAACGTTTTATGACTTGACACGTTTTTGCATGATACCTGCCTTATATAGTTCATATATAATGTTGCCGCACTAACGAGCCATGAAGCTTTAAAGCTTACACATCAAATGGCAAACATTTGTTGTGTTTGAACTATTTTCAGGTGTCACCATTAATGAACTAAACTAGTTCATTAAGTGAAGTACTTAGTTAAATGAACTATGTAGTTCATTAAATGGAGATATATTTGGAAAAGCCATGATGGCAACAAATTGAAGAATGGAAAGTCTACTTCTACTATTCATCATACGTTTTATATAATTTATATATATATATATTCAGATTTTTTTAAAGGGCACAATACATATATATTCCAACGTACTACCGACACGTTATATATATTACGAACGTACGTCAATGTCACACCACTATACTTACCTCATATTTATGAGTATATTCAGGTCTTATATCATATGATATAAGTCATGGTGATGACAAAATTATTACGACACATTACAAGGTTCTAAACCAAAAATTGTCGTATCGAGTGACAACCGAAACTTCGCCAACGTGTCACGTACTTGCCATATATAGATGGCCAGCCCCTACACTTCAAAAATGGCCACATATTTCGTGGCTTACATGGTATATACAGCCATAAAATCATTCCATGTTGGCACACACAAATCACCCTCAATTAAGGCCAAATTGTGGAGATTTCAAATTCAACATTTTTTTCACATGGGGCGCCACTTACTACAGCCATTAGAGCTGAATATTCAAGTTATTCTGTGTATATTATGTTTTACATAATATATATAACATGTGCAAAAATTTTGAATTTAATCGAAGAAAAATCGCATAATCGACAAAAGTCAAAAATTCAGTTTTCTACGAACACGACACATGGAACGTTTTTGGCATGACATGTAACATGTATCTAGACACTTTTTACATATTCAATACATATTAAAGTGTTCTATAAAATTCAAATTAGGGCTGATTATAATTTACCATATATGTGTGAATATTGGGCATTATTTGACAAAGTTTACCAAAAGAAAATTCAGCACATGTGCAGGAATTTCACACGCCATTTTCAGATTTGTTGGAGTCTAGATGGAGCTTATTTGGCACTTTAATTGGTGGAAAATAAGCCACACATGATGGGTGACTTTGAAGAGGGCAACACACAAGGAAAGATTTCAAAAATGCAGCACATGCTGAAAATTTTCATCACATGTGAATAGTGGCCGAATTTACTATTCATTTGTCCTTAATTTGCATCCCCAAATTGAAGGGATTGAATGGTAAATTATTTGGTAGTGTTTTGAATTCTTTTTAGCACATGTTTTTCAAGTTAATCTCAGATTTTTATAGCACACTAAATGGTGACAAGGTTCGACCAATCATGAAGTGCCAAGTAAGCAAAGTCAAGTCATCCATCCAATCATGTTGTGCCAAGTAAGCAAGTTGATATCACATTTACACAAGGCATTCTTCCAAGGACTTAAAAGAGAATTCCCAAGATGGAAAATAGCCCTAAGGGGGCGGCCAAGGCTGATTAAAAGGAGAAGAGATGTAGCAAACAAAAGCAAGATAATTCTCATATTCTCTTAAGTGCAAAAATTGTCTTCCACTTTCTTCTTCTACCTTTCTTTCTTCTTCTCTCTCAAGCCTATTGTTCTTGTATTCAAATATATTGAATAGGCTTTGTATAGACCACCATACATGCCCATTGTTGTAAAAGGTTGATCAAGGTGTGATCAATCCTTCATTCGTTCGGTGGTGGTGTTCGTGAAAGGTGTGATTGCTTGTATCGTTTGTAAAGGATTGGAGTTGGTGTGTAACTTCAGCAACCCTTTGTGGTAAGGTTTTATTTTGTGATTAGTGATAACCGAGAAAGGTGTCCTCGAAGACTGGAGTAGGTTGTGTTAACCGAACCAGTATAAAATTCTCGGTGTTATTACTTTTAGCATTTTACTTTCAGTTTCTAGCACTGTGCATCATTTTCAATGCAGTAGTAAAAATACCAAAAGAATTTCAAAAATCACGAAACATTTTAGAAACATAGCCATAGGTCTTAGATTTCATTTGGTGCAAGTTTCAACCCTTTTGGATAAGTATAAGTCATTCAAACGTCAATAGTTCTGAGACTAGTGCAGTCTAATTTTCAGACTTGCAAAGGTTGAGACTTTGAACGTATTTGACTTACTTCCCAAAAGAATTTTTCAAAACTGTTTCAACCTAATTAAATACATATAGAAATGGGTTTTTCATTAAATTTTCAGACCATTTGGAGCTACCTTTTATTCGTAATAAATTTTTTAAATCAGACTACCGTTTCTGGCAGATTTGCGCAATCTGACCACCAACGATTTTTCAAAGGGTTAAAGTTGAATTTTAATCTGAAATTTTTAGGAGATACTCAGAACATCTGAGACTACAATCTCTCAAAATTTCAGAATTTTTGAAGGCCTGTAACCTAGTTTTTCAAACGATGCAAAACATATCCTGAAAACAGAAACTGCTTTCAGAAGTTGGGTTTTTGGATTAAAATATTTTAAAAACCAAATTTTCCGCACCCACTATTCGACCCCCCTTCTAGTTGTGCCTTGCAGGTCCTACAAAATATGCTTTATATGTTTTATATATATCATTGTTGGACTAATTTGCCATGAAGTGTTAAGGCTTAAATCATATGGCAAACATTTGTTGTGTTTACACTATCTTCATGTGCCATGTTAAATGAAATAAACTAGTTCATAATGCTTAAGGAGATGACTTAAACTAGTTCATCAAATGAAGCACTCAAGAAGATGTCTTTGAAAATGCCTATTCGTCAACAAATATCAAATTGAAAGTTCTTCTTTACACTACGTATACACACACATGGGATATATATATATATATATATTTGAATTATCCCTAACTTCTGGCGGAGGAAAGCCTTATTACAAATCAGAAAAGCATGCCGATAGTAGCAGTATATGATTATCAACATCCAAATGTATATGATATGCCGCATTAAAACCTTGCCAAAAAAAACAACCCTTGTGGATAAAATCTTGGCGAAGGAAAAAGCGTACATATTTATATAGATGGAATGTTGATAGGCGCTACAGTGAAAAATGAAATAATGTACAAGCCGAAAAGAATACAAAAATTGCAAAATGAATGTAAGCCATGTAGAGGTCCACGGTTGGTGTGCCCTCGTTCCGTTAGAAATAGCGAAGCCGCCGGTGATGAAGCAGACCAATGAGAAACGGGATCGCGTCCATGCACAAAATAAATGTGTGACTGAGTGAAAGCAATATAGATGACATGCTGAAAATATCAAGGCAAATGGAATGAGGATCATACCAGGTCTGCCGGCACGCGATAAGGGACCGACAGATACAGTAAAGAAATGTCAATCCATATGGAAGACATGCAACATTAGGGAACCACGTGCTTGCATAGAGGAGACCCTCGTCCCAGCAGACAGAAACACATCGTCAACGCGACCATCAAATAAGAGTCGCAAGACATACCATGCAGGAGAGATAGTAAGTGCTGAGTGAAACAGACATATAAAACATAGAGAAAGGGTTGCGACAACAAGAAAGAAAATCATACCAAGTCTGCCTACCCCGACTAAAGGACAGGCAGAAATAGTGAAAAGAAGCCAATCCATGTGGAAGACCTGGAAATGGTATAATCGTTGTCCCGTCAAGTTAAGATCCGATTTAGCTAACCAGCCTGTTGGCGATGAAGAATATGCATACAGTTTGAGCATGTGAATACGATGCAATGGCAGCGTCTCAGCCGGAGTCCGCTTGAACGTGACATGACAATGTCCAAACCATGCATAAAGACATAAAGAAGCAACGTTATCAGAGACCAACCAACTATGAGGAATAAATAAAACCAGTAGGTAACAAATCATAACAAACCTGCCTGAACCCTGAAGGGCATAGGCAGGAAAATTCAGTTTGCGCCAATCCATATGGAAGACTTATATAGGTCAAGGAACCCTCAAATGTACTGAAGAAAGATCCAATGAGATGGAACTACGCACTAATGGCGGAAGAGAGCGAGAACTGTAGACTTGAGTGCATAGGTTTAACATAGCATTCTGTGCAAGATAGTGTGCCGCCATGTTTGCTTCTCTATAAATGTGATGGTAGTCCAAATGATGTAGACGCACTAACGTGTGTAGCAACTGAAGGTAATAGTTGCCGTGAACCAGCTGAGGACGTGACAACCGTGATATAAGCAACGCACAATCTGATTCTAGAATAATCGATCGATATAGAGGCAGAAAATACAATAGTCCAAATAACGCAGCCTATATCTCCGCATGAATAGGGGAACTTGGTGGTAATCTAAACGAAACTGCTCCAACGCATGTACCAGTATGGTCTCTCAAAATAGCACCACCTGCACTATAGTGCCTTCCAACCGCAACATCTGTATTTAATTTAAACCGACCAGATGGTGGTAACTGCCATCGCACCAAAATTGGACGTGGGTTCCATAGTGGAGGAAGCCAAGAGAAGGTATGGTGCGGGCCAGATTGTTGTCCAAATGAGAAGGCCCCTCTACCGCCTCCACCACCCCGTCCGCGGACACAACGCTGGACGCCTGTTAAACGTAAAGAAGGCAACCCACCAGCAGCAGATGCTCCTTTGCAAAATATTTCTGTGAATACGCAGCCACAGCCATCAGACCTTCCAATGCAAGATGCTCCAGTTAGCGCCCCTCCGTCGCATGTGGTTGATGATCTGCCACCGGCTGATGACCTGACAGCACCCCAGGATATCTCTGAAAATTGTGATCTTGGTCACTGTTCTGACAATGAGTTGCCAGGGCATGATCAGCAAACGGAGGTAGCTACTGTCCCGGCAGACGTGGTCAGGCATATGGAGTTGATTCCTACATCGCCGGACGACAATGTTTTATTATCTCGCCTGCAGGATTCTACTGAGAATGCCGATTTTATTCCTGTTGTTCCTCGTCGTAAGCGTCGTGCAAGAAAAGATCTCCCACCTTTACCATCCTCCACGATCTTAACTCGTAGTGCATCTCATGCAATCCAGGGAAGTGATACTACTCTACCTCAATTGATATATTAATATGGAATATACGAGGCATGTGTGCCTCTTTGCCTAGATTGCATAACTTGATACATGTACATTTAGTGGTTGTGATTGAACCGAAGCACTCACCATCTCACATAGTTCGTTTTTCTATGGATCTTGGCTTTTCAAATCATTTCTTTTCTCAATCAGAACGTATTTGGTTATTTTGGCGTGACTCGGATTACCATTTGGTTAGTTCACAGGATCAAAATCAGGTGGTTCATTTCACTTTCTTATTTCGCCAGCTTCAACAGCATTTTGTCTTATCACTGGTCTATGGCAATCATACATTATCTCTGCGTCGCTCATTATGGCATTCTCTATCTACTTTCTCTGAATCCAATGACATGCCACGGATTATTTGGGGCGATTTTAATACTTTTCGCTCTATGGAGGATCATGTGGGCCGCTCTCAACCATCCATCTCATCCATGCAGGATTTTAATGATTATATTGAATCATGTTCTCTAATGTCTCCACAGTATCATGGGTTGTGATATACTTGGACGAACGGTCGAGGACTTGGTCGAGTCCGTCGAAGGCTAGACTGGCTATTCTTTAACTCCTCTTTTCAAGATGTTTTTGAAAACACACATCTTTCACATCTACCCCGAGTTTCTTCAGATCATACCCCCTTATTATTTCCATGCCGATTGGGTAATCCTGAGGGACGCAGATCTTTTCGTTTTTTAGACTCCTGGTTGCATCATCCAGACTTTCATAATTATATGAGAAATGCTTGGACATCTTATCCAACAACAGGGGTATGTATGGCTTTTATACAAAGTTGCTCCGACTAAGGAAGGATATTCAGAGATGGAATAAGGAAATTTTTGGTAACATCTTTTCCAATGTTAAGAATGCGGAATCGTTTATGGCTCATGTTGAGCATGCTTGGGACGCTGACTCCACAGAGGCGAACCGAGAGGTATACCACAAAGCAAAAGCGGAATATCTTCAAGCCTTGTTATACGAGTTTCATTGCTGGAAACAAAAGGCACGGGTTCGGTGGTTACAAGATGGGGACACAAACACACGCTATTTTCATTCTATAGTTAAAGGTCGGCGTACTCAGCTGCGTATACAGCAAATCCGTACATCTAACGGCAGATTATGCACTGATATTGCAGCTATTAAGGATGAAGCAGTGGCCTTTTACACATCCTTATTGCAGCTAAAATATATATATATTAGTCGAACAAAAGTTTTATTAAGGAGCCTCACTTATGGCGGAGGAAAACCTTATTACAATAATGCGTTCGAAATCATCATATGAGAACAAGTAATATAAGTACATAATGGAAGTGAAAGTGCAACAACATATGATATGTCGCATTAAAACCTTGCCATGTAAAACCACCCTTGTGGATAAAACCATGGCGAAGGAAAAAGCGTGCATATTTATATTGTTGCAAAACTGACACTGTACAATCCAAATCAGAAAGTATAACGAAAAAGAAAAGCGCATGCTATGGCCCCACGACAAAAGCTCGGTACACCAATGCAGCATATTAGACATCCCATTGGTTGAAGATCGAAATATAGGTAGCGTAAAGTCAATCAAAACGATACCCCGAATGTAAGGCGGTAAAGACGGCAAACCAGAATATGATGTAAGAACGGTGCACCTTAACCCTTCTTGTGCCAAAAAGTGTGCAGCCTGATTAACCTCACATGGCGCATAATCTATACTGATGGAAGATTCAGCAATAAGGGACCGAAGTCGTCTTAGGTCTGGAGCAAGCGGAGTCGAAGTGTGCATGTAAGAAATTAACTGTTGACAATCAACCTCAACATCAACATGTCCATATCTTGGTAGATAATATAGAAGAGAAATAAGCACTGCTTGTGCTTCTACATGTAATCGATAATCATGGCGCAATGGGAATGAGAGTGCATGTATCATAGAGCCTGTAGCGTCATGTAGAATTGCCCCTCCACCAGCTACGTTGCGCCCTATAAAAGCATCGGAATTCAACTTCAATCTACCCGTTGGAGGAGGGCACCAGCAATGATCCGGACCCTGTTAGAGCGAAGAATATGAGAAAGACCAATAAATGCTCGTATAAAAAGATATGTCCGAATATCCATAATAAGTGCTCGTTGGGACCATGATCCATCTCCAAACACCAACTCTGCATATTTCTTCCATATATTCCAATAAAGTATGCCAAGATAGATACGCTGCATATGTCCTAGAAAACCAACTAGGGACTCCAACCACACTGACACCAGGAAATTACGCCAACCGGTGACTTAATGTGCATGAATATCAAGCAAATCATTGAAATAATGACGAACGGATCTTAGTTTTGGGCAGTGATTGAATAAATGATTGATACTTGTAGACTCCAAACGGAAAAATGGACATATACTTGGCAGTACCTGTACAAATCGAGACAGAATATCTGGCAATGGCAACGCATTGTGCAAGAGTTTCCAAATAAATACCTGAATCAATGGACGTTGGCGAGGCATCCAAATAATGCGATTAGAAAGAAGATTCGGAGCAGGTGGTTGAAAAGCTTCATAAGCATCACGAAGAAGAAACTGTCCCGAGGGAGTAGGCCAGATTGGCACGTGGCCATCCCACTGTACCAACATCGCACAACGGGGTGAATACGACAGATTCGTCTCCAGCCCAGAGTATCATATATACGGGGAACATAATCTTCATTTCTTCTATAGCATAGGCGCATATATTCACTCCATAACGTAGCACCTGTATGATAGTTCCACCATAGATTGGATGTATAAGCTTGCTGAATCACCGGTAGACTTCGAATATTCAGCCCCCCTCAAACTTCGAGCAACATATGGTAGACCACTTCACCTATTGACGACGATCAGCACCCCATAAAAATACAGCAAAGCGTCTCTCTAAAGCCTGAATAATGCTACGAGGCAGACAAGAAGCTGCGAGAACATGCATAGGTATAGATAATAGGACCGAACGGATGAGGACAATTCTGCCTGCCATGCTTAACAACATCGCATGCCAACCATTTAATTTTGAATCCACATGTTGTAGCATGTATTGACAGTGGTTAGAGCGGGTTATGCCTTTATGTAAATATGATCCTAAATATTTCATAGGTAAGTTGGAATGTCGCATACCAAGTAGAGTAGTAAAGGCATGGCGCTGCGAGACACTAACTGCATTCGAATACACCACCGAACTTTTATGCCAGTTTACTGCGTGTCCCGAAACTTGCTCATATGCAGATAGAAATTGCTTGAAGTTTTGAAAATTCTTTCGATTGGCTGTGAGAAAAATGAGCAAATCATCTGCATAAGAAAGATGTGAGATGATCATAGGAAGTCGGCGTATATAGTATGGCAATAAAACATCTTGTGCTATCAACCGTTTTAAACCACAACTAAAGCCTTCATCTGCCAAAATAAAGAGAAGTGGTGAAAGGGGATCCCCCTGCTTGACACCTCTAGTGGGTCTGGAAAATCCATGTGGGGCGCCATTAACCAAGATGGAAATATGAGTACCTTCCAGGTGATTTAGAACTAATGTGATAAAAAACGAGGAGAAGCCAAAACTCATCAAGATAGCCTTTAGATATTGCCAGTTTACTCTATCAAAGGCCTTCGCAATATCCAATTTGAGATGACTTTGTATGGACGCGTACCTTTGTCCAACCAATGAATTAATTCATTTGCTAACAAGACCTGCTCCATAAAACCTCTTCCCTTCTGGAACCCCGCTTGTTCGGGGGAAATTATCTTAGATAGTAGAGTATTCAAGCGTGTGGCAAGAATGCGGGTTTGGATCTTACTCATGAAGGTAGATAATGCAATGGGCCGAAAGTCATTGAAGGTACGTTGTGATGTGCCTTTGGGTATCAATACAATCATCGAATGGGCCATGGTAAGAGGAACTGGGAACCAAGGAAAAATTCTTGCACTGCTTTATATACATCCATGCCTATGATCTCCCAACAGCTGCGAAAAAATCATCCATTAAATCCATCTGGGCTAGCAGCCCTATGGGGATCTAAACTCCAAACTGCATCTTTAACTTCTTCCAATGTTGGCATATTAGTAAGCATAGCATTATCCTCAGATGTAACCAACGATGGAACTGAAGAAAGGAATGATGTTCTGTCCTCCACCGGTTGGGCCGTAAACATATGTGTGAAATGCTCCACCACAGCCAGTCCTATACTGTCAGTAGTGTCACAATAATCACCATACTCCACATAAATTCCATGCAAGCGCTGGCGTCAATGCTTATCTTTAACAATGGAATGAAAGTATCGAGTGCTGCAGTCTCCCTTCTTAAGCCATTTAACAAGAGCCTTTTGTTCCAATATTCCATTTCGATTTTTGTGGCATGCCTCAATTCTAATTGTGCTTCAAAACAGGTCATACGATTATGCTCAGTAGGATCATTATCAAATGCAATCTCTGTTGATCTTGCTCGCTACTCTGCGGTCTCCACCATATTAAAGATATTGCCAAAGACTTCTTTGTTCCATCGCGTAATGTCCTTTTTAAATGCACGCAGCTTTGCACACAAACCACGCATTCCTCCAACTATAGGGTATGATGACCAAGCAATTTTCACAAATATCATAAAGTCTGGGTGAGAGGTCCATGCTGTCAAGAATCGAAACTATTTGGGACCATGTGACAGTTCATTTGAACATTGCAACAACAACGGCAAGTGATCTGACGTTGTTTTGCTCAGATGTGTTAATTTCAACAATGGAAAGATGTTATAAAATCGTTCATTACAAAATACCCAATCCAACCGGCGCCATACTCGGCCTAAACCATGTCCACGTTGCCATGTATACCGCGTGCCAACATGCGGCACCAACTGTAATGCAGCATATTGTACAGTGTCATTAAAATCTTGCAACGCCTAAATGACTGGGCGAGAAGTGCCTTTATGATCCAGAGGTGATAAGAACGTATTAAAATCACCAGAGATAATCCAAGGTTCCATGCATGTGTCATAACATTGTCGTAGGTCTTACCATAAAACACGTCTGTTGTGGACCGTGTGCCTGCCATAAATGCAGGACACCAGTATAATCTACTTTTTGTGTAACCTCACCTGAAAATGGGCAACCTGCTCCAACAACCGGACATCAATAAGCTCCAGATATGTATTTTTCCAAAAGCACCACGCACGACCCTTGCAGATACTTTGAGAAGACGTAAAACCCAAATTTATTTGTGCCCTAGATAAACGTGTTTCCGATTGCTGTGTCTCCATAAAAAATAAAAAGTGTATAGTATACTGATTAAGTAATAGTCGTAAACGAGACATAGAGGTGCACAGACATCGCAGATTCCATGTCAATATATTCATTGAGATAGAGGGGGGTTTGAGCTAGAAGAATGAGCAACACTTCGAGTAAGCACTTGACGTGGGGGCCTCGGTATCTGAGAGCGCAACCTGCGACTACGCTTGCGTATGCATGGTATAAATCCTTTGTCATCTCGGTCATTACTGGGATTAGATAGCCTATGCAACAGTTCTGCATCCGAGGATCCCTCTTTTACCAATGGTATTCGTGGTGCTAAAGTATCAGAGGAGTGACTATATTATGTTTGAACAGCAGATACAGTTTCTTTTGCCATGACTGGGATAGGCAGATTTAACAGATCCGTATCCGATGATGTATGAAAAATTTCTGGTGCCGTTGGTGATGGCGGTAGATCAATGTACGTATCTTCATGTGACCTACCCAAGGCTGTTATGTCTTGTGGAGGAGGAGTAGGTTCATCTGAGATATTAATGACTGGATCAGAGGAACAAGCATGCACGACAGTAGGATCATCTGTAAATTCTTGCTGAAATACTGGCAATTCTGGTGGTGCTGTATCCTTCACAGGCTGCAAATCTGCTTCATTAACAGACGGTTTCAAGAATGTTTTCCTGCTGTTGCAAAATATTGTCTGCGGCCACTGTAGTAGCATCTGGTTGTGGGATATTCAAGGTAACCTTTGGTCGCCATTGCTGCGTGGGTGCAGGGGGTGTTCATCAACATCAGCTTTCGCCTCTCCACATCGATCTTGCTTATGGCCCAGAATGTTGCATTTGGACCAATAGTCCGGTATATCTTCATAGACAACCGACTGATAATGATGATGATCAATGCTTTTATGTGCAGCTTATTCGGTAATTCTTTAGAGACGTCAATTTCAACGCAAACCCTAGCCACAGACGGGCGCAGTAACTTTTGCATGGCTGTATCCATACGAATGGGAGTTCCTAGCATGGATGCAATAGCAAAAAGATCCGATTGATTCTGCAGGAAAACTGGCAACCTTGGCATGGATATCCACACAGGGACTATAGGGGCATCATATCTAGGATCAAAATCATGTGTATATTTAGTAATCCTCATGTGAAAACCCTATATATATATACACACACACACCTATGTAAGGTGATCTAGTATTAGAAAATCCTCACTTGTGGTGGAGGGAAACCATATCACAATGAGTCCGCATAAGAAAATAGGTGATGAAGTGAGCTAAGGAGTTTCAACCTTCAACCATATATGATATGTCGCATTAAAACCTTTCCAAGTAAAACCACCCTTGTAGATAAAATCTTGGCGAAGGAAAAAGCGTGCATATTTATATGATTGGAGCGATAAAATAATACAGTTGAAGATGAAATTATGAACATATATGAAATACAATAATTGTGTGATGGGGAATATATGGTCGATGCAACCGCCAATGATCTGATGATAAAGTAGCGCCAAATAATTAAGCGAGGCATGCACCCTTGGTGCTGGCGATGTGACTTCAAAAGTGTGAATTTCAGCCGAAGTGATGTAGAGTGGCACGGTAAGGTATAGCAGTCCATTCCAGTGCTTATACTCCAAGTCAGTCTATCGTAGATAATGCTGAGGATCAACGGAGAAGAGTATGGACCCCAAGAAGAAGTTTCAGCCCATTTCACCTCATTAACAAATATGAGAGCAGACATCAGTAGCGTATAGATAAGGTAAGAGAAATTAATAGGCCTTAAAAAGCACATACCCATGTCGTCTTGATTCAAATAGAACCAAGGCGACATCCAGAAAATAATGCAGTTCCCATAAGATAATGCGATGGAATAATAGTGGTGAAGTGAGAGACGCACCAAAGTTGCATGTGTTAAATGTAAACACAGGCAACCAAGAGGAGAGATCGCTAACATCTTTATCAGAGGCGCAGAGCTGGCAGCTGCAGATCCAAGTGGATTGCCCCCCTAACCTCAGTAGGAAGAGCCTGGAGAGTCTAATAACACTGAACGCCATATGCTCTATAACCATGTCGTGCTAATAGATGAGCAACTGTGTTCGCTTCCCTTGGACAATGTTGAATGGTGGATTGATTAAGAGATAAGAACATGATTGTGCGGCAAATATCATCTGCTAATATTCGCGTTATCCTCCTAGAGTCCAAGAGCAAGGGCAGTAGTGATTTACAATCAGTTTCAATAAGGATGTTGCTATATTCTCTTGCATAGTATATCAAGGCTAGTGATAGGGTCATGAGTTCCGCACGCATTGGAGTAGTCATAGGAAGAGTGAAACTAATAGCTGAAATCAGTTGACCATGATGCCGTCTCAGAATAGCTTTGCCAGCTGCTTGAGACCGTCCCACTGCTGCATTAACGTTTAATTTGAGTTTTCCTGAAGGTGGCAATTCCCATCGTACGAGCCTAATTCTCTTTGTGCGTAATGTGTATATATATGTGTATATATATGTGTGTGTGTGTATGTATATATATGTATTTTTTTTTTGAAAACAACATTTTATTGTGTTATTGAAAGCCCTCACTTGTGGCGGAGGAACACCTTATTACAAAAGAAGACAAGAAGAAAGTAGCAGTGTATGATTATCAAACTTCCAACTATATATGATATGCCGCATTAAAACCTTGCCAAGAAAAACCACCCTTGTGGATAAAACCTTGGCGAAGGAAAAAGCGTACATATTTATATAGATGGAAAGTTGATAGGCGCTACCAAAAAAATAATCATTACAATACAAAATGTTTGGACAAGCCGAAATGTGAAAGGAGATGATGTTGTTGTTCGCTGTGGGTGAGTCCTCGTTCCGGCAGGTAGGGCCGAGTCATCCGTGCAAAGCAGATCAAGCAGATATGGGGCATCCATGCACATAAGAAAGACATGCATAAGTAAATGTGATGCAGCTGATACAGTGAGGAGAACCAGACATAATGAAGCGTAAACGTACCAAGTCTGCCGGTACCCAAGACGGCACCGACAGTTGTTATAGTGAAACGCCAATCCAATTAGAAGACTTGTAACCATGAAGGACCACGCGCTTGCATGCAGAAATTCCTCATCCAAAGATACATAGGAATAAGGCGGTCAGCAAATGATAAAAGGACTTCCCACACCAAAAGAACAATGTTCCATTCCAAAAAAGAAATCATACCAAGCCTGCCTGCCCTAATAAATAGGCAGGCAGGGAACGAGAGAAAGCGCCAATCCATATGGAAGACCTGTAATGTGGACAACGGGTTGCTCGGCAAAGGGGATGCTGATAACCAGCGTGGGTTCAATGTCTCCGGCAGGTGCCACGCAAGTGCGGTGAAACAAAATGAAGCAGAGATTAGAGCAATCAAACAACAGTGAAAGAGAACGGAAACTAACAAAGTGGTAACCATACCAAACCTGCCCGCGCCCGGTAGGACACAGGCAGGAAAATGCTACTGATGCCAATCCATATGGAAGACGTAGATAGCTCAAGGCACCCGCAAATGTACTGTAGATAGATCCAATGAGACGGAACTACGAACTAACGGTGGTAGAGATTGAGAAAGGTAGATTTGAGTGCAGGGATTCAGCATAGCATTCTGAGCCAGATAATGGGCAGCCATGTTTGCTTCTCTATAGATGTGATGAAAGTCCAAGCGATGTAGCCGAACTAAGGTGTGTAGTAATTGAAGATGATAGTTGCCGAACACTAATTGAGGACGGGCTAATCGCGATATAAGCATCACACAATCTGATTCAAGAATAATGGGGCGATATAAAGGCAGGAAAAACAATAGTCCAAACAATGCTGCCTGTATCTCTGCATGAATAGGTGAGCTTGGCGGTAATCTAAAGGACACTGCCCCTAGACATACACCAGCATGATCTCTCAAAATAGCGCCACATGCACTATAATGTCGACCAACTGCCGCATCAGTATTTAATTTAAATCGACCAGAGGGAGGTAATTTCCAGCGTATCAAAATTGGACGTGGATTCCGAAGCTGAGGAAGCCATGCGAATGGGTGGCGCAAATCAGCCATCAGTTTGGATCCCGAAATAGATTTGCACCACATAGAAATATCATACTGAATAGTAAACCTTAATGAGGCAAGCGACAAAGTGCGAGTCTCACCATATACCAATGATGCGAAGGTACGCCAGACCAAATAAACAATGATTGCTGGGGCAACCACACGCAATACGCCAAGGAACGAAGAGGAATGCGATCGGTACCACCAGGAGAGTAAATACTGATGTAAACTCATAGACATTGGAGTGGGGCAGTTTAACTCAGTGGCAAAATAAGTCCAGATCGAACGAATGCCCAAACAGTATATAAAGATATGATCCAGTGTGGCAGATTCCTGTTTACAAAATGGGCATTGAGATGGTCGGGAAACAGCAAACTTACAAGTATAATCTTCAAATGGTACCGCCGAATGAAAGATACGCCATAAAAATATGGTGAGTGATATTTGAACCAAATAAACCGTGAGGAAAGGAGTGTTAAATGAGATACTCGACATATGTCATATGCACTACTCAAAGAGAATTCCCCAGACGGCGTAGAAGTCCATGTAAGATGTGACATCTGCCCCGCTGTGTGAGCCGAACACAGTGGGTGAATTCTGCATATAAGCTTCCACACCGGGGAGTCTGGCAGGCGAGGCACATAATCACTGCGGCGACCGTACTTAGCATGCACAAAAGTACTCCAAAGCGTTTGTTGTTGTTGATATGACCACCAAATGCGACACTGATACGCTTTCTGTAGGACGTATAGGTTCCGAATGCCTAATCCACCCTCCTCTCGTGGAGATGTAATAGTGGCCCAAGATACCCAATGATGCCTACTACCCCAATAAAATGCCGCCATTTTTCGATGTATGACATGAATTACTGATTTGGGCAGCCCACCTGCGGCAAGAATGTGTAAAGGCAAAGAAGACAAAACCAAACGCAACAAAACTAGGCGGCCCGCAGCCGATAATAACTTTGAGTGCCAACCATTCAGACGATCATCTATGTGTTGCAATAAAGAAGTACAATAGCTGGACCTGTTGATGCCTTTATGCAAATAAGAGCCAAGATACCGAAATGGGAGATGTGAAGCCCGCATGCCCATGATCGACGCATAGGCGTGACGTTGTTGCGGCGTAATCGCAGCAGATGGAATGAGCTACTTTTCTGAAAATTTATTTTCTGACCAGAGGCATTTTCATACTGTGCTAGGAAAGAATGAAAATGCCGAAGATTACGCTGCATTCCTCTCAAGAAAACCAGTAGATCATCAGCATAAGCTAAGTGTGTAATAGTGAATGGAATCCTACCTAGACGAAAAGGTTGTATAACTCCCGATCCCACTAGTGATTTTATTCCGCTGCTAAATCCTTCAGATGAAAGAATAAATAGCAACGGAGATAAAGGATCTCCTTGCTTAACTCCCCTGCCTGGTCGAAATGAGGTGGTAGGCTGACCATTAAGTAGAATTGATAACGTGGTTGCCTTCAAATGGTTCAAAACTAGACGAATAAAAAATTCAGAGAAACCAAAAGAACGAAGTATCCGCTCCAGATATTCCCAGCTTACACGGTCAAAAGCCTTCATCATGTCTAGCTTTAAACATAGCTGTGAGCCTCCTTTATCCAACATATGTATCATCTCCCTGGCCATCAGAACCTGCGTAGAAATATTCGATCCTGGAAGAAATCCGGTTTTCTCCAGAGAAATAAGCTGTGGGAGTAGAGTATTAAGTCTAGTAGCCAATATCCTCGTGCAGACTTTGCTTATAAAATTTGTGAGACAGATAGGCCGAAAGTCACTGAACGTGTCCGGAGACTGTTTTTTTGGAATTAATGTAATGAGCGCACTCACCATGACTGCAGGCTGAGGAATGCCAAGAAAACATTCCTGGACAGCCTTAACCACATCAGAACAAATAACCGACCAACATGAACGATAAAAATTACCATGGAATCCATCAGGTCCGGCCGCACTGTGAGGGTCTAAATGCCACACTGCTGTCTTTACTTCCTCGTTAGTAGGTACGCTTGTAAGCATCAAATTGTCCGCCGCTGTGACTATGGTTGGGATGTTGTTAAGGATTGCTTCATAGGAGTGCATGTGTTCTCGCTGGAATAAAGAGGAGTAATAAGAGACTGCCTCAGCTTTAATCGATGCAGAATCCGTGCACAGGCAACCATCAGCTGTCCGGATCTGCTGCACCCGTAGCTGAGTACGTCGGCCTTTGACTATGGAGTGGAAATATCTCGTATTGGCATCACCATCTTGAAGCCATCTTACGCGCGCTTTCTGCTTCTAGAAATGAAATTCATATAATAGTGCTTGAAGATATTCTGCCTTTGCCTAATGATATATCTCACGACTTGACTCGCATGAGTCAGCGTCCTAAGCGTGTTCCGCTTGTGTCATAGCTGTCTCCGCATGTTTAACATTGGAGAAAATATTGCCAAAGATCTCCTTATTCCAACGCTTGTACATCATTCTTCAGACGGCGCAATTTCGAATAGAATCCATACATACCCCCTGTGGTTGAATAAGATGTCCATGTAGTTTTCATATAAGTGTGGAAGTCAGGATGATGCAACCAAGAATCTAAAAAACGAAAGGATCTGCGACCCTCCGAATTACCCACTTGACCCAAGAATAGCAATGGTGTATGATCTGAGGTAACTCGAGGTAGATGAGATAAGTGCGTAACATCAAACACTTCCTGAAAAGAGGAGTTGAAAAAAACCCAGTCAAGCATGCGCCGTACCCGCCCTAGGCCCCTACCATCTGTCCATATATATCGCAGCCCGTGAAACTGTGGAGACATTAGTGAACACAATTCAATACAATCGTTAAAATCTTGCAGGGATGTGAGAGAAGGTTGCGAACGTCCTGCATGATCCTCAAGCGATCTGAAAGTATTAAAGTCGCCCCCAATAACCCATGGCAAGTCATTGGAGTCCAAAAAGACAATGAGGGAATGCCATAGGGAGAGACGAAGAGAGACTGTATGATTACCATAGACCACTGATAATACAAACTGCTGTTGTAGCTGCCGAAATAAAAATGTAAAATGAACAACCTGTTGCTGATCCTGCGAGCGAATCAAATGAAAATCTACGTCACGCCAAAATAACCAAATACGTTCTGACTGAGAAAGAAATGTGTTGAAAAACCAATATCCATAGCAAAGCAGCCAATATGCGATGGGGAGTGCTTTGGTTCAATTACTGCTACAATGTTTAAATGATGCTTATGAATCAAGTTATGCAATCTAGGCAGGGAGGCACGCATGCCTCGTATATTCCAGAATAAAATATTCATTGAGACAAAGTAGTATCACTTCCTTGTATGGCATGCGAAGCACTACGTGTGAGGATTGTGGATGGCGGTAGAGGTGGAAGAATCTTTTTTGGAGCGGCGTTTTCGACGAGGAACAACAGGAATGAACTCTGCCGTATCTGAATCCTGAAGACGAGAGAGTAAAATCGCATCGTCCGGCGATGGAGGAATCCTCTCCAGCCGCCGAACCACTTCATCGGCAACTATATTGATCTTAGGCGGCTACTCATTCTCTGGCAAATCGTTATCGGACGTGTGACCAATATCCATAGCGTCAGTGGGATGAGGCGCTGTTTGGTCCTCAGCATAAGGCAGATCATCTCCCACCTGTTGCTGAGGGACGCTAACTGGAGCACTCGGGGGATCAGTCGACTGATGCTGCGGCACAGCTGCCTCTTCAGGAGTGTTCTGCGGAGGTGCAGTAGGCACGATTGTGCTGCCCTCTTTCGTTTAACCGGTGTCCAACGCTGTGCCCTTGGACGCGGCGGTGGTGGCGGCGGTGGAGGAGGGATAGGGGCCTTGGCTGAAGGACAGAATTCTGTATCTGCATGGCCAAGTCTCCTGCATGAGGTGCAAAACTGAGGCAAATCCTCATAAACAACCGATTGCAAAAGCATCCTATTTTTTGCCTGCAAATAAATCTTCTGAGGCAATTCTTGGGAGATATCAACTTCCACGCAAACCCGCGCAACAGACGGTCGTAGTCCATCAGCCGTCGCAACATCAAGCTTTATCGGTGTACCTATAGTGCGAACAATCTCAAAAAGCGAGTCCTGATGATGTAGATGAATAGGCAATCCAGGAAAGGCAATCCAAACGGGGACTATTGGAACATCTGTAGCAGGATCAAAATCAATAGTCCATTTTGTAACACGCATATGACAGCCAGATATTAGCCAAGTGCGGCGATTAAAAGCAGCGTAAATAATCTGATTCATTTCGAAAGTTCAACAATATATGCGTTTGATCTATCAATGTGATGCGCAGATCATGATGGAACCCGATCTTTTCAAATACCTCACGGATGACTTTCAATGGAGGTCTGCCATTCCAGAATGTGCCCACCAAAGAATGTTTGAATGGAGCAGCGAGAGCATCAATTTTTGAATCAAGAAATGAAATCATTGGGATGCCCTTGTAACGTGAGACTGTTTTCGGCGATATCGAGATACGCTGGGCAGATGCTGTGCCGGAAACCACCGCATCAAAAGACGGCTGCGGCTTCGATGCCATTTTTGAAATCATAGCGAGGAGGATGATAAGCCCGTAATAAGAAGCGACAGGGCAGTAAAACGGAGATGAGGAGAAAAAAATGTTTGCAGTGTTGAGATAAATGACGACGGCGGAGCCGCAGGGCCGGCGGCGGCACGATCACCACTCTGAGGATTTCGGAGGCATGCGGCAGCAGCGAATATATATTATACATATATATATGTATATGTATATGTATATGCATATGTATATATGTATATATTTTTTTAAACAGTAAAAGAGATATTTTATTATGCCTCACTTATGGCGGAGGAATACCATATTACAAAAAATATCAATAAACGAATAATAATAGTACAACGAGCATATAATATCTAATCTCCAATCATATATGATATGCTGCATTAAACCTTGCCAAGTAAAACCACCCTTGTGGATAAAACCTTGGCGAAGGAAAAAGCGTACATATTTATATGAAAGGGGTGAATATTTGAATATAAAGTGAAAAGTCGCTGAATGCTTTGTGGCACGCCACAGTTGAGTGTTGCGCAAATGTCGGTTGGATCTTCCAAAAGAATTGTCTCCGCAAGTGTTGTTGCATCCATGAGGCCATGCATAGAAATAAAAGTGAGTTAGTGAATATAGCAATATGATGAGTTGTGGGATATGTAGGGGCACTTGAGTTGCAGCATAAGGTAGAGTCTAACATATTACCCATGTTACCCATATCTGATGATATGGGCAACGGGAAATTTGTAAGTGCTAGATGTAAAGTGATGCAAACAGGTAGCATAATGCTGAATGCGAATCTTACCCATGTTGCCCATATCTTGCAATATGGACAACTATTTTGAGGTTTAGCCAAGGTCATGTCTAAGATGTGGCGTGTTCTCCGTTTGATAACATGCCCGAACCATTGATGGTAGAGACGCTACAGTGGGAAAACAGTAAGCTTTTGGTGGAATTGGCCATGTTGAGCTAAAAAATGTGCTGGTTGATTTGCCTCACGTGGAATGTCTGTTAATTCAACTGATGATGACAGTAGCAGTTCGCGGAATATGGTTGCATGAGCGTCCATATGATTTTGTACTGCTAAAACTACTCCATATGCATCAACTTCTACATCAATGGATTCCCACTGAGTTGCGAAGTTTAAGTACCCAATATATGCAGCTTGAAATTTTGCTATGGCTGGTGTAGATAATAGTAAATGAAACGAAATAGCCCCCATGAATGTACCAGAGCTGTCACGCAAGATTGCTCCTGCAGCTGCAAAAAAATCTCCCGTGGGCTGCATCTGTGTTCAACTTCAATCTACCCGGTGGAGGATGGAGTCATATGACAATTATGCATCTAGGTGGACGGAGCTTTGGAGATAACCCAAGATCAATTAAGGCATGGTCTGAGATTGCAAACTTCTTTCCTCTTTGCGCAGATGACCAATCATATAAGGTGCGTCGAATATTTTCGAGAACTGTTGCCTTTCTCCAACGTTCATCACCATAAGTTATGGATGTATAAGCTTTCCATATCTCCCATACAATGATGGATGGAGCCACAATTCTGAGTATGCCTTTAAGTGTTTTTCCTTTGGTTGACATCCACCATTGAATTAAATTTTGCTGCAGAGTTCTGACATTGATTGAAGTACCATCCAAATGAGCCGCATACATTTTCCCAATTTTGGTGATGTCGGAGCAATTCAAGAATATATGATCCACTGCGATTTGCGACTTGAGACAGAAAGGACACTGAGTAGGATGAATATAAACAAACTTCTACAGATTTTCAGGAAGAGGAGTTACAATTTGATACAAACGCCACAGAAACAAGCGGATGTGAGGGGGAATGTGTTTATGCCAAATGAATCTGTAT
This sequence comes from Eustoma russellianum, assembly GCA_036186865.1. Classification (NCBI taxonomy): domain Eukaryota; kingdom Viridiplantae; phylum Streptophyta; class Magnoliopsida; order Gentianales; family Gentianaceae; genus Eustoma; species Eustoma russellianum. The sequence goes on from AP025052.1 coordinate 9,364,516, forward strand.
GATATACGAGAGTTTCCTACTACACGGATCTGATCATAAGCATTTCGAATGGTGCATTGATGTAAGTCCAGATTATTATGGCAGAATGTATGTATTCGACATATACGTTTCTAGACCGGAGAATCTGTGAGACGTATGTCATGAGAATTTCGATTGGCATATCTTGCGTGTAGAAAGTTACTCCATAGAGGAGTTGTTCTCCTGATATCTCCACCATATTCTGCATGAGTAAGCTTTTTGTAGATATTCTAATGTTCTCAATCCCTAGACCGCCCTCAGATGTTGGTCCGAACAGTTGAGCACTTGAAATCCATGCGTGACAAGTCCTTGTATCCGTGCTCCCCAAAAAAATTTGACCATCAATCTTGTTATTGTGCGAATGATACTCTGTGGTAGTTGACATGCCGGATAGTAGGTGTAGTGGTATTGCAGTAAGAACATGTTTGATTAAGATTAATCTGCCGGCTTGAGTAAGGAACTTGTTCTGCCACATCGAGAGTTTTGCCTGAATTATGGAGAGTAGGTTCGCAAAGTGTGCTGCTCTTTCCCTTACCTCGATGCAACTGGACTCCTAAGTATTTTATTGGCATAGTGACTGCTGTCGTGTGTAATACCTGTCCCATCCGATTAATTTGATTGTTAGAAAGATAGGTTGGCAGGAGAAAATGACTTTTCTGAAAGTTTGCTGCTTGGCCTGATGTTGTCTGATATAGTTCCAAAAATTTTCTAAATTTCCTTAGATTTCGCAGCCCGCCATTAATAAAATGGTATGATGATCCCTTGCTCAACCATATGATTAATGCCCCTTGAAAATGCCTCGGATGCTAGGATGAATAGAATGGGTGATAAAGGGTCTCCTTGTTTGACACCCCTTGATGGTTGGAAAAATCCTGAAGGTATGCCATTGACCAATATCGAAATGTATGTGCCTTTTAGATGATTGAAGCTAAGTTGGATAAATCTTTCCGCAAAGCCAAATTTTGCTAGCAGTTTAGAGAGAAAAGTCCAATTGACCCTATCAAACGCTTTCATCATGTCAAGTTTTATGATAAAATTGGAGCCTCTAGATTTCATATGCAGCAAGTGTACCATCTCGCGAGCCGAAAGATCTGATCTAAGATATCTCTACCCTTCACAAACCCTGCCTGCTCAACTGTAATAATTTTCTGGAGTAGAGTTGTATTCGCGTTGCAATAATACGAGTTGCTAATTTGGATACGAAGTTTGCTAGACTGATAGGCTGATAATCAGAAAATGAACGTGGAGAATGGGTCTTTGGTAGCAATATTATTAAGGTACTACACATTGCCTTTGGTATAGGGATGCCCAGAAAGAATTCCTGCATTGCTTTATGTACATCATTTCGGATTATATCCCAGCTGCTGTGGAAGAAATATCCATTATATCCATCTGGACCAGGTGCACTTTTTGGATCAAGTGACCAAACTGCTCCTTTCACCTCTGATTGTGATGGTAAAGCCGTGAGCAGTTGATTATCCTCTGAAGATATGAGCTGTGGTATATGTTCTAGAATAGAAGCATCCTCAGAAATTGGCTCTGCCGTAAACAATTGTCTGTAATACTCTACTGTTGCCTGTTGTATGCCGCTCTGTGTGTCAATGACAAAACTTGCCTCATCGCGTATTTGGTGAATTGTCTGGCGCGAATGCCTATCTTTCACAATATTGTGGAAAAAAGACGTATTGGCATCTCCTTCTGCTATCCATTTCTATCTTGCTTTTTGAGCCCAATATAATAGTTGCTTGCATTCAGCTATCTTGTATTTCGCCTGAACTTCATGATATTGCATTCGTGTTTCTGGTGAGGGGCTTGCGTCAAAAGTGGTTTCACACCGCATTAGTTCCTGCTCCAAATATGATACTTGATCGAAGATATTACCAAAAACATTTTTATTCCATGCTTGAAGATCCTTTTTCAGTTGCTCCAGTTTGTTGTATAACCCTCGCATGCCTCCTATTGTGGGGTATGACTCCCACGACGATTTCACAAAATTATGAAACTCTTGGTGTTCTACCCACATGTTCTGAAAACGGAAGGATTTAGGGCCACTGAATGACGACCGTGTTGAACGAAGGAGTAACGGAGCATGATCAGATGTTAGTCTCGCAAGATGCTTCACTCAAAGATTTGGAAACAATGCGTTGTATGATTCTGAACATAACATGCGATCCAATCTTCCTCGTACAATTCCCAACCCATGACCACTTGTCCAAGTATACATGGATCCCTCATAGGGCAAGTCTATTAACTGACAATAAGATACACAGTCACTGAAATCTTCCAATGAGGACATCGAGGGGAAGATAACCCATCATGTTCTGTGACTGACAAAAATGTGTTGAAGTCCCTTCTGATTAACCATGGATCTGAATAATTATCATGATGTTGTTGCAAGGCATTCCACAATCGACGGCGCTCCGTCACAGTATGCAACCCATATACTGGAGTGTACCAGAAGGTAATGTCTGTGCCAACTAACTGGAATTTGAAACGAGAGCATTGTTCTTCATACAATGTAGAAAGTAGTTTGAGAAATTGGCTTGTCCAAAATATCCATATTTTCCCCCGACAAACTAATTCTGCATATGAAAACTTCAGACAACGTTGTAGTTGAGTCAAGTGTACAGCATGTCTCTTTGGTTCAATGATGACTAATAAATGTAGCTTGTGAATTTTTACTAATTTACGAATGCGAACCATTGAGGTCGCAATTCCCCGGACATTCCAAACTAGACAATTCATTGAGAGGAAGAGGAGGATAAGTGTGAGGAGCGGGTTAGCCGTTCAGTAGGTGCGTGTATGTGGCAACCATTTCTTGTTTTGTACGACGTCTTCTTGTTATTGGATTAGGTTCCTCTAGTTCTTGTAGCAGTTTTTCTGTAGATTTAGCAAAGGATCCCTCTGCTGCTAACTATTGTTCTTCCTGGATGGGATTTTGGTGCTGCAGATTATCCAGTGGGGAAACTGCTGGAAGCTTATGTTGTGGTTGATTCATGGCAGGAAGCTCAGGTGGTACCTGTATTAATAGTTCTGAATCTGATCTTGTGGCATCTAATACATCATCGTTTTCCTCCATAACTTGGAGCAATGTTACTCCAGTTTTAGACAACTTGCTTTTCTAATATTGATTGGATTATAGCATTGTCGTCTAAAATATCTGTGACTTCATGCGGCCTCTCATCATTGAGGTTTTTATTTGGTAGGGTGCCTTCATCATCATCCTCTTCCACTATCATAGATTGCATGGGATTGCATTTCTTTGGTGTCCATCGTTTAGCAGGTTGCGTACTGGTTCTTGTTGTATTTCTTGTCCCTCACTGATTGGTTGTTTACAATTTTTGTCCTCATATCCCAATATGTGGCAAGTAGTGCAGAATAGAGGGACGTTCTCATACTCTACTGTTGGATAGATTTCATGATCTCCCCCTTGAATATGAAGGCGTGTAGGTAGTGGTTTAGAGATGTCTACTTCAATGCATAGCGGACTACTGATGGCCTCAATCCATTAGATGTTGCAGAATCCATTTTCAATGGCAGTCCAATCATATGTGCAATATCCCATAGGGCTGATTTGTTTTGCAAATATAGGGGAATGCCCCGGATGGAAACCTAAATTGGAACCATAGGTTTATCAATCTTGGGATCAAAATCGGACGTCCACTTTGTCACCCTCATAATATAGCCGTTAACAGACCATGACCGACGTAAAAAGCATCTATGGTAATCTTCCGGTTGTTGAAAAGTTAGAATAATATGCTGATCATCAAGCAGTCCTAATTTAGGAGTCGTTTTAAATCCAATCCGTTCCATGCAAGCAGATAATTGCTTCATATTTGGCCTTCCATGCCAAAAGAACCAACCAACGTATATTTGTATGGCAATGAATATCGATCGACCTCATCTTTTGTGAATGAAATAGAAGGCATACCTTTATAGCGAGATATTGATCGGATTGATGCAGTAGGCTCCAGTGCAGTGGGGGCAACAGCCGCCGCAAAAGTTTTCATAAATGCAGGTGGATCCTACATTATCGGGCTGCTTTGGCTCTATTATAACCAAAACCTGAATCTTATGCTTTTTAACTAAATGCTTAATACGAAGAAATGAGGTCCTTAGGCCTCCAACATTCCAGAATGAGTAATTCATTGAGAGATTTGAGTGGCAGAGCTTGAAGCTTCTTGAGAATTTGAGCGAGTAGTAACAGTTGAAGTTGGAGGTGGTGGGGCAGGGCATGCTTTGGCCTACGCTGTCGTCGAACTGTGACAGGCTGTGAATCAAGCTGAGAGATTAGCTCTTGTTCATTGTCTTGCTGATCATCCTGCAAATTGTGATCAACATCCTTCGACGATATAGGTAAGTCTCCTAGCCAAGCATTATGTACTGTCGTATAGATTTGGTCCTTTACTGTTTGCACATATTGCTGATCATCTGGTGTAAGGCCTGCCATAAAACTATTAAAGCAATCTAGTCTATCCTTCTGTGTGGCTTCAGAGTCCAAGACATTAGCGACTAGAATGTCATCTTGATCATCATTGGCTGCTTCCTTTGAGCGACCCAACTTGGTTAAATCTTGTGTGGTAGAAATATCTATTGGAACAGACAATAAAGCATCTTCATGAAATACTATATCATTTGAGACATCAGTAGCAGGAATTTCTTCTGCAATTTGAGTGACCTTAGGAATATGTGACACTTCTTGAATTCCAACTTGCAGGTTTCTTGCGTCAGCGACTGGAACAGCAGTAGAAGAACGATTTAATATTTGGACTGGCGGTCTAGGTGGCTTCTTAGGTGTCCATCTCTGCTTTTTTGTCGTGTCGCTTTGGACCATCATCTGTGGGTCTCTGATGAACTTCTGGACCTTCTTTAGTAACATCAGTCACCTTGCAGTTTGACGAAATATGTCCCAACATTCTGCAATGTGTACAGAATTCTGGGACATCCTCAAAATCAACTGTTGGATAAAACTCATATTGTCCACCTTGGACATGTATTCTGGATGGACGAGGTTTTGATATATCCACCTCTATACAGAGGCGTACAACTGATGGCCTAATTCCTTGCAAAGTTGTTGAATCCATACGTAGTGGCGTGCCAATCATATGTGCAACATCCCATAATGTTGTCTGATTATGCAAAAATAATGGCAATCCTTTGATCGATACCCAAACTGGAACGATGGGAGTGTCACAGTTTGGATCGAAATTCGGTGTCCACTTCGTCACCCTCATGTGAAATCCATGCAAAATCCACGTACATCGCAACAAGCATCTCTGATAATTACTCATTGTAAAACGTAATAAGAATATGTTGTGCATCCAAATCACCAATCTTTGGCGTTGTTTTAAACCCAATACGCTCAAAAGAAACGTTCAATTGTTTCATGGTAGGGTGGCCATTCCAAAAGAAACCAATTAAAGAAAAACGATATGGCTGGGAACAATTTAATACCTCATCCGCTGTAAATGTAATAGATGGCAATCCTTTATACCTCTGAATAGATCTTGGATGATCCGGAATAGACAAGGATTTAGGAGCAGCGATTTCTGCAAAACTTGGTTTTTTATCGCTCATGCGTGGTTTATTGAACAATGTATATATATGAATCTAAAAACTAGCCGTGTACGTAATGAACAAAAGTAATAGAAATCATGAAACTGAGCGCTGAAACGAAGATCAGAAGCAGGTTCCATAGCGATCGCTGCTCTCCGCCGCCGCTGCCTTCATCTTTTTTATATATATATTTTTTTTTCGGAAAAATGATTTTATTATGCCTCACTTATGGCGGAGGAATACCATATTACAATGAGCATCAATGAAAACAAAATAATAGTATAACGAACATATAAGTTGATGCCTCCAATCATATACGATATGCCCCATTAAAACCTTGCCAAGTAAAACCACCCTTGTGGATAAAACCTTGGCGAAGGAAAAGCGTACATATTTATATGATTGGTGTAATTGCATGAATATAAAGAATATAATCGTGTTGGGTATGTAAGTTGCAAGGGTGCAACATGCTGCAGTCGCTGTTGAAGTCGCCAATGTATGTTCCTCCGATGTTTCCATTGAATTCCAGGTTCCATGCACAAACATAAAAAAGGATTAGGAGTGTGACAAAAGCTATATGAAACAGCAGTTATATCTTGCAAAGTGCAGCAAATTTCTGTGGGGGAGAAGTTACCCAGGTTACCCATATCGGTTGATATGGGTAACAATGCTATGGAGTGTGCAATATGTGGAAGAAATATGCCGCAGTGTAGTAGTATGATAGAGGAGAGCATGCGTACCCACGTTGCCCATATCATATGATATGGGCAACTAAATTGATCAAGAGCTGTGCCCATTGCGAATATGTGGAGTACTTTCAGTTTGATAGCTTGCTCGAACTAATGGTGGTAGGGCAGCTACTGTTGTGAATATGGTAAGTTGCTGTCGATGCTGACCATATTGTGTGAGAAAATGTGCCGGCTGATTGGCCTCTCTAGGAACATATGTTATCTCCGATGCTCTTGATATCAATAGCGCTTTAAATATTAAGGCATGCTGCTGAATTGTGTTGTGGACCATTGAAAGGACTCCTTGAGCATCAACCTCGATATCTATTGATGCCCACTGCGCTGCAAAGAAAAGGTAACTGAAGTATGCTGCTTGAAACTCTGCAATTGCTGGTGATGATAGTGGTAAGTGAAACGCTATTGCTCCTAAGAATGCACCGTTGCTGTCACGCAAAATTGCTCCTGCCGCTGCCGTGTGTATACCATGTGCTGCATCCGTGTTTAGCTTCAATCTACCCGGTGGAGGTTGATGCCATTTGATTATCTTGACTCTAGGAGTGTAGATTGTTGGGCTTAATCCCGCTGCAATGAGTCCGTTGTCTGGGGATGCAAATTTTTTGCCTTTTTGGACTGATACCCAATCATATATACTCCGCTGTATGGTTTCAATTACAGTCCATTTTCTCCAATGTCCATCCCCATACATAATCGAAGTATAGCATTTCCATAGTTCCCAAACAATGTAAGAAGGTGCCACGATACATAAGATGCCTTTAAGGGTCTTACCTTTAGTTGAGATCCACCATTGAAGAAGATATTGTTGTATTGTTTTTGCTGTGATGGGAGGACCATCCAAATAGGAAGTATACACGTTCCAGATGTCTGCAACTTCTGGGCAATCTAAAAGTATATGATCCATTGTGACCCGTGCTTGTAAGCAAAAAGGACATTGAGTTGGGTGAATGCAAACAAACTTTTGCAGATTCTCAGGCAGAGGAATGGCCTTGTGATATAAACGCCATAGAAACACTCGTATATTTGGAGGTATATGCTTATTCCAGATATATTTGTGTGAGAGGCGCGTATTCCGCACATGTCGTACATGATCATACGCTGCACGAATGGCGTATTGCTCTGTGGTCAACGCTTGATCGCATATTGGGTGTATTCTACATATTCGCTTCCATATTGGGGAGTCTGTGATCCGAAAGGTATATGAGCTGCAGTTGACGTATCGAGAATGAAAAAACTTGCTCCATAAAGTGTTATTTTGTTGATATTTCCACCATAATCTACAAGAGTAAGCAAGCTGCATATCATCCAATTTCCGTAGACCAAGTCCTCCCTCATTTGTTGGCCCGAATAATTTATCACTGGAGACCCATGAATACCGAGTGTGAGTGGATGTACTACCCCAAAAAAATTTGACCATCCAGCGAGTAATGATGCGTAGTACACTTTGTGGCAATCTACTTACTGCTAGGACATGTAATGGAATGGAAGCCAAAACATGCTTGATCAAGATCAAACGGGCAGCGTGATTGAGAAACTTATTTTGCCACATATTCAATTTAGCTTGGATTGAAGAGAGTAGACTACCAAAATGGGATAGTCGTTCCTTACCTTTGTGCAACTGAACACCTAAATATTTAATTGGCAATGAAACTTCCGTCATATGCAAGCTTTGCTCCATTCTGTGAGTCTGTGCATGGGACAAGTATGATGCTGGAACAAAGTGACTCTTTTGGAAATTAACCGCTTGACCCGATGCTACCTGATACTGCTCCAAGAATGTTCTAAACTTTATTAAATTGCGTAAACCACCATTGATGAATATTAAGAGATCATCCGCAAAAGCCAAATGGGATATTGTTTTGGATCTATCCGCAGCAAAAGGCAAGATGATTCCCTTGGAGACTAAGCTGTTAAGACCCCTTGAAAATGCCTCCGAAGCTAATATAAAAAGTATAGGTGACAAGGGGTCTCCTTGTTTAACCCCTCTTGAAGGCTGGAAAAAACCGGATGGGATGCCATTGATCAATACAGAAATATATGTCCCTCTTAGATGATTAAATATCAGCTTGATAAAACCACTAGAAAAACCAAATTTCGCTAGTAGTTTTCTAAGAATGTCCAACTGACTCTATCAAATGCCTTCATCATGTCCAGTTTGATTATCGCATTGGAACCTCTGACTTTGGTATCCAGCAAATGAACCATTTCACGAGCCATAATAATCTGATCAGCTATATCTCTTCCTTTTACAAAACCAGCTTGTTCCTCCATTATGAGCTTTTGTAGAAGTGGTTGGATGCGTGTTGCAATAATACGCGTAGCCAGCTTAGATATGAAATTTGCTAGGCTTATGGGTATGTAATCTGAGAATGAGCGTGGTGTGGGTGACTTTGGCAGCAAGACAATTAACGTACTCCCCACTGCTTTTGGCATTGGAAGGCCAAGAAAGAATTCCTGCATAGCTTTGTAAACATCCAGTTTAACAATGTCCCAACATGTACGGAAAAATAGCCATTATAACCATCTGGACCAGGTGCACTTTTGGGATCCAACGACCAAACAGCCTCTTTTACCTCTGCCTGAGTTGGCAAGGCTGTCAATTGTTGATTTTCTGATTCCGTTACAAGTTGAGGTATGTATTGTAGGATAGTATCATCATCAATAATTGTATCTGCTGTAAATAACTGTTTGTAATATGATTCCGCAGCATGTTGAATGCCTTGCTGTGTGTCAATAGGTGTGCCCTGCGTATCATGTATTTTGGTGATGGCTTGACGAATATGTCGATCCCGTACTATGTTATGGAAATAGGAAGTGTTAGCATCGCCTTCTGCAATCCATTTTTGACGTGCTTTCTGAGACCAAAACAATTCTACTTTGTGTTCTGCTAATTTGTATTCCGCCTGTATAGCATGGTACTTTGTGCGTGTATCTGGCGTTGGTTGTGCATCAAAAGCTGCCTCACTGATTTTAAGTTCCCGTTCCAGATGTGATAACTGATCAAAAACATTTCCAAACACTGTGATATTCCAATTGCGCAAATCCTTTTTAAGGGATTGCAGTTTATTATATAAGCCTCGCATGCCACCTGTGGTTGGATATGAATCCCATGTTGCCTTGACAAATATAAGAAATTCCTTGTGCTCCACCCACATATTCTGAAAACGGAACGATTTTGGACCATTGGGTGCTGTTAGTGACGATTGCAGGAGCAGTGGATAATGATCAGATGTTAATCGTGGAAGGTGTTTAACACTCAGACTAGCGAACAGATTGTTAAAGGACTCTGAACATAGCATCCGATCTAACCTTCTGCGAACAATGCCCAGCCCACAACCACTTGTCCACGTATAAGCAGAGCCTGCGTATGGCAGATCAATTAAATGACAAGCCGTCACACAGTCGTTGAAATCATCTAATGAAGACATAGATGGGGAAGAGAGTCCATCATGTTCTGCAACTGTCAGAAAAGTATTAAAATCTCCACCAATTAACCAAGGTTCGCTATTATTAGCATGGTGATTTTGTAATGAATACCATAGTCTACGACGGTCAGTCACGGTGTGCATGCCATAAACTGGTGTGAACCACAGAATAATCTCTGTTCCCACAATTTGAAACTTGTAATGCGAACATTGTTCATCATATATCGTACATACATGTCAGAGTGAATCCTGAGACCAAAAAATCCAAATTTTGTCCCTACAAGTTACGTCCGAATGTGAAAAATGTAGCTTGCGTTGAATTCGAGCCAAATGAATAGGATCTTTTTTAGGCTCAATTAGAACTAACAATGGTAGTTTGTGTGTTCTGACAAGCTTACGAATGCGAACTAAAGAGTTCGCAATTCCCCTGACATTCCATATGAGACAATTCATTGAGTGGAGGAGGAGGGTAAGTTTGAAGATCTTGTCTGACGTTCTGAAGGCTGGTTGTAGGTACCTAGCATCTCCTGTTTTGTTCGGCATCTTCGGGAGATGGGTATAGGATCTGCCATCTCATTTATCAGTTGGGCCGTGGTATGAGGAAAAGAACTACTCTGGGCAGCTAAAACAGCATCAGTTTCATCTGCAAGTTGACTTTGGATAATCTGCATGCAGGGGTTTTCATGTGAAAGGTTGTGTGGCTGTAATATAACAGGTTGTCGAGTGTTTGTATGGAGCTGCTCAGTATGCTGCATGTAAATTTCTGAATCAGAGTTTGTGGCGTGTAGCATATCATCCCCTTCTTCTGGCGCGTGACCTAATGATGCATCTATCTTGGACAAGTCTTGGCGGTCGGATATTTTAGGTAAGAGAGTTGCATCTCTTATGTCCACATTTGAGGGAGGTGGCTCATCTGCAACTGCTTCAGATTCGTCTTGTATTGTATGATTATTTTGGGGTAGCGGGAAATCCTCGTTATTTGTTGGTAAATCATCATGTTCTTCAGCATGCTGATCATCTTCAGTGTCTTCATCAATCATTTGTGACTTGGCTGACTTGTTCTTTTTTGGAGTCCATCTTTTAGGCTGTTTTGGCACTCGTGTTTGGTTATGTTCTGCATGGATTTCTGGTGCCTGCTGATTATCATTTGTTGGACTGCAGTCCTTGGCTTCATGTTCGAGGATGCGGCAGGTAGTGCAGAAAAGTGGTATATTTTCATATTCCACTGTTGGATATATGACATTATCTCCTCCTTGAATATGCAATCGGGTGGGTAATGATTTAGAAATATCAACTTCAATACACAATCGTACAACCGATGGGCGTAAGCCATTAGACGTTGCGGAATCCATTTTTAAGGGCAATCCAATCATATGAGCTATGTCCTATAAAGCAGATTTATTTTGCAAGTACAATGGCATCCCCCGAATGGATACCCAGAGAGGGACTATCGGTTTATCAATCTTGGGGTCAAAGTCCGGTGTCCATTTCGTCACCCTCATTGTATATCCATTAACCGTCCATGAACGACGTAAAAAACACCGCTGATAATCTTCTTGATGATGGAAGGTTAAGATAACATGCTGATCATCTAGCAAACCTAATTTAGGGGTCTGTTTATAACCAATTCTTTCCATGCAGGATGATAATTGCTTCATATTGGGCCGACCATGCCAGAAGGATCCCACGAGAGTATATTTGAACGGAATAGAGTAACGATCAACTTCCTCATTTGTGAATGTGATAGAAGGCATACCTTTATAGCGTGATATAGGCCTGATTGGTGCGGCGGACTCCATATGAGTAGGGGCTAGTGCTTCCGCGAAAGTTTTCTTCTGCAATGGCGCATCTGCCATTGTTGGATCAATGCAAGCCAGTGGAATATTGCAATAAAATGCGCCGCAAGAGAAGATTCAATGTGTTACGGTATCTGATCAGTGGAAAAAGCAATATCAACGCTGATTTAAGGTAAAAGGTGCGATCTTTCGCCATTGCTAAGCGCCGGAGGTCTGCAGAGCCGCCGTCATCCTTTTCATCTTTTTTATATATATATGTATGTATATATATATATATATGTCTATATATATGTCTATATATATATATGTAAAGGACGACAAGCTATATTTTTATATCCTGACATTTCATCGACACGTCATCAACGTACGTCAATGTCAAGCATCCATATACACATCATTCTTTTGATATATACATATTCCAAGTCACATATTCCATGTCATCAAGCTTCCAAAAATATACCGGCACATCAAAAGTCTGTAAAACAAAAATTGCCATATCAAATGACTACCGAACCATCCCCAACATGTCATACACTTACCAGACAAAGATGGCCAGCCAATATACACTCCAAACACATAAAAAATTTCGTGCACCACATGACATATACAAGATTTTAGCCATTAAAACCCAAAAGTGGGCTGATTTTGTGAATAAAAACTGGGAGCACCCTAAAGGGGCAAAATGGGAATTTCACCTAGGAATATGATATGATAAATAAGCCAAACATTAGACCTAAGTGCTGAAATTACTAGAGACATGAAATCAGCCGATACTGAGCATTCTTACATGCATACAACAAAGCAAGTTTTGAAAAGAAATGCTTTTATCATATGACACAATTTTACGATATGTTTTACATGACGAGATGTTTTAAAGGATTTTTATGCCACATATTTGATAGAGATGGTTTTATCATGTGAAAAGTTTTAAAAAGATTTTAACGAACCGTACCCTGCATCAACGGATTCCATACAAGACAGTTTACGATATGTCACGCTGTTCTGACAGCTTTCATTTTATGATTGGAGGTCGCCTGACATCAGGGGTAGTAGTGAGGATGTCAAGGGCAGATGTTGTGATGCACCTCTTGACATTGGAACCTAGGTGAGAGGTTGGTGTCACTTGTCATAGAGATGTTCCTCTGTGAGCCGAGTGTAACACCTTGTTTGAGACAAGGGGTCTCTGCCTTCTAGATGACATCTACCCTTACGTTTGGCCAAGTGTAACACCATGCCTAGGACATGGTATCTCCGCCAAAATGCGTCACCGTTAGATCTATGTACATGTGATGTAACACCATGGTTGGACCATTGAAATTCATGGTTGGTACATAGTACTGCATGGGAAACTCAGTTAGTGTGTCTTGTGTACCATTCGTATAAGTTATGCTATATACGTGGCTAAGACAGATTGGATACAATGATTACGAAAATGGTTATGGTTTGGAAAGTTTTCTGAAAAATGATGCATGACATTTCCCCATATGAGCATATGCATATTACCCGAGTCATCCTACTAGGTATATGCTTAGACCATCAGCAGGCATATGATGACTGGATAGAGCATGACCTGGGACATAGACATAACAAAAGAGGTTTAACATAAGACACAAGCTTAAAGCTTAACAGCTACGTAAGAAGAAAAGAAAAAACGAAATTGAAGTAAATTATTCATTGACTTTATTTTTCCGCACTATACTTGATTGCATGATGTTGATGCACTTGTCTTATTGGGCATTGTATTTGTGAAACTCTATATAGCGCCACTAGAAGGGGGGTTGAATAGTGGGTGCGGAAATTTTGGTTTTAAAAAAACTTTTGGACCAAAAAACTCATTTCTGAAAACAGTTTCTATTTTCAGATCCTGATTTGAAATAATTAAATGACCGAGTTACAGACCTTCAGAAATTATGAAATTCGATGTGAATAAACTCTCAGATATTTTGAGTATCTCATTAAAATTTCAAATTAAAATTCCACTCCTAACTCCTTGAAAATATGTTCTTGGTCAGATTGCGCGAATCTGCTAGAAATTGTACTCCGACTTGAAAATTTTATTCCAATTTGATTTGTGACTCCACATGATCTGAATGTTTTATGGAATGACCCTTAGGATATTTACTTTAAAGGGTTGAAATAGTTTTTCAAAATTCTTTTAGTAAGTATGTCAAATACGTTGATGTTCTCAACCTTTGCAAGTCTGAAATGCAGATTGCACTAGTCTCAGAACTATTGACATTTGATTGACTTAGACTTATCCAAATGAGTTAAAACTTGCGCCAAATGAAAGCTAAGATATGTGTCTATGTTTCTGAAAAGTTTTGTAATTTTTGAAAATCGTTTACTATTTTTATGATTGCAACGAATTCAATGCAGAAACTGAAAACTAAAAGTGAAGTGTAGTAAAGTAAAGACACAAAGGATTTTATACTGGTTCGGTTAAATCAACCTACTCCCGTCTTCGAGGACACATTCTTTGGTTATCACTAAACACCAAAAACACCTTACCACAAGGGTGACTAGAGTTACACACCAACTCTACCCTTTTACAAACAATACAATCAAGCAAACAGATCACGGACACCACCACCAAACGAATGAAGGTTTGATCATACTTTGATCAACCTTTTACAACAATTGAAACATGTATGGTGGTATATTCGGAGCCTATATAATATCAAGATTATATGAACAATAGGCTTGAGAGAAGAAAAAGAAGAAAGAAAGGTAGAAGAAGAGAGTAGAAGATCCTTTTGCACTTGAGAGAAATGTGAGAGTTGTCTTGGCTTTGTTTGCACTACTTCTCTTCTTTTATGCACTTCATGACCGCCCCCTAGGGCTTCTTTTCTTTCTTGAGAATTCCTTTAATGCCCTTGGAAGATTGCCTTGCGTAGAAATGACACCATCTTGCTCACTTGGTACACTATGATTGGAAGGATGACTTGACCTTGCTTACTTGTCACTTGATGATTGGTCCAACTTGGCATCCTTTAATGTGCTGTAAAAATATGAATAAAACTCATAAAACATGTGCCAAATAGTAGTCAAAATATTACCAAACAATCACCATTCAATCCCTTCAATTTTGGGAAGAAAATTAAGGTGCATTAAGGACCAAAAATCGGCCACCATTTCACATGTGCTGAAAATTTTCAGCATGTGTAGTAGTTTGAAATCTTTTGAATTGTTACCTTGTGTAGCTCTCTCTTTTATGTCACTAACCTTGTGTGGCATATTCTCCACCAATTGAGATGCCCACTCGGCTCCACCTAGGGTCCATTGCGATTGCAAATGGCGTGTGGAATGGCTAGGCATGTGCTTAAATTTCACTTTAGTAAGCATTGTTAAATAATGCACAATAATTGCACATATATGGTACATTCCAATCAGCCCGAATTTGAATTTTCTAGAACACTTTAACATGTCTTGAATGTGTAGAAAGTGTCTAGATACATATTACAACTCATGTCAAAAAAACGTTCCATGTGTTGTGTTCGTAGAAAACTAAATTTCCAACTTTCATCAATTATGCGATTTTTCTCCGATTAAATTCAAACTTCTTGCACATGTTATATATGTTATGTCACGCATAGTAAGCATAAAATAAAATGTATAGTCAGCTCTAATGGCTGATGGTATAGACGCCCCATATGCTAAAAAGAATTGAATTTGAAATCTCCACAAATTTGGCCAAGATTGTGGGTGATTTGTGTGTGCCAACATGGAATGCTTTAGTGGCTGATTTGAACATGTGAGCCACAAAATTTTTGGCTAATTTTGGAAGTATATGGGCTGGCCATCTTTATATGGCAAGTACGTGACACGTCAATGAAGTTTTGGTAGTCACCCAATACGACAATTTTCAGTTTATGACCTTGTAACGTGTCATTATAATTTTTTCATCACCATGAATTATATCGTATGATATAAGACCTGAATATACTCATAAATATGAGGTATATATAGTGGTGTGACGTTGACGTACGTTTGTAACATATGTAACGTGTCGGTAGTACGTCAGAATATATGTGTATTGAAATATGAATATATATATATATATATATATATATATATATATATATATATATATATATATATATATATGGCGTGTAAGATGAGTAAGGAGGAGACTTTCCATTTCCAAATTTGTTTCTATAAAGCTTTGTCCAAATATGTCTCCATTTAATGAACTAGTTAGTTCATTAACTTAAGCACTTCTCTTAATGAACTAGTTTAGTTCATTAATTGTGGCACCTGAAAATAGTACAAAGACAACATATGTTTTCCATATGATGTAAGCTTTAACGCTTCATGGCTTCTTAGTACGGCAACAATATATATAAGCATATGAAGCATGTATATCACATAAACGTGTCAAGTGATAATTTATTTATTCATTTTGTAAACTCGTACCATTTAAATCATGCATTTGTAAATCACTCAAGCTCTTTTTCTCAAAAATCTCCCCCTTTTGATGATTTACAAAATAACCTTGGTTCATGATTTAAATGTGATCGCTCACCCTCAAATTATGCACAAATTTTAATTTGGGAAAATTGCACTTAGACCCCCTGTGGTTTGGCTTAATTCTAAAAACATCCCTTCTCGTTTGGAATTATACATTTACCTCCTCTATGTAGGATCTGTAAGGCACCACTAGAAGTGAGGTTAAATAGATGGTGCGGAAAGTGTGGTTTTTAAAATTTCTTTAAACTTGAACAATTCACCTTCTGAAAACAGATTCTGTTTTCAGGACCAGTTTTAAAACGTTTTTAAAACTAGGTTAGAGGTCTCCAAAAATTATAAAATTTTGAGATAACTTAGCCTCAGATGTTATGAGGGTCCCCTAAAAATTTCAAATTAAAATTCAACCTTTAACCCCTTCAAACAACCGTTGGTACTCAGATTGCTCGAATCTGCCAGAAACGGTAGATGGTTTTGAAAAGTTTATTCCTATTTGTGTGAACGTCCACATGCTCTGAAAATTTGACCACTAACTCCTTATATACTATATTTAAGTGGGTTGAAACAGTTTTGCAAAATTATTTTGGGAAGTAGGTCAACTACAATCAAAGTCTCAACCTTTGTAAGTCTGAAAATCAGACTGCACTAGTCTCAGAACTTTTCATGTTTGATTGACTTATACTTATCCAAAAGGGTTGAAACTTGTGCCAAATTAACCCTAGAACGTGTGAGTATATTTCTGGAAATGTTTGTGATTTTTGAAATTCGTTAACTATTTTTACGAATGCGAAACAGAAGGGTAATCAGTGCAGTAACTGGAAAGTAAATGCTGAAAGTAAATTGCACCAAGATTTTTATACTGGTTCGGTTATAAACAACCTACTCCAGTCTTCAAGGAACACCTTCCTTGGTTCACACTAATCACACACACACAACACATTTTACCACAGGGTTGATAGAGTTACACCTAACTCCAACCCTTTACAAACCTTGTATGACAAATACAATTCACACAAACACCACCACCTCGCAAGAATGAAGATTGATCACACCTTAATCAATCTTTTACAAAGATATATAATGAGTGGTGGTCTATATCAAGCCTATTCAAGATTGAAAGATATGAGTACAATAGGCTTACAAGAAGAGAGAAAGAAAGAGAATGTAGAAGAAGAAAAGCTAGGCTTTTTGATCACTTTGATTTGCAATGCTTGTGCTTGTTTTGTTTGCTCTCTTCTCTTTCCTTTTAATGTGTATAGCCGTCCCCTAGGTGGTGCCTCCCCCTGTTGAAAATTATCTTCTAAGTCCTTGGGAGGATGCAAGACATCATTGTGACAAGGTCTTGCTTACTTGGCATCTTCTTATTGGATGATCATTTAGTCTTCGCTTATTTGGCACCTTCTTATTGGATGAATGTTGTCATCATGGATGACTTGAAAAAATCTGAGAATTACACTTAAACATGTGCCAAAATGATCACAAAATAACTTCCATAAATCATAAGATGTATCACATAAATTGCAAGACATCAAATCCTTCCCAACTAAGGCAAAAATTCGGCCATACTATGATATTGCCATGCTGAAAATTCAACATGTGCATCATTCCATTTTATTCAAAATAATGCCAAATTTTCTTTGATTTTTTTCTTTATAAAATGAATCACCAATTTATGGTAATTATTCCTATCACATGAGAAATGAATATGAACACTTTTTAGCTCATATATTCGGCCACACCATGTCTTCACACATGCTGAAAAATTTTAAGCATGTGTGATATATAAAATATCACACTTTATTAATTTAAATAATATTCAAATCATTTCCATTTCTTCTTCCAATCAATCACACAATAAAAGATGACAAGTTATATCACATTTAAGTCACAAAATCGGCCAGCTTGTTGTAGTTGCTGAAATTTTCAGCATGTGATATAAGAGAGACAAACTTTGAATTCTTACTATTTGTAGCTTCTCTCTTTAATTCACCAACATTGTATGATTGATCCTTGACCAATCAATATGCCAACAAGGCTCCAAATAAGCTCCATCTCAGCTGTAGGTGGCGTTGGATATGTATGTACATGTGCTGAAATTTATTTTTGCTAACTTTGTGAAATAATGCACATTTAATAATACACACATGTTATATTCCAATCAGCCCTTAATTTAATTTTCTAGAACACTTTAAGATGTATATCATATGTAAAAAGTGTCTAGATACGTGTCACATGATGTACCAAAAACGTTCCATGTGTTGTGTGCGTAGAAAACCGAATTTTCGATATTTATCGATTACCCGATTTTTCTCTAATTTAAATTCCAACTTTTGCACATGTTATATATATTATGTTATACATAATATATATACTTTAAATCTCAGCACTTGGCTGGTCTAAAGTGGTACCATTAACATGTGACAAAATTAAACTTGGAATCTTCACATTTTTGCCTTAATGTGGATTAATTTGTGTGTGCCAACATGGAAAGTATTTTTGGCTGAATATTCTGTCATGTGCACGAAATTTTCATCAATTATTGAAGTATAGGGGCTGGCCATTTATTTATGGCAAGTACGTGACATGTTGGCGAAGTTTCGGTATTTGCCCGATACGACAATTTGCGGTTTAGAACCTTTTATCGTGTCGTATTTGATTTGTCATCACCATATCTTATATCATATGATATAAGACCTGAATATACTCATAAATATGAGTTAAGTATAGTGGTGTGACGTTAACGTACGTACGTAAAATATATAACGTGTCGGTAGTACGTTGGAATACATGTGTATGTGCCTTTTTTTAAAAAATCTGAAAATATATGTAATATATGTATATGTGGCGTGTATAATTGAGAGGGGAGGAGGAGAAAACTTTCCTTCCTTAGCTTTGTTGCCTTTGTGCCTTTTCCAAATGTGGCTTCCTTTAATGAACTACTTAGTTTAATAAACTAAGTACTTCACTTAATGAACTACTTTAGTTCATTAATAGTGGCACCTGAAAATAGTATAAACGCAACAAATCATATGATATAAGCTTTAACGCTTCATGGCTCGTTAGTCCGGCAACATTATATATAAGCTAAATAAGGCAAAAAATAGCAAAGTATCATGCATACATGTACACGTTTTGTATATATATCATGCATTTAAGTCACTTATTTTGAAATCACTCAAACCCCCTTTTCTCTACACCCTATAGTTTGGGTTAAAAACGCACACCAATTTCCGGCAAAACCACAGGGGGTAAACATGCCGGAAATTAGTTGTGCATTTTTAACCCAAACCATAGGGGAGGTAAATGTATAATTCCAAACGAGAGGGGCTGTTTTTGGAATAAAGCCAAATCACCAGGGGTCTAAGTGTAATTTTCCTTAAAAAAGACAAATTTTATGTTTCATTAAATTCTATTGAATTATATACACAC
The DNA here is from genome assembly GCA_036186865.1 of Eustoma russellianum. Lineage (NCBI taxonomy): Eukaryota > Viridiplantae > Streptophyta > Magnoliopsida > Gentianales > Gentianaceae > Eustoma > Eustoma russellianum. The sequence continues at coordinate 9,383,947 of AP025052.1, forward strand.
ACACACACACACATATACATATACACATATATATACACTATTTATTTTCTATTCAGTTCTATTCACTTAATAAAACACATACATGACAAACTTTATGTTTCATTAAATTCTATCAATTTTATATGCATATATGTATAGACACACACACACACACATATATATATATATAGTTTTTATTTTCTATTCAGTTCTATTCACTTAATAAAAACACATACGTACTAACGTCTTTAATATAAAAAGGACAAAAATTATTTTTCATTCATTTAGATTCAGTTATATATGCGTATATGTATATACACGCATATATATAAGCATTCATGCATTGAACATTATTATTATCTCTAGTTTTCATTAAGCAAGCGTAAAAGAAAAATTACACTTAGACCCCTTGTGGTTTGGCTTAATTCTAAAACTCTCCCCTCTCGTTTGGAATTATACATTTACCTCCCCTAGGGTTTGGGTTAAAAAGGCACCAGCTAATTTTTGGCATGTTTACCCCCTGTGGTTTTGCCAGAAATTGGCCGGTGTGTTTTTACCCCAAACTATAGGGGAGGTAAATGTATAATTATAAACGAGAGGGAAGGTTTTTAGAATGAAGCCAATCCACAGGGGTCTAAGCGTAGTTTTCCCTTTTAATTTTGAATTTTGAATTTCATATCATCTTGCGCTCATCCTTAAATCATGAATGCTTCTCTCCCCCTTAAATCATGCTTTTCTCTCTCCCTTTATTTTGTAAATGTCATAAAAAGTACAAGTAAAAATGGAAAGAAATAGCAGTTTATAACATATAGAAATCATGCATTTTAGGTGCGGTCTTAATGGTTATATGTTCAACCCTTTGCAAATGTACCTTTTGGTACCCAAACTTGGGTGACCTTCCTAGGTCTTCCAAAAGGTGAGAAAAGAGATGAAGACACAATATAATAGGCATTAGGTGGTAATGTGTTTGGCCTTTGGCCGAGAAACCCATCATGCACATGGTATGATCTTCGTTTTTGATATGTCTTTGTGTTAGTGTGCATGGTGCGTGATCTAGATGCATTTATGCCGAATGAATAATGTGTATGAATCAATGATTTCTTTTCATATTTATGCGGCACATAATTATATCTTGTATGATATGAAGACGAAGCACGATGAGATGAAGAAAGGGGTGATCTGGGCGTCCTCTTCGGCGCTACATTTATCTTGAATGCATATGTTTTCTTAGATGAAGATAGAATGAATTTGGTTGATTTTTTTTGTGTTTCATTTTTCTCAATGTAACCTAATCCGGTTTTGTCGCTTTCATGCTTTTGTGAGGAGATGATGCGATCTAGCATGTTTGTACCCGTATCAAACTGCTTTACCATTCTTTCTAAATCCGCATTTCTTTATTTCAAATTTGAAATCTCGGATTTCATTTCATTATTTTCTGCCGTTAATGATGAGATCTATGATTTCAATGCATTAATTGTGCATGACGACTCTTCTTTTGAATCGTTTAATTAAGAAACAAGGTTCGTATTAGATGATTCTAACAACTTCTTGTCTTCAATTAGACGTTTCTTTTCTTTTGCAAGAGTCCTAGCAAACTTATGTAATTCAAGATATTCAACATACAAATCATTATAAGATAGTTTAGAATCGGAATCAGAATCAAAATTTAACTCATTATCAAAAGGTGGAGACCTTTGGCTTGACATACCTTCTTGTTCGGTTTTCTGCTAGTAGATGCTATCTCACAAAGATTGTTACATCTTTTAGTCGTGAGTGTAACCTTGCTCTGATACCAGTTATAGGACCTATATAGCTCCACTAGAAGGAGGAGTTGAATAGAGGGTGCAGAAAATTTGGTTTTAAAAAACTTTTGAAAAAAACCTCACTTCTGAAAACAGTTTCTGTTTTTAGATCCTGATTTGAAATAATAAATTCACCAAGTCACAGACCTTTAGAAATTATGAAATTTGGTTTGAATGAACTCTCAGATGTTCTGAGTATCTCATTAAAATTTCAAATTAAAATTCCACTCCTAACCCCTTGAAAATACGTTCTGGGTCAGATTGCGCGAATCTGCCAGAAACAGTACTCTGACTTGAAAATTTTATTCCAATTAATTTGTGACTCCAAATGATCTAAAAATTTTATGTAATGACCCTTAGGATATTTAATTTAAAGGGTTGAAACAGGTTTTCAAAATTCCTTTGGTAAGTATGTCAAATACGTTGATGTTCTCAACCTTTGCAAGTCTGAAATTCAGATTGCACTAGTCTCAGAACTATTAACGCTTGATTGACTTATACTTATCCAAATGAGTTGAAACTTGCGCCAAATGAAAGCTAAGATATGTGGCTATGTTTCTGCAAAATTTTGTAATTTTTGAAAATCGTTATTGTAACGAAATCAACATACAAACTGAAAACTGAAAGTAAAGTGCAGTAAAGACACCAAGGATTTTATACTGGTTTGGTTAAATCAACCTACTCCAGTCTTCAAGGACACCTTCCTCGGTTATCACTAAACACCAAAAACACCTTACCACAAGGGTGACTGGAGTTACACACCAACTCCACCCTTTTACAAACAATACAATCAAGCAAACGGATCACGGACACCACCACCAAACGAATGAAGGTTTGATCACACCTTGATCAACCTTTTACAACAATTGAAGCATGAGGTGGTTTATTCGGAGCCCATATAATATCAAGATTATATGAACAATAGGCTTGAGAGAAGAAAAAGAAGAAAGAAAGGTAGAAGAAGAGAGTAGAAGATCCTTTTGCACTTGAGAGAAATGTGAGAGTTGTCTTGGCTTTGTTTGCACTACTTCTCTTCTTTTGTGCACTTCATGACCACCCCCTAGGGCTTCTTTTCTTTCTTGAGAATTCTCTTTAATGCCCTTGGAAGATTGCCTTGTGTAGAAATGACACCATCTTGCTCACTTGTATACTATGATTGGAAGGATGACTTGACCTTGCTTGCTTGTCACTTGATGATTGGTCCAACTTGGCATCCTTTAATGTGCTGTAAAAATCTGAATAAAACTCATAAAACATGTGCCCAATAGTAGTCAAAATATTACCAAACAATCAACATTCAATCCCTTAAATTTTGGGAATCAAATTAAGGTGCATTTAGGACCAAAAATTGGCCATCATTTCACATGTGCTGAAAATTTTCAGCATGTGTAGTAGTTTGAAATCTTTTGATATGTTACCTTGTGTAGCTCCCTCTTTTATGTCACTAACCTTGTGTGGCATATTCTCTACCAATTGAGATTCCAACTCGGCTCCACCTAGGCTCCATTGTGGCTGCAAATGGCATGTGGAATGGCTAGGCATGTGCTGAAATTTCACTTTGTTAAGCTTTGTCAAATAATGCACAATTATTACATATATATGGTAAAGTCCAATCAGCTCTAATTTGAATTTTCTAGAACACTTTAACATGTTTTGAATTTTTAAAAGGTGTCTAGATACATGTTGCAACTCATGCCAAAAAATGTTCCATGTGTTGTGTTCGTAGAAAACCAAATTTTCAACTTTCGTCGATTACGCAACTTTTCTCCAATTAAATTCAAACTTCTTGCACATGTCATATATGTTATGTCACACATAATAAGCATAAAATAAAGTGGATATCGCTAATGGCTGATGGTATAGGTGCCCCATGTGCTTAAAAGAATTGAATTTGAAATCTCCACAAATTTGGCCTAAATTGTGGGTGATTTGTGTGTGCCAACATGGAATGCTTTAGTGGCTGATTTGAACATTTGAGCCACGAAATTTTTGGCTAATTTTGAAGCATATGGGCTGGCCATATTTATATGGCAAGTACGTGACGCGCCGGTAAAGTTTCAATAGTCACCCGATCCAACAATTTTTGGTTATGACCTTGTAACGTGTCGTTATAATTTTGTCATCACCATGACTTATATCATATGATATAAGACCTGAAAATACTCATAAATATGAGGTGTATATAGTGGTGTGACGTCGATGTACGTTTGTAACATATGTAACGTGTCGATAGTACGTCAGAATATATGTGTATTGTGCCTTTTTTTAAAAATATGAATATATATATATATAATGTATATGTAGCGTGTAAGAAGAGTAGGGAGTAGACTTTCCATTTTCAAATTTGTTGTCATAAAGCTTTGTCCAAATATGTCTCCATTTAATGAACTAGTTAGTTCATTAACTTAAACACTTCACTTAATGAACTAATTTAGTTCATTAATTGTGTCACCTTAAAATAGTACAAAGACAACAAATGTTTGCCATATGATGTAAGCTTTAATGCTTCATGACTTGTTAATATGGCAACAATATATATAAGCATATGAAGCATGTATATCACATTAACGTGTCAAGTGATAATTTATTTATGCATTTCGTAAACTCATACCATTTAAATCATGCATTTGCAAATCACTCAAACTCTTTTTCTCAACAGAAGAAGCATTTGTTGGAATATGAAATGTTTTGATGATGTTAAAAGATGTTTTGAATGAGCTAAAATGAAAATTCACACTTGGAGTTTGAAACAAAATGAGAAAAACACATTGTGAGACGTCAATCTCTCACATGGATCGATTGATGTATAGATCAGTCCCTCGGGAAGGGACATGGATCGATCCATGTGGAGATTGTGCAAGTTTGGTATTTTCTGTCCAACGTCGATCTCTCAACCAGGAGGACATCGAACGATCAACGTCATGTGAGTCTCTCAGGCAGTGTCAAAACCAGAATGTTTCTGGAAGACATCGATCTCTCGAGCCAGAGACATCGATCGATCAATGTGCTACAGTTTCAAAAACTGCAGACTTTCTGGAGGACATCGATCTCTCAGCACAGGCACATGGATCGATCGACGTCCCCAGAATTCAAAATTTTTTGAACGTTGGAACAAAATCCAAAGGAGATTTATGATGTTTTCTCTCTCCAATATTGCTCAAATTTTTTGTGGACTTTACTCCAACATACTACATACTTCCTTGACTATTCTATCCATGTTTAAGATTCTCTAGGATGGCTATTGAAGACCAAATAACTCCATAGGGTGGCTAAAGGCTATTTTCAATTTTTCAAGACTTGGAGATTGACTTGAAGATATGGTGAAGGCTCCAAAACATGGAGAACTCCTTCTATAAATGGAAGAAGCTTGGATGAGGCAAATACAGACTTTCACCATCATCAAGCTTCATTATTCATTGTTGTATAGTTCTCTCATATGTGTAAAAGTGCTTAAAGCTTGTTAAGCCTTTCTTTGTTCTTCATTGTTATATATTGAGAGATAAAGAATCTAACACAAGAGGAACCATAAATATTTGATCTCTTGCTTGTGTTTAGACTAGTGACAAAGTGTGAACCCCACTATTCCCTTCAACCCACAGTGAGAAAGTTCTTGAGGGAACTTTGTTGAAGTTGTGAGGTAGCAAGAAGTTGTTCTTGCTTAGAGCTGTAGTTGTTGTTGTTGCACAAGTATATTTTGTGCAAGAAGTTGTTTTTGTGGTTGCTTACACTAAGGTATTCGTGTAAGTATTGTTGTGGTTGTTCTTATTATCTTTAATAAGAAGAGTAGTTGTTGAAAATCCACTTTGGCAACAAAGTGGTAGTGGAGTAGAATCATTTACGATTCGAACCACTCTATATCCGGCGTACTCATTCATTGTTTCTCATCTCCCATTCTTGCTTGGATTTTGAATTCCATTTAAGTTGAGCCACAAAAGAAGATTCCGTAAAATTGTCAAACACTCTATTAACCCCCCCCCCCCAAAGTGTGTCACGGACCTAACAATTGGTATCAAGCCTAACCTTGATTGCTTGCCCTATCTTTGCAAGTAGCAAGGTTAAAGATCATGGCAATGACAACCTCTTCATCTCAAACCTCAACTTCCAAGCCTACTGCACTATTTCAGGATCAAACACTAAAGCACTTATGTTTGATGCCTAGAACTATTCTTTGTGAAAATTTCAAATGGTCAATCATTTGAAAGATTGTGGATTCGATATATGGAGAGCCGTTGTCAAAAGAATCGAAGTTCCTATGATTACCAACTCAAAAGGAGAATCAATGTTCATAGACGAGGATGACTACACCGACGAAGAGAAGATAAACTTCGCTATCAACGGCAAATAATTCGATATTCTTTCAAGTGCTCTTACCACCACTGAACTTATAAGACTTCAAGGTCTTGAAACAGCCCATGAAGCATGAAAATTGCTAGAAATGATACACGAAGGGACTGAGCAAGTAAGAATGGCAAAAGACTAATGCTCATGAAGGAATATGAAATGTTCGGGATGAAGAGTGGTGAAAAGATTGAGGAGACAATCAATCGATTCACTCGAATATTGAATCAACTTTCTATGGTGGACAAGGAAATCTCAAATGAAGACCTTGTCTCAAAACTCCTCAACTCTTTGCCAAGAGAATGGATACCTAAAGTCACCGCCATCACCAAATCAAAGAACCTCAAGACTCTTACCCTTGATGAGCTATCCGGTAATTTTCTTACTCATGAAATTCTTATTGATGAACAAAATAGGATGAACTATATCAAGCCTACACAACATCACACAAAGGATTGGTGGTAGAGTCCGATGAATCGGATGAGGAAGTTGCTCTTCTAGTAAGAAAATTTAGAAGAATGGCAACAAGAAATAAGGCTCAAGCAAGAAAGTTTTTCAAGAGACCACCAAAGGAAAAAGAAGCAAGTAAAAATTGCTATAGATGTGGTCGACCCGGTCACCGATTGTCACGTCAAGGAGCCGCAAAAACAAGAAAAGAAGGTCTTTCCTCAAAATAAGAAAGCTCTTAATGTGGAGGTAACCACGTGGGATGATCTTCTTTCGGAATCGGAAGGAGAAGAAAGTGAAGATCAAAATGTTGGACTTGTCGCAATAGCTGAAAATCCAAAAGCTCAACATACTTGTCTCATGGCAATTGAAGATGACCTTGAGATAAATTCTAATACTTCTAATTTACAAGATGAAATAGGGAATTTGCAAGATGATTTTGAAAAACTGAATTTAAAGTATAAACATTTGAAGAAAGAGTTCAAGAAGTGCATTTTAGAAAATCAGAGCTTGCATGATAAGAACATTTTGAAGTTTCAAGATCATGACATCATACTCACCATGCATAAAACCGTAGCTCTTGAAAATGTGAAAATTAGGAAAAAATGTGAGAGGATAAGATTAGACTTGCAAAAACTAACCGATGGTAAAAATAATCTAGACAAATTACTTGGAAATCAAAGAGTTGGAAATGATAAATCCGGTCTAGGATTTAATCCATCACATTCCTCCATTAAGCCTAAACCATTAAAGAAAAAGACAAATGAGAGAAAAATACAACATAACTCATCATCTTACAAACCGTGGCATGTACCCACTTGTTTTCATTGTAACAAAGTAGGAAATTTGAATAGTGCATGTAATGCTAGACTTGGTAGTATGTATGTTTAGAAGCCTAAAGGTCGAAAAACTAACCCTAAAGGACCCAACCATCAAAGGGTATCAATGCATAAATCTCTTGGTTTTGTAGGCTCTCATGATAAATGGAGTAGCCAAAGAAGAAGGAACCAAATGGCTTATGGACAGCGGATGTTCAATGCACATGACCGGAGACAAAATATTGTTCACCAAGCTCAAGCTCCAAGATAGTGGAACGGTGCATTTTGGAAATGGGAGAGCCAAAATCCTTGGACATGGAGATAATTCTTCTTTTACTATTAATAATGTACTATATGTAGAAGGGCTTAAGTATAATTTGATAAGTGTTAGCAAACTATGTGATGCTAATTTTCAAGTTGAATTTGTGAAAAGAAAATCCATTGTGAAAAAGAATGATAAGATTGTTTTTGAGGCTATAAGGAAAACTGTATTTTATAAATTTAGCACACATGATTTGATATCACAAAATGTTTCTTGCCTAGTTACCAAAAATGATTTGACTCAACTATAGCATAGACGACATGGACATATTAGTTTCAAAATTTTCAAAGAGATTTGCAAAAATGAAAAGGTCCAAGGTCTTCCAAAATTGAAATTCAAAAACCATAGCTTATGTGACACTTGTCAAAAGGCGAAGCTTGTTAAAACAAGCTTCAAGCACAAAAGTAAAATCTCCACCACTAAACCTCTATAATTACTTCATATGGATTTGTATGGGGATATTTGTACAGCAAGTCTAGGTGAAAAACATTACACCTTTGTTGTGGTAGACAACTTCTCTAGGTACACTTAGGTAATGTTTTTAGCCAAAAAGAATGATGCATGCCAAGAGTTTACAAAACTTTGTAGGAGATTAGAAAATCAAAAAGAAGACACAATTAAGGAAATTAGAAACGATAGAGGTGGTGAGTTTGATGGTGAGTTTCAAGAATTTTGTGTATCCAAAGGGTATGGGCACAATTTTTCGGCTCCAAGAACTCCTCAACAAAATGGTGTTGCGGAAAGGAAACATAAAACACTTCAAGAAATGATAGAGCCATGCTAAATGAATTTGAGTTACCCAAGTATTTTTGGGCCAAAGCGGTAAACACCGCTGGTCATATGATCAATAGAGTTTATTTGAGATCATCTCTCAAAAAGACTTCTTATGAGCTTTGGAAAGGTAGAGTACCAAATATTGGTTATTTCAAGGTATTTGGTTGTAAGTATTTTATACTTAATACCAAAGACAACTTGGATAAACTCAATTTCAAAGAGGATGAAGGAATCTTTATGGGATATGCTCAAAATATCAAGGCATTTAAAGTATATAACAAAAAAGAGCATGAAAGTTGAAGAGTCAATTCATGTCAAGTTTAGTGAATTTATTGAGGATGAACCAAGTATTAATGATGATGATGAGGAGGAAATAATTGAAGTAAGTCATATAGAAAAATTTGAGAATCCAAAAGATAATAGTTTCATTAACCTTAGGATTGATCCACTTCAACCTAAGGTTGAAGATGAAGAAGTAGGAGGAGATACTTCAAATTTACCAGATTCATATAAGTATAAGAAAGATCATCCAAAAGAACTAATACTAGGTGAAACAAGTCAAGGCATTAATGACAAGAAGAAAATTTAATGAAAATGCTTTCTGTTGAGAAATATGTTTGGATAATTTTCAAAAGTCATGATTTTAAGTGGTGATTACTTAGAAATGTCACATATGGTGTTATAAGTGATTAAAGGATGAAAAAGTGAAGAAAAATGACGTGGATCTCTCAGGCAGAGACACATGGATCGATCAATATACATCATCCCCTAACATGGATCGATCGATGTTGGACTGAGAAGAACCAAAACCTTACTGTGAGACGTCGATATCTCACGTGGATCAATCGAAGTACGTCAGCCCCTCACGTGGATCGATTGACGTACGTCAGCCCCTCACATGGATCGATCCACGTCTCACAGAATATTTAGTGTTTTTAGAAATATTTTTCTAAAATATGTTAAAGTGGTTTTTTTCATTTGTATATGATTTGTATATGCTCATTATGTGAATCTTATGTGATTTTGATGATTTTAAATATATTATGACTAACGTGCCTTGGAAGTTTCTACAACTTACCAAAAAGGGCAAAATTGATATTTTGAGTTTTGTAGGAACATCACATAGTGAAAATAATTCAAGGGTGTATTGTTATACTATTTATCATGACAGAGGTGATATCATGATTATTTCTAACCATCCGGGTCGTTTCTGGAGTTTTCTCATACCAGGGGTATTTTGGTCATTTTACCCCCGAGGGTATTTTTGGTATTTTCACTCAAGTAATCTCTTGAGCATATTATTATGATCATTATGGAGCTGATTTATTATTAACTTGAAGATAATATGGTGATTCTTTATCTTATTCTCTCACATGATGATATTGTTGACTATAGCTGGATATGTGACGATTTGAGATGTCACATTCTACTTTTTCTTGAAGACACTCTTATATATGTTATAAGAGCATATTTATCATCATTATTCAGAGTTGTTCAAGGTGTCAAAGGTGTGGAAATATTCATGACATATAAGAAGAAATATTGGGAATTTCAGTGTTACACGTTGACATAATCTTGTCAACTATTATCTATTAATTT